>CM042834.1:42177590-42405090 GCA_023653725.1 Bungarus multicinctus | reverse complement strand
ATGTTTATTGTGGTTCATGTGAAGCGCTTCATGTTCTTTTATGGTTGTAAACGTCCAGGAATCTATTGAACACCTGATCTACATTTTGTAAAGCACCACTCTGGCATTATGTGGGTACCTTATATATAATTAAATATCAGCCAAAAGAAGACCAAAAGAAGGGATATTAAACATGTATTCTGTGGTCTTTCAAAATACCAGTAGACCTGTTTGTTACAAAAAAAAAATATGGTCCTGCAGGTTAATTTAAACTGGAATATTATTGCTTCTGTTCCAAATAAGAACAAAGATTTTTTACTACTTGTGTTCTCAATATTTTTGCATGGCCGTGCTTTCTCCTGTTTTCTTTTTTTAAAAACAGGTGTGTGAAAAAAAATAGCCCAGCTTACGGAATGGTAAGGCAGAAATAGGCCGTTGCAGGTTATCAGCATGCAAACCCTCCATGTTGATCATTAAGCAGTTCAAATTATGCTGGCATATTATTGTACTGATTTGAGCAATAGAGGTATACACATTTACATAGCCAAGAGGAAGAACATAAAGAGTAGCTACTAATTTGATCCCTTTAAAGGTTTCTCCTGTCCAGCTGTGCCCGACTCAAGGGGCGGTGCTCATCTCTGATTGTCAGCTGAGAGAGCCTGCATTCTGCCAGCGTTCTCCAACCAGCGTTCTCCAACAGGCCGGTGCGTTCCCACAGAGAGGGTCTGCTCCGGGTGCCGTCGGCCGCTATGTGCCGTCTGGCGGCGCCGAGGAGTAGGGCCTTCTCTGTGGGTGCCCCCGCCCTCTGGAATACTCTGCCACCGGAGCTCCGTACCGGCACGGACCTGAGGGCCTTCAGGCGCGCGTTGAAGACCTGGCTCTTTGAGCAGGCCGGCCTTGGCTGAGATGGTTTTAATTTGGTCTCCATTTTATTAATTCTAAATTGGGTTTTAAGGGGGGGGGGGGTTGTTAGTTTTATCAAGCAGCCGATCGAAATTTAATATTTTTTAACTTTTGTATTCTTTGTGGGGTTTTTAGATGGGCTGTTCACCGCCCTGAGTCCCTCGGGAGAAGGGCGGTATATAAATGGAATAAATAAATAAATAAAATTCTCTGAGAAATGCTTCTGTCATCATGTGACCAGCATGAAAATATGGAGTGCAGTAATTTTTCCTGCAAATGGAAATGTACACTACAAATGTGTACTCGCATTTGCCTGCTTTTGAACTGTTGGGTTGACAGGAGCTGGGACATGTGATGCATAGTGCTCAGGTCTCAAACCCAGGCTGTCTCCTTTCCAGTTAACAAGCCTGACTCTTAACTTTGTCATGCTTTGAAATAAGTACATTTAGGATTTGGTCCTAATCTTATGAACTCATGAATAATAATTTCCAGAATGATGCCCATACCGCATATAAAGGCTGCAAGATAAGGCTGCTATATATAATCAATGAAATACCTCCTCTTAATAGTGAAGGTCATTCTATTTGTTTACTAAGCAAACAGAACAATTTGGTTATTGGTCATGCTCTGATCCCCACAAGCCTTGAAAACCTTACATGTGGAAAAGTTTGTGGAATGTATAAAAGTATATGGGATGTGACACATAATGTTAAGTCTTGTGATAAAGTCCCCAGATACTATTTTAGCCAACTTATGACTTAGTTTTGTACGACAGTTGAAGATTTGTTTTTTACCTACTATGCTCCTTCAATCCTATAGAATGACTCACAGATTTTCATGCTGTCACAATCTAACAATCTTCACAGGAAGAAAACAAAGTGTTGTGAACACATTAAGATTAAAGAAATATTATACCATAAATTCCTGGGGACTATAGACTTCTTGTATATATACTATCAGGAACAATACACACATGAACTCATATACAGACTGAAGCAGAAGGGGAATCAAAGAGGTCAGGGGGTATTAAAATGGAAGAGGTGGATTTCAGATACTGATAATTATGTAATAATGGTATTCACTCAGAAATGAGTTGTTAAGTATGACATAGATGTTCTTACATTGGTGAGATTATTAAGATTTATAATGTTATAAATCTATCTGTCTAATTAATCCAAGGGAAATAGAATTTGAGCTCTTGAGGTATTACAGCAATTTAACAATGACCTTTTTTCAATTATTTTGTTCAAGAATGGTAACTTCAGTCCACAGAACTATTTGCCATTTGTCAATGACCTAATATCCCTTCTTGTTTTTAATGCATATGTCTATTTATTTATCAAAATTCATCCATTCTTGTATGGCTGTCCAATTTACAGTGATTCTGGACAGTGTAGAAACAAATGAAAAAAAGTCATAAAAACAATGGACAATCTTGTCTAAAACTTATTCTAAAAAAGGAAAGTTGAAAATTGGATTACAATTGTCCAATATTGTCAGGTCTAGCAATAATTTCTTGAGGCAGGAATGAACCACAATCTTCTTAAATGCAGGTGGAATCGCTACCTCACTGAGTGGATCCTCTGTCTGGGCCCATCCACATATCATCTCCTGGGTAGTTCTGATAAGTCACAAGCATGCTGGTCTAATAGTGGCCAAGCCCACAGTTCCAAGGCCTCTCACCATTTCATTGGGACTAAAGGGGTTGGACTGGTTATGCAACATGCTAACCAGCGATAGGCTATTTTCCTCTTGGTTTGTCAGATAACATGTAGTGCTATGGTCAGTTTGCTGATTAATTTCTTTTTTCAGTCAATATCCAGTCACATACAGTCATGGATGGTAGAAATGAAACCACGGTCATCTATTAGGGTTGAAACATGATAAAGAAAATAAGATATGGCAGAGATAAATCTTCTTCTACTCCTTTTGCATCTTCATTTCATATTCCATACATCCAGGGGTTCTGCAAAGAAATTGATATTGAAATTATTCCTGTTTTATAACTGTTTTAATGTCCATGTTCAAAGGCTAAAAGAGGATTTAACAACAGAATAACCCCCATTTAAGATCACAAATAGTTAAGATTTGTAAAAACCAGACAGGTACCTTGGTCTTCAACTGTAGTTAAGACACTGTTAAGTACAATTTAACTAATATTAATTGAGCACATCATTATTTAGCATGTTGCATCAGAAAGCTGGGGTATTCATCTATTGCTGCCATTTTAGCTTGCTTGTATAAGAGTGAATGATGCTTAAAGAGAAATCCACTTCTCAATATTGATGATGTTCTAATCATTGTCTGAACTGGAATTATTTTACAGGAAGATCCCTGTCTTTTGCTTAAAACATAGTTGTATTCCACTGGCAGATATGTCAGATAAACATTATTTTAAGTGACAGTTAAAAGCTTTCCATGCCAGCAGATCTATTTACAATAAAAAGGGATTCTTTACTTATCAGTGGTTCTGCTAGCTGAGTCAACTTTATTCTCTTGATTTAAATTAAGCCTTTCTCATCAAAAGATTGGCACTTGATGAAGGGCTGCAACCGGCTTTATTGTCAGAAGAGCTCTTCATTTCAAGTGGAAGGTTGGAGCTGTTCCAGTCACAGATCTACCTGTTTATGCAGAGCTTAATCTGTTGCAGAATGGACACTTGCCCACAATCCGTTTGTCTGTTTACAAGTGTAAGCTGCAAACAGTAGAAGCAGAATTTCGTAAGGGAGGGACTCTTTAACACCCTTGACAGCCATAATACCTTCTCATGAAGAGTAACATGCCCTAAATACAGTGGATGGTCTAAGTCAGGGGTGTCAAACTTGCATCGTCACAGAGGTATCACATGACATATCGGAGCATTTTTCCCCTTTAAAACCATGGATGTGGCGAGCATGTGATGCATCCAGCCCACAGGTCGTAAGTTTGAAAGCCCTGGTCTGTGTGGTTATTGTCCTCTGCTGAGGGCTAAGTCAAATTTTAGGTTCAGATATATCAGGTTTGCTGTATTCTCTGGTTCTGTTTCATTTTTGGTCTTCGGTGCTATCCATGAACTATAAAGGGTTATTATTCTTTGGAGAATAAGAATTTACTCTTGTAAAGAGTGATGTTTTGTGTTTAGATAGTCTTATTGTATTATTGTAAGTTTGAGCAAAACTCTACATGTATAAAAGCACCTGGGATTGTTTGCTGAAGTAAAGGATTAAGGATATTGAAAAAATGCAGCACAATGGACTTGGGTAAAATTCAACAGGAAAAATCTTTCAAGCAAAGGTTCTCTGTTCAGAATTGGAAATTGGGACATTTTCTGAAGGCTTCAAATTTCCCTGTCATTCTGCATCCACTCACAAAGTATGCTTTGACAAGGTCTACCTTTCTTTCAGCCTTCTATTTTTAAAGCCTGACTTTCAGAGCAGGAGAAGAGATAATTTGAACTCTTGGCAGTCAGTGGCAAGGAAGAAAGACTGATTTTTATCACGTGTTTGTTCCTCAGTCTCTTTTATAATATATAATCAATTTTAATTCTAGCCGATAAAAATCACTCCAATGCTGTAAGATCTAAAGCAGCTACTATATTTATCATATTATAACTATTTGAACCTGCTTTCCAAAATAATCTTCCCAAAGCAGATATAAGCAATATTAATACAAATATTAATATCAACATTAAAGAAATACGATTTAGCGAAGTAGGGGAAAAATCTTATATTTCTCTCAGAGAAATTGGTTGCACTGACCTTAGTGAGAGTTAGATGGAAAAGTCCATTAGCACTAAAAAATGATTTGGAAGAAATACTCATTGTGTAAGAGATTCTAAAAGTGAATAGGAGAGAGATGCTGTGTTCACACAAGGTCCAAAGCACTTCTGAATTATTTTTGGAATGAGCTCCTAAGAATTCAGATAAGCAAAATTATATGGTGGCTGTTTTTTTCTTCTTTCTTAAATAAAGTATACCCTTATTTTTTCAAGGTATAAGTAGATTCACAAATCAGTAAATATAGCATCCACTGAACTCAAATTCACAATAATACAACTGTTGTACATACATGATGGTTGCCAATCCCCCAAATTTTGATTATGTGGCCATGGAGATGCTGCAATGGTCATAAATGCAAAGACTGGTCGTAAGTCACTTTTTTTCCAGTGGCTTTGTAACTTTGGATAGTTGCTAAAATGTGATGTAGTTAAACAAAAAAAAAAGACCTGTGAATAATTGACTTTGCAATTATTTATTCAACAAAAAAATAGCATATGTCCCACTTCCTTCTCTGGAAGTAATAACTACATCCTTAGAAAGTGCTTGTGGAGTCAGAGCTCCTGCTGAAGCTGTGGAAATACGCTCTTTCACCCAGCTCTTAGGGAACTAGTTCTGTTCTTGCAACACACTTTATTACCAAAGAAGTGGACCTTTGCAACATATTCTTCCTGGAGTTGTAAAGTTGCATCTGATGCAGAATATGGGAGCCTGGCTATTAATTGGAAAAAACAAACTATTCCAAAATTGCTTCGTTGAATTCTGGGCCCAGTTGAAAGTGCTTATTTTCCCCTACAACATATTACAAATCTGTAATATCTGCCTCAACAAATCTGAGTCTGCCTTAAAATTCTGTCCATTCTTTTAAAGAATACCTGCTGACAATCTCATCTGCTTGTGATGTCCATAGGATTTGACTGTGATGCCCAAGCTTTTCAAGAGTAACTCATATACTCTTGGATCTTGGAGTCTTAGTGGACAACCAGTTAAATATGAGCCAGCAGTGTGCAGCAGCAGCCAAAAAAACTAATGCAATCCTAAATTGCATTAACAGAGGGATACAATCAAGATCAAGTGAGGTACTAATACCATTCTATAAAGCCTTAGTAAGACCACACCTAGAATACTGCATCCAGTTTTGGTCATCACATTATAAAAAAGATATTGAGACTCTAGAAAAAGTATAGAGAAGAGCAACCAGGATTATTAGGGGACTGGAGATTAAAACATATGAAGAACGGTTACAGGAACTGGGCATGGCTAGTCTAGTGAAGAGAAGGACCAGGGGAGACATGATAGCAGTCTTCCAATATTTGAGAGGCTGCCACAGAGAAGAAGCGGTCAAGCTATTTTCTAAAACACCCGAAGGCCAAGCAAGGAATAATGCATGGAAACTGAACAAGGAGAGATTTAACCTGGAAATAAGGAGAAACTTTCTGACAGTTAGAACAATCAAACAATGGAATAACTTGCCCTCGGAAGTTGTGGGAGCACCATCACTTGAAACCTTCAAGAAGAGATTGGACTGCCATTTTTCAGAAATGGTGTAGGGTCTTCCGCTTGGGTGGAGGGTTGGACTAGATGACCTACAAGGTCCTTTCCAACTCTGATAATCTGTTATTTGTTATCTGATTATCTCTTATCTGTTTATCACTCTGGAATATACTGCCTTCAGAAGTATAGTTGGACCTAAGTCTCACCTTGTTTAGAAAAGTCCTAAAAATTGTTATTGTAAGAAGCCTTTGGTCCATAACAACCACTGCGACCACTGGTAAATTTATACTAGTTTTATACATGTGCGTATGTGTGTGTGTGTTTGTGTGTGTGTGTGTGTGTGTGTGCATGCGTGCGCACAATCCCAAAGTTTTAATGCTTGGGAATGAATGAATGAATTCACAATCACATATTAAAACAGTCTCTTTAAATTCTTCAGCCAGATCCACTGTGTTCTTTCAGAAATGCCAGTAAATTAAACATTTCAAAAATCTATTCCCACAATGGGTACTAGCCTTTTTTTTTTAGCTATTTTCAACAGGGAATAGAGTAATATTTGGCTAAGATTTGGTTCTTATTTGAAATAAAATATTAGGTTTAAAATTATTAGTTGCTTACCTTTTCTGAAAATACATAGCTGTGGGTATGTGACATTAGGAAAAAGAAAAGTGTGGGGTTTTGTTCTTATCAATTAAAAATTATTTCACCCTAGTGTATTTCATTATTTAGGTTAGATTTGGCTTTGGAGGTTGGATTACTGGAGTTGGATTTACTGTTACTCAAAGTGTTAAGCGATGAAAAGGGTTATAAAGTGTCCACTTACCAGTTATGTACAGCAGTTGATGTAGGCTGTGGCTCTTTCATTAGGCTACAATAACCTGGTCAGTGTAGAGTAAATTGGCTCTGCAAATGCTATAGATAGGCGAAAGGTTTTATATCCAGATCAGCCTCCTAAGACATTTTATGCTACCCATAAAATATATTTGTCATGTATGGGTTATATTTGGTATCTTGAAAGAAGAATCAAAACACAGATCTGTTTATATATTTTTTTGTTTCCAGAGAGGAAAAACCACATTTTAAAAAACATTTTAAAAAATTAATGTTCATAGAAATACAATTATATTTTTATTTATCAGATCAAGACATTTTATTTAGAAGAAATCTGATCTCTCCAAAGGAACACTGAATTTGTTTAGTATCTTTTATCCTTCAGCATATATTGCACCTCTGCTCCATGAACAGCATTGGTAACCACTTGTTTCTGGGTCCAGTTCAAGCTTTAAAGCCATTCATGGCATGGGTTCGGGCTATCTGTGGGACCCCTTTCCCCAATTAGATCCACCTGTCCCATTTGATCTGGGAGAGAAGGCATGATGCATGTACAGTTTTCCAGGGATTTATCTTTCCCTATGGAACAGTCTATCTTCCCTTCCCACCCCCACCCCCCAAGGTCAGGTTAGCTACATCCCTGCTACCATTTTGGAAACCCATCAAGACCTAGTCACCAGACCGGGGGCCCAGGATACCCAAGATATTATTGATGGCTTTATTGTGGTTGATCTTTTCATTCTTTCCATATGGTTTGTACATTTTACTTTTTTATATAACATTGTTATAAAATATAACACTGTAATTTTCATAATGACATTTCTATTTTTATGATTGTTTTTGTATATTTGTTGTTTTATTGATTGTGGAATGCTGCCCAGAAGTGGTTTTTTTGTGAAATGGGCAACCACAATATAAATGCGATTAATAAATAAATAACTATAGATCCTCTTAAAAGTATCTGTTATTTTAAATTTGCCCAAGAAATGTTTTCATAAGTTTAAGCTTCATAAACATAAGCCATACATGTTTGATTTCTGCAATTCTAAAAATGATGTGATTTGAACCCAATAAAGATATGGAAGTAAGATATGCAAAAGATAGTTTACATATAGTTTCCATCATTTAAATATTTTAATTTAGCTTTCTAGTAATTTAATATTGTGCTGAGCATTGCCACAAAGATATTGTTATAGAAAGCGATAAAGGCTATGAAACATTACCCATTAGGAAGATACCATGTTTTTAAATTATGGCAATTTCTTAAGATTTTAAAACAAAATGAGCTCTTAGAGATGTGATTAATAGCAGGGGGAGGAGGATAATGTTGGGTCATCAGTGGCACTCCATTACAAAAATGGTTGAACTAATAAAGGCATTCATCTATTTGACCAATAAAGCATTTGAATGATATGCTTGTAGTTTTTATCATACAGTACTTCCTTTTCACTGAAGAAACTGATTTTACATGTCTGCAAAGGATCACAGAAGAAATTCACTTGTAATCTGTAGATGTTTTAATGTCGAAATACAGTAATAGGCTGGTCATGCAGGACTGTGCATTAGATTTCAGATTTGTGCCATTTGAATTTTAAAATTCTGAAAATGGAATATTTGTCTCTAGGTATTTTGTTTTTTTTTGTTTTGTTTTTTTGAATAGCAAAATTACCAAGGTTCCTGGGATAAGCTGTGTTATAAAACAGAGGAGGTTATAGAAGACAGGACTATACAATTATTACAAGCCATATGAGGTACTACATCATCTGGAAGACTTTCTCTAGTTGTCTGCATGTGGGTCAGCCTACACAGACTGATTCTGCTGGGGCTGCCCATTCAATTAGGTGCATGGACACATACACAAAGATGGATGAGAGACACCTTTGATGGATCCTTTGATGGAGAAAGTGAATAGCATTTCTAGAAAGAACTAGTCACAATGACAAAAGTTCTAATATGATGAGCTTTCAAATAGACACATTGATTTATTCTACTCTCCTTATGTATTTATATATTATTTTATTTACTTATTTTTATGCCACCATCTCCCCTATAAGGTGACTAACATAATATATGCAACATGAATAAGTCTCGATACTGTTCTCCCTTCCCAATGTTCTGTTAATAGGGAAGTGCACTTCCTTTCCAATCTTTTTTTAAAAATAGTAATTATATTATTGAATGAAGAGATATAGATGTATAGATGTATATAGCTAGGGTTAGAAGAAATTTTCTTTCTTATGCCTTACTTTTGGGTGCACTTGGATGTAATCTAATCAGAATATATAGGCATGTTATTGTCATGTTTATTTTCTGCAACACCACCTCAGTGTAATAAAAATGATCATGCAATTGTTTCTAATTAAATTCTGATTAAGTCAGATATCATTTTGTGTCCCTTGTGTCAATTTTATCATTACTAAATATGCTATGTGTTAGCCGAAGTCCTCAGTGACTTAGTCAGAACATTGATGTATTATCTACTTGATCGTGATTGGCAGTGACTTTCCATGGTCTTACGCAGGAGTTTTTCCAGTTGTATGAGAAGGATTTGGAGATTAAATCTGGTACCATAAAAATGTGCACTTTCTTTATATGAAGTATAAATTAATATATGTACATATGTCTAGGCAAACAGCAAAAAGAAAGGAGTTTTAAATGGTTTTGTATGTTCACTTCAAGAGCAATTTAGTATAATAGTTAAAGGCATCAGGCTAAAGATTGGGAGACCATGAGTTCTACTCTTGTCTTAGCTGTGTGATCCTGGGACAGTTACTTTCAGACAGAGGAAGAAGATAATGGTAAGCTATCTTTGAAAATGTTGCCCCTTCCCTCACCAAAAATTGTTCACATGAGTCATGTACAGTGTAGCCCAACAAATTGGGGAATAGTTACTTCTAAAGTGAGAATAATTCACTCCACTATTGAAATCCAAAGTTTTATTTATGCATGGGGATACCGCAAAGAGCACATGGGGTTAAGATAAAAAGCATATTATTGTCATGGGAATTTCTTATAGATGAATAGGACAGACAGACAATAAGAATAGGGCCTTTCTATTATGAGATGCCTAAACTTTCAAAGAGGCGTGTGATAGCAACAATGGGGAAGTTTCTGCTGGAAGCTCAACTATACCAAGAATCATAGATCCAACTAATTCCTATCTTTTCTTGCTGATCATTTTAATTTTCAGAAAGTGGGAGAAGGAATAAGGGGATTCATTGTTCTGGTTCTAAATTTTATTAACAGGGAAGAAGTACTTTAAGTGAAGTTGATTAAAACCATGAGAGACAGTGAACATGTTATCTTTTAAATTCATTGTACAAAAGAAAGCATGAATAGAAAAGAGTGTGGTGGATATCAGTGGATTTTGGTAAACTCAGATGAAAGGTTGGCCTGATCTAATGGCTTAAGGTCTTGAAGGAAAGAAGTGTCCAGGAATCCTGCAAAACAAGATACTGGAAGTCTACTAAAAAGTAAAATTAGGAGACATCTAAAGTAGACCAATGGAAATTTACCTATAGCTTTCTAAAATGCTAAAAAGAAATAGACAGGAATACAAAGCTGAAGGGAGAAGAAAAAGCAAAAAGAATCAAGGCAATTGCTATAAACTATAAGGACTGTGTTACAGAGATTAAAGTGAAGAAAGATCTCAAACTTGCAAGAAATGCTAAAGACATCACACACACACACACACACACACACACATACATATTTTCAGGAATGCCAGAAACAAAAGGAAATGCAAAGAGGCTGCAGTTCTAGGGATAATTGATAATGGTGGTGATGATGATGAAGTAGAATGTTTAAACTCATTGAATTAATCTTTCTTTCAGAAGGAAAGGAAGGCCCAGATGTCTATCATTTTGCCACTACAGCAATGTTTCTCAACCTCAGCAGCTCCGAGATATATCAACTTGAACTCCCAGAATTTCCCAGCCAACTATGCTGGCTGGGAATTCTGGGAGTTGAAGTCCATACATCTCAAAGTTGCTGAGGTTGAGAAATAGTACACTAGAGTGAGGAGGAAACACGGCACAATATAAACAAGAGTGATATAAAATAACACTAATTTAATTGAACGTAAGTCTGCAGGGTCAGGTGAACTATATCCAAGTGTGCTAAAGAAACTAGTGGAGCAACTGAGCAACTGTTAAATGAATCTTGGAAAGTCTCAAGAGTACTGTTGAGATTGCAGAAATTGGAGGACAGCAAATGATTCCTCAACAAACAGAAAAAGATGCCATGAGAAGTTACTGACCTATCAGTTTGTTGTGTATTATGAACAAGCCCTTAAAGCATCTTGTTAAACAGCACCTTTGTGAGAACCTGGATAGAAACAATTAACAGGTTCAGTATGGGTTTGAGACAAATAATTCATGCCAGATAAACCTTATCTCTTTTTTTGACAGTGTTAACTAGCTTAATAAATTGGGGGAATCTTATGTTGACATAGACAGACTTTTTTGTGATATCTTCATTAATGATAAAAGATAAGGGCTAGATGTTGCAACTGTTAGAGGTTAATTGGCTGAATGGGCCATACCAAGATAGTATTCATAAATGTTTCCACATCTGTTTGGTGATTATTATAAAGTGCCACAGGCTTTGCCTTGAGCCATGTGTTTTTCGTTGTATTTGTTTATGTCCTGGGGTGATGAGCAAATTTACAGATGACACAGGATAAATGGGTAATATGTTAGAATAGGAAGATGGTGTTCATAAAGGTTTAGAGAGATTTAACAGTGAACCAAATGAAAGGGAAGAAAGGTCTTGCACACCAAGACAAAACATGCAAAAACATGTGTATAAAATAGTAATTCGTGGCCTTGCAATAGTACTTCTAGTACATGTTCTAAATCTACTTGTTCTAGTAGATTGCATTGAAAACAAGCCAGCAGTAAAATTCAATTGCTAATAACTAATTTAACTTAAATTTTAATTTTTTATTATATTTTTATTATGATTTGAGTCACTGTTACAGCGAGAGGGACATCATATAAATTTAATAAAATAATAATAAAAAGGTGAATGCTGGAGACATACAGATCACAGGAAATATTTTTTGCATTGTATCCTGTCTGGGTCAAGCCTCATTTAGAAAATTGTCTTCAATTGTGACCACTGCAGAAAAAAAAGGACTTTGAAAAACTGGTATCCCGAGGTAGACTGCCATTACCACGATGGTGCCAGGATTGGAATCCAAGTCCAATGAAAAATGGTTAAAAGTACTAAAAATGTTTAGCCTGCAGAAGTGAATTGAGGAGGGTATATGATAGCAGGCTTCATATTTCTAAAAGGTTGTAATCTGGAAGTGGAAATGGAGTTTATTTCTCTTAACCACAGACATCTAGAACCAGTGAGTTAAAATTGCAGGAAATTATACTCAAATTAGATATTAAGGGGAAAAAAGGCCTAATTTATTATCATTTTATGGCTGCCCATTTTAAAACATAACTCTGGGTGTTTCACAACAATAACAAAGTTATAAAAAGCCATAAAACAATAAAACAACTAGTGATACAGCCAGGGGTGGGATTCAAATTTTTTAACAACTGGTTCTATGGGCTTAGTTGGTGGGCGTGGCTTGGTGGTCATGTGACTGGATGGACATGGCTTGGTGGTAATGTTATTGGCTGGGTGTGGCTAACTCAATATCACTCACATCGAGGCACGCATCTCATCGATTGGTCTCTCATGACTGGGGATGCTGCAACAGTCATAAGTGTGAAAAATGGTCATAAGTCACTTTTTTCAGTGCCATTGTAACTTTAAATGGTCACTCCACACAAGCAAAGTACCAGCAAAGGAGGAAAAACAACTCCAGAGAAGTTCCAGAGACAGGAAGTCTAGTCCTGCCAAGAATGTAATAAGGGTTAACGGAGAGGCAGTTTCTGTAAGCAACACCAGAATGTTTCCTTCCTGCTTTCCTTACAGGATTAGGCCAGTAATTTCTTCTAACAACCGGTTCTCCGAACTGCTTAGAGTGTTAACAACCGGTTCTAGCGAATAGGTGCGAACTGGTAGAATCCCACCCCTGGATATAGCCTGTCATCTAATAGAACAAATTATACCTGAAGTGGTATGTTCATTTCAGAGAAGAATTTCAAAGAGAGGCTATCTAGCCAACTGTCTGAAATACTTTAGAAGAACTCCAAGCAGGAGTTTGGATGAGATGTTCTTTTGAGATCCCTTTTCTGAGATTCTGTATCTGGTAAAAATGCATCTAAATACAGATTATGAAACAGAAAGCTGTTTTTTTTATATATATCACTTGGATCATTAACATCTAGATTGGAATCCTGATAGTAGTATAGACCTAGCATACAGTAAGATAACGAGGTGGTCTAAGCCTAGACAAATTTGAGTGTTCTTGAAAAGGTTGGAATTACAACAGTGAGAAGGTTAGACACGAGAAGCGAATATGTATTAAATTTGGCTGTAATGGAGAAATCCATTGGTGACCACAGGTGCTTCTTTGATATTTTTGTGCTAATATAATGACACATACAAAACATCCAGAACAGAATTATATCTAAAGAGCGGGAACAATAGAGTTCTTCTGTAACCTAGCACCATCCAATTTGAAAGATGTCTATTAATAAGAAACTAATATCAATCAAAATTTAATTTGATCAGAATTATTTAGACTATAACACTTATAAATATGCACTTTCTTCCCTTCCCTGTTGAGTAATCCAGTATTTCAGGTGTGAAACAAAGAATTTTGTTTTGTTTTTTTCAAAGTTCTAAGAGTCAGACAGGTTGCTTAACTGAGCAGCGTCCAAATGTTTTAGAACATTACTATGCATTATTTTCATAACTGATGCTGCTTAGTGCATCTTGATTAACCTTATTATATTTATTCATTCTTACATTTCTGCATTGATGTGTTGTTGTGAAATAGTGATAACTTAATTTTGGACAGAACATGACTTCTAGAAGATACGTTTATTTATTTGTTCAATTTATATAGCCTCACACTTGCCAGATGACTAACAGCATGCGTTGGGGTTGGCCTCATTGCCCAATCAGACACATTGTGCTGTGGTTGAAGTACAGTTCAGATATGTATCTTTGACCAGAGAGTATGAGGGGCATTCTTAATTGCCTATGGTAATTTACATATCCTTGGTCAGCACATTTAAAATCTGCAAAAATCTATGTTTTCTTATCACCTTCCTAGTATGTAAGAGTACAGTTTTAATTTTTACTACTTTTTAGTGCACATTGGCTATGCTGAACTTCTATTCTGAGTTGACAAGTTTATGTGTGACTCATAATATTCACAGTGACAATATTTATTTTAGATGCATCAAAAACATTCTAATTAATTACTGTTGGTAAGAGACCTGTGGGAAAAAGTGATTTAAGACTGTGTTTTCTCTTTTCCACAGCTGTATGTCATGTATTTCTCTAAAAGATGTGTGTAAGAATCAATAGCTGCACATCTGTTGCCTTGTCCCACATAAAGCAGTTCTTTTATATCCATTTTTCAAATGAGGATTGAAACAAATGCACACCTTTTCACACAAACATTATTGAGTGAGTTGCAGGCTTATAAGTTGATATAGTCAGTTGTTCAGTTAGTGCAATAACTAAGGGGTACAAATTACTCGAGTTACTGGCATATAAGTTGAGGTAGCTGATGATTTAGTTAATGCAATGAGGAAGGAGTACAAATTACTAGAGATACAGGGTTATAAATTGATGTAGCTGATGGTTTAGTTGATGTAATAACTTAAGGAGTAAAACTACTCAAGTTGCAGGCTTGTAAGTTGATATAGCTGATGGTCCAATTAATGCAATAACTAAGGAGTACAAATTACTCAAGTTACTGGCCTATAAGTTGATGTAGCTGATGGTTTAGTAGTGTTATAAATGGATGTAGCTGATGGTCTAGTTAGGGCAATAACTAAGGAGTACAAATTACTCAAAGGGATTGGATCTTGTTTAAAGGCACCTGGCACCTGTATATTCAAGTTCCCATTGTTCCCAGCAGTGGCCATGCAACCTTTTTCTACTCCTCTGAATGTCAGAAGGATGACTGTTTGTTTGCCTTGACCTCTCCCCAGCTGTTTATTCTGCAATGCTGCTGCTTCAACCTTGGTTCCCTGAGACTGGCCCCTTTCTCCTCCCTGCTCTGTTTACAGTTGTCCTACCCAGCGTCTCACCTATGAAATCTGTTGATTATTCCACCTGGTTAATGTTAAATTGCTCTTGCAAGAAGATGTGTTTGTTCATAAACACAAATGCCAGAGCTCTTGTTTACTGTACCCATGGCAGCAATCAGTTATTAAACAAATATGGCTTTGTTTGCGGGCGTGAGCAGCAGTTTAGCCTGCAAGGTCGGGGGCCAGTGTGTGTGTGTGTGGGGGGGGGAATTTAAAAGCTAGTGTTCTGATGAAAGAAGAAAACGGGAACTTATCCCTGGAATGTGGTTGAAACTGACTTAGGTTTGTTTTTCTTATCTTTAACTTTGGATGAAGGGGCTGCAAAGATTAGCAAGTGGTTTGGTGGTGTTTTTTTTTCCAAAGAGATTTCCTTAGTGTAATGATAGCTATCCAGTTGTTTGCTTTTTTCAGAAGGGAAAGAGAGAGCATTTCTGCAGGACGGCTAGCACAGTAGCAGAATATCTGATGGCTAGAAAATTCTGTGTGGATCAAACAAGAAGTTTAAATGTCTAGGACAAAAGGATAGGGGCTGTCACCCAGGTAATCGCCAAAAGGGGGGTGGGTGGGAATAGCCTTTGAATATGATTTAGTTGCTTTGTAATTGTGGAGTGGGATGTCTGTGGGCGTATGCGTGCAACTCAGTAATGTTGGTGTGAAGGGGTATTGGGTTTAGTTAAAAAGCTATTGGTGCTTCTTCGGCACATTGTAAAGGGAAGGAAATCTTCCTTTTGTTTTAGAGGAGAATAATAAAGCCTTTACATAATGGCAGAACATAGTAAAGAACCCGATTAATATTCCTTCTGTATTTTCCTACTATATATAGATCCGTTTGGTTGCTTGCCTCCAGTGAATTCTCATGTGCTAGCCTTAAGTTTGAAAGCATATCCACTACTTAGTTTTTTTTTTTTTTTCATTCCTAGGAGGAAAATTGACAGCAATAATTACTCCTTTCATATTGTTATGCAAAGAATCTGGAGGTGGAGAGAAACATTACTTTTTCCTTCTCTTTCCTCCACTGACTTCATGGCCACCACCCACAAAGCAATGGGATACTGTGTCTTCCATTGAATTTATTGGGACAGATATGAGAATTTGCTCAATTTCCATTAAAATGAGTGATTGTGGAATTGTTACATTTGACAGACTATATTGCATATAATTCGAATATCAGATGACATTGGTTAGCATTTAGCTTTACTTCTCAAAGAAAGAGAACAATAAGCATGGGGAATAAGAGTATTTGTTTTTAATGTATAATGAGAGGCTTTTAAGGTTATAGTCAAGAGCCGCTATTAAAATGAGAAATTGTATGTGCCCAAGAAAGTTTTGAAGGCTCTGATTAAATGATTGACCTGTTTAGTCAGCCAGGCAAGCAAGTCAGAAAATGTTTGCAAAATTCTGAGAGAGATTTATTTACTAACAGATCCCAATGACCTGATCCATTCTGTTTGTTGTGATTCCTAAAGCAGTCTCGGGGCTTGAGGTGAATCAGAAGGCACTTGAAATCATTAATTGTGATTAATCAGATCCTCTCCAAGGGGGGAGAGAGAGACTGACTATGCTTCTAAACTATATTATGTTATAATTTAGCAAAGCACCACTTAATTTGGGAGATTATTATTCTGCAAATTAAATTAATTGGAGTATAATTTTCAGAAAAATCTACTTTGACGCAAATAGGCATAAAATGGATCAGATTATGGAAGGAATGTTTTTATGAATGCTATGAGACATGTTTGGGTTAAAACTTTTCCTTTGCTACATGGCACTTCAAGAAACAAGAAATGTGAATTTAAAATGTTTAATTAAATGTATCATTCCCCACTAAATTATATACCACACATCGGTGGTATGCTATCGGTTTGGCCCGGTTCTGCCGAGCCGGTAGCGGCGATGAGCAGCAGCGACCAAACTGGTTTTCTCCACCGTTCTGCTGTTGGGCTCACCTGCCCGCCTGGGCTGCCATACACACCTTTATCTTCTGCTTTTGAAGCACAGCTGCTTTGCACGGCACAGAAGAGTGCAACTGGGAGAGTGCAGGCTTGCAGGAGTTCAGTTGGAACAGTTCTGCACCTGCGCAAACGCCTCTGCGCCTGCGCAAAGTGCGTGTTTGGTGTGTGTGGGCACATACACAAAGCACGTCCACTAAGCCACGCCCACCAAACCGATGGTAAAAGTTTTTGAATCCCACCACTGCCACACATCTCAATCCAATTAGGACTGGTTTACATAATACAATTATATATTACAGTGGTGGCCAACCTTTTTTGGCTCCCGTGCCAATAATTGTGCGCGTGCTCATGTGTTCGTGTGCCAGCACCTAGAAGGCAATGCGTGCTGGCCCCCCCACACCCCCTGCGCCTGCATGCGCGATCCCTTGCAGCACATCTGCACTTGCGCATGTGATCACCCTGCCTCACGCCTCTGCTCATGCATGCGCAATCACTCCTTATGCCATGCATCTCTGCGCATGTGCGCACGATCCTTCCTGTGCACCATCCATTTGCGCATGCGTGCGCGATCCCTCCACATATCTCTGCACATGCGTGCACAACCCCAGCGCATGCTGCACATCTCTGCACATGCACACATGTCTCCCATGCACCCTGCCTCCCCCCTACGCATGCATACCAGATACCCAACAATCAGCTGTTGGGCAGCAGCAGGTGCACACATGTGCAGTGGGCTCTTCCGGGTGAGCTCTCACATGCCAGGGAAATGGCTTGCCACTCCCAGCACGCATGGCATAGGTTCGCCATCACGGGTATATTATATATATTGTAACTGTGAGTAAACCCTCCATAGTTACATATTGATACAGTTATATAATAATACAATAATGTTGGGCAGCTCTCTACTCAGCCAGATCAGAATAGAGCTTGCTTCATTCATTGATTACATTTGTCACATTCACAAGGTAAATGTGTATTTGTTAGAACTACTTTTGGTCAGTGGTTCTGGAAGTAAATAAGAAGTTAATTGTCCTACTCTATGCTGCCTTACCTTAGTCAGACCTTGATTGGAGTAGTGTATTCATTTCTGTATATCCTATATTTAAAAAGACAGTGATAAACTGGAGCAAGTCCACAGAAAGGTTGCCAGGATGGTGAAAAGACTTAGGTGTATTTAGCTTGCAGAAGAGAAGGTTTAAAAGGGACGTGCCAGTTGTCTTTAAATGTATGAAGAGCTCACTTGCTGCAAAAGTTAAGTCTAGAACTAATGGGATGAAATATAAATCTAGATGCAGATGAGGAAGAACTTGGCAATTAGAACGGTCAGTCAGTGGAAGAGCTGGTGTCATGGAGTGGCTTTTTCCTCTTCACCGGAGGTTTTCAAACAGGGGTTAGAAAGTTATCTGGGAATGGTTTAATGAATGTGCAGAGGTTGGACTTGATAATCTCTTTGTTCCCTACCATTTTTATTATTCTACAAATTTTGGCTCTGCAGAAAACTAATAAAGAAAATGAAAACCCAAAAAGGCTGCCACAACCCATAGTGGCTACAAAATAAAAGAGTTTTTGAAAGCACCAGAATGCTATCAACACTACAATCGGTATACAATCTGTTTGAATACACAGAGTGGTTTGTGCAGGAAGATCTGCCCTTGGCTTGTTGTTGAACAAAGTTTTTTTTCCTCCATCTTAGGTTTTTAATAAATAATATAGGCATTCATGTGCCTGTGGAATGGATTTCACCTCCCACCTCAGGTTTTCCTCCTTAATAGAATTGATAGGACCCATAGCTAGTGCTGCTTCAATAACAGCTTTGTTTACAAACATGTTTTCTCCATATTTTTCTAAAGGCATAGTTCATATGTCCTTAAAGAGGGAGGCACAGTTTATTTTGACACGTAAGTAATGGGGAAACATGCCATAATATATTGTAAAAACGACTTTTACTATGGCTCTGATGTTTCCCTGCTTTGAGAGGTGTCTTTTTATTCAGAAAGAGACTGTTTCTGTTCTGGTAATGTGTCTGATTAATAATTAGTGCAGTAATTAATGATTAGTGCAGCAAGTCATTAGAAAGAGCCTGGGAAGGGCAGATCAGATAACATTGCTGGCCTTACATATTTGCTCAACTAGGCCTGGTGGGGGTTGCATAGTAATGAGTGTGTAGACAAGACGGTAGTCTCAAACAGATGGATGGATGGTTAAGTACTTTAGATACTGGGAAATATTAGAATCATTCAAAAGATCATCATGGTTATATTTTACACCTTCTTTCCAGCTACTGCTCTAGATACACATTGAAAAACCAAGCAAAGACAATCTGAGAGCCAGTTGGTGTAGTGGTTAAGGCACCCCTGGGAGACAGTGAGTTCTAATCTTGCCTTAGGCACAAAGCCAACTGGGGGACTTTAGATCAGTCCCATTTTGTTAGCCCTTGGAAAAAGGCAACAGAAAATCACTTCCAAAATCTTGCTTAAAATACTGTGGGAACTTGTCAGGAGTCAAAATTGACTCAAATGAACACACACACATAAACACACACACACACACACATGTTTAGTAAAATGACAAGTTTATTTTAATTGTGCTTTTAATAATAACTCCTCCCTCCTTTATTACTTTATTGTATTACTCACTATTCAACTAATAAAGCATTGGAGAATTGCATGGGCATTAGCCATTTGGCTTATGCATCAGATTTAAAATGCACTCAATTTTTTTTTACCCATATAAAATTATGAACACAGGCTTCTTTGTTGTTATTGTTTTAGATCTCTGTGAAGCCACAGAGATTTCAGCCTTTCTGGTCCATATCTGGGAGTGGAAAAGTAATAGAACATTTACTATCTATTCATAGAATAACAGAGTTGGAAAGGACCTTGGAGGTTGTCTAGTCAAACCTGTAAACAACTCCTGTACCATTTCAGACAAATGACTGTCTAGTTTCTTCTTGAAAGCCTCCAGTGATGGAGCACCCACAACTTCTGAAGGCAAGCTGTTCCACTGGTTGATTCTTCTCACCTTTAGGAAGTTTATCTTTAGTTCCAGGTTGCTTATCTCCTAGCTTAGTTTCCATCCATTGTATTTTGTCTTGCCTTTCAGTGCTTTGGAAAATAGATTGATTCCCCTCTTCTTTGTGATCGATGGGAAACTTATTTCACTTGAGTATCAGTACTCTGCCTTCAACTAGTCATTTGTTTTTCTATAATCAACATAAATGCTGATTATGATATGTGTTTCCTGTACAGAACCAGGGAAAGAAGAAATTACATTTTCTTCCGTTCTAAAAACTTCCCACCCTTTTATCAATTTGTGTTATGAATAACAGCCTGGAAAACATGTGGTGCCATAATATCTTTTAAAATGCTTCTATTTTCTTCATTTCCCTTTTTTAATTTTCCTCTTCTTATATATAATTTTGTGGGAGAACCAGATTAGATAAGAATGGTTTAAATGTTGGACTGCTTTACTGTTTATTCACCTGTCTACTCATTCTTTAAATACATACAGATAGTCCTCAACTTACAACCATTCATTTAATGATGGTTCAAAGTTACAAAGGCACTGAAAATGTGTCATGCTTGTTTTCACACTTACAACTGTTGCAGCATCCCTGCGGTCACATGATCAAAACACTTTGCAACCGGCTCGTATTTATGATGGTTGCAGTGCCCTGCGGTCATGTGATCACCTTTGTGAGTTTCTGCCAAGTAAAGTCAACGTCAGGGTTCCAAGTAGCAGATCCATTGCAAGCAAAAACTTTGAGGTAGATTCCTCAAAGAATAGCTTTATTGGAACTATCATATTGGCACATATCTGATGAAAACCAACTCTGAAGGGTCCCTCGGTTTTCACCTAATTAAAAGAGAAAGTTTTAACCCCAATCCCAAATAGTTAGTCACATGGCTCAATCAAAGCAGCATCCGCTGGTGTGGTGACATCACTCCTTCCTCCAGCCAGGTGTGAGAATATCCTTGGTTCCCAAGAGAAAGTATTTTTGATTACATAACCCCAGCTATTTCTAATCCTTCCTCCCTATCCCTCAGCTCTAGAGTGGCAGCATTAGCATTGAAGGTGCCTTCATGGCTAAGGTGGGACTTGAGTCTCATAGTCTCCCACTTTTTAGCCTACTGACTTAACCGCTATACCAAACTGGCTGTCTAATATTGACTGAAAAATACTGAGGAAGTCTGAATTTGAAGTGAGCATGCTTTTAAAATTAAAGAAAGAAATATAGTAACCTATGCTGAATAGTTGATTACTATTCTGATAGCTAAAAGGCAAGTCATTTGCAAGTTTTAATAAATAAAAGTCAAGAAGCCCAGGTAAAAATGGGACTAAAATTAAATATAATCTTTTTATGACTGTCCAAGAATTAAAAACTAATTTTACTTTTTTCTCCTAATTTCAATCTTTTCATATTTCAATACCAGGGCCTTATAAAAACTACTTCCTGCAGTCAATCAAGCTGACTACTGGAACTTTGTTTTAGTAATAACGAAGATTTTCCACGTTGTTCCCTGACCTGAAAGATTTGAACTTGCAAATGGAATTCAGTTATAGGATTTCTGTTTGATGCACTTACTGTAGAATGACTCTTTAGTTGCAATGCTATCGCAGTTCTTCCTCTAAATGTACAGTACAAGTTTTATGTGAGTCGACTATTAACATTTTTCATACAGATATCAGCTTGCTTCAGTTTATAAAAAAACTGCATAGCAAACAACATTCAGAAACACTGACTTTCAAGGATAGTATTTTGAATTCAGAAGAAAATTAGCAATTAACTCCCATATTTTATTGGGTTTGAGCATCTTCCATTTGTCCGTGACTCTTGAGGCCCCTGGGCCATATTCTTACACATTTTGGACATAAAGAGATCCAGAAAGGAAAAGTATGCTAACATACATAATTGTACCTGATAAGCTTTCTTGGATAGAAGCAGCTGCCAAACTAAAAGGAAGATTTTAGGGAAACAAATTTTATTTCAAATTAAAAGAAAGCACTGGCTCACTGGAAAAAATACAGGTAGCTTTGTGATTATACACATTTGTATTTCTAGGTGCCTTTACAACTGGTACTCTTCACTGTTTTACAAGAATTGTGTTAGATATCTGTTTTTTCCTATTATCTTCATTACTTTTGTACTTAATCTTTTTACTATCACTCTTTGTGACCAAACTCTTCTTCCCTTTCCCCTTCATTCAAGAAAGCACAGGAGATTACTATTCTTCTTGCTGAACATATATAAATGCTAGTAGCGATCAAGAAGAATATTTGTAGCTGGGGGTTGAAATGAGGGACCTTGGTGCTCTCTGAGCTTGATAGTTTTCTTGCAGATGTTTCATTACCCAAACTAGGTAACATTATCAGTGCTAGTAAGAAGTGGGATTTACTCTCAATTTATATTCTAGTGGATTGTCCTGTGAAAAAGTAGATTGTTAAGGCAAGCTGTTTAAATATAAACTGAGAGAAAACCCCATTCCTTACTACTACTGATGATGTTATGTAGTTTGGGTAATGAAATGTCTGCAAGAAAACAACCAAGGACCTCCTCATAAATGCTAGTTTTGGGCCAGCAGCTAAGGATGCCTTTAGGATATAATGATTTGTTTCAGTTCTCTTGGAGTTTTAGTAATCACTTCCCTAGTATGTACCTCTAATGACCCTAAGCTTGGAATGAATGCAATTTCAATCCTGAAATTCTCAAATAAGTAGCTGGAGAAACTACTTTAGCCTGGAAATGCACCATTCAATCCATTCCATCTCTTTTGAAGTATTAAATGAAATTTCAGATTTCAGATATGTCTAGACATAGACAGTGTGTGATAAAGTTGATAATGCATTAATCATTTTTAACAACAGGTAATATGCATAATTTATGGTGTTACAGTGCTATCTTTTTTGATATTTATGATGGATAATGCTCAGTTTTGCCCTCATATTACTGCTTTAAATTATACCACAAGAAAATTAATGAGAAAGTAGATTTATGGGTTTCATTTGTTTGTCAATTTGGAAATTAATTGGGTGTTAATTTTAGCCGTCCCTCATCAGACCAGGTCTTTAGTATGTGTGCATTACTTTGCATTCATTGAAGCCTACCTCCCATTTACTGTGGGTCACTAGCTTTGCATACATTAAAATAGCCCTCAGGCTCATTCCCTTGATTACTTTTTGAGCTGCCATGCATTAGAAAATTTACGCCTTTCTGTTATAATTATGAAAATTCAGTAGAGGAGGGTGGTACTTGCATAACAGCAAATATGCATTGTGCCTGGCCTTTGTGAAGTCTCATATGACAAAATTCTAGTTGTTACTTTCATTATTTACTACAGTATTACTGTAAAGTATTACGGCTATCTTTCTTTTGGAACTATTGTCTTTAGAGACTTAAAAGCCTCACTATATTAAGTCAGCCAAATACAAAAGCACAAGAAAATACAATTTAAAACAAAGAGGTTTTACTTCTGTATTTTGTCTTGTTAATTTTCATCTTTTCCAATTCTATATAAAGCTTATGTTAAATAGAATCAACATCATATGAAATGTTAGTACCACTTCATAATGCCTTGGTAAGACCAAACATGGAATATTGCACCCAATTTTGATGAACACAATATAAAAAAGATGTTGAGACTCTAGAAAAAGTGAAGAGAAGTAGCAGTAAAGATGATTAGGGAACTGGAGACGAAAACATACGGAGAACTGGTGCAGGAATTGGGTATGTCTTATTCAATGAAAAGAACGACAAGGGGTGACATGATAGCAGTCTTTCAATATCTAAGGGGCTGCCCCAATCTATTCTCCAAAGTACCTGAAGGCAGGATAAGAAGCATCGATGGAAGCTAATCAAGGAGAACACCAACCTGGAACTAAGGAGAAATTTCCTGACAGAACAATTAATCAGTGGAACAACTTGCCTTCAGAAGTTGTGGATGCTCCATGACCGGAGATTTTTAAGAAGAGATTGGACAACCATTTGTCTGAGATGGGTTTTCTGCTTGAGCAGTGAGTCGGACTAGCAATAGCAATAGCACTTAGACTTATATACTACTTTACAACCCTCTCTAAGTGGTTTACAGAATCAGCATATTGTCCTCAACAATTTGGATCCTCATTTTACCTACCTCGGACAGGTGGAAGGCTGAGCCAACCTTGAGCCTGATGAGATTCGACCTGTCAAATTGCAGGCAGCCTGCAGGCAGCAGAAATAGCCTGCAGTACTGTACTCTTAACTACTGTTCCACTGTGGCTCATGACTAGAAGATCTCCAAAGTCCCTTCCAAATCTGTTATTCTGTTAATTTCCCAACAGTTAAACTCATTATTAGCCATGTGAAAACCATTGAATAGCACACTTATAGATTGTGAAACATAATGACACTAAAGGAAATTTTCATGTCTAGCTTCTGCTGTTGATTTTTTAATTGCTTGCCTCGTAATGAAAGAAAACATATCAACATAATCAGTGAATGTAGACTCAAATACCATACATAAGAAGTATGTGGTCTCAGTAGTATATGCATGGAAGAGAAAAATATTTTACATTTCCTTTGGCTGATATGCAAAACGTTGTATCACATTGTACTGTTATCAACTTGCTAACATGTAGATAAATTGTTAGTGTTGTCATTTTACAACAACAAGAAGGGACTAGGTGGATATTGTACCTATGTTAATTTTTGTTTAGTTTTCAGGTATGTTTGGTTGTTTACTCTTTGAGCTGCCCACATTTTTATTGCTTGGGTTTTTTCCCTTCAAGTGTATTTTAATCCACCATAATTTTATTTGGAAAGTCAATCAGTTTCCAAATTGAATAAGTAAATAAATACATAAATTAATATTTTCCCTAGAACTTAGTTTTTAAAGCTAATCATTGATAATGACATTGGAAAGAGATTCATCTAATCTGATAAAGGATAATTATTCTTTTCCTTTGTAGTATAGAACCTTCATAGTATATTTTTTGGTAAACTGCAGAAAAGACTTCTATAAATCTTTTTTTTTAAAAAGTCTAAAAATTAAAAAAAAATCTGCTTGATCCAACAGATTTGTTATAATTTCAGAATGCATTTTAATATGTGGATGTCTTTAATGTCACATTTCTACCCATTCAAAGGACACTTGAAAATTGTGTGGTCCAATAGGATGAAATCTGTATGTTTTGCCTCTGTTTTTCCACATGTTGCAACCCATATGGAAAATTCTGTTCTTTGCTTGATTGGCCTAGAATTTGTTACTATGATGTCCATGGCCAATGTACTGTATTGTCCACAATACAAAAAGGGACATACAGAACATGATTCACACCGTACTATACTGGAACAGCTTTGTCCTAAAAAGGAGCAGAAGGTATTGTTTTGGGAGTATAACCGGATCCTTAATCCCAATTAAAACAAAACAACAAAACCCAAGTTAAAATAGCATTGTGCTGCTATACACTCACTCAATTGACTGATTCAGTTGGTTGATAAACTAACACAAAATAAAATGACAGCGTAAGAGTAAGAGGCATCTCACCTCTTGTTCCTTATAGAGACTTGCTACTTGCAACGAAGAGGCCTCATAGCATGGATGATCTTTCCTAGCAGGGTTAGAGAGTTCAAGGGTTGCGGGATAATGCAGATTATTCATTTCTGGACCCATTTTTTTACTATTTGAGGCAGCTCTGACAAAGATGATAGTTGATGATAGAGTGGGGACAGTTCAAACCAATAGTTCATGCCTAGCTGTCACTCAGTAATTGCTTGTTGCAGAAAAATAAGGGAAGGGTAGAATCTAAAAAGTGTTTGACTATGTTTCTATGGCTGCCATCTTGATTTTTTTTAGTCTCCAGAACAGCCCCCCCCCCAAACTTCCTGCCTACTTCTACTTTCAGTTAGAAACTAATTGTCTGAGAAGAAATAATATGATGTGTGGGATCCTTGGTGTTCTCTGTGCTTGGTTGTTTTTCAGCAGATGCTTCATTAACAATTTAGTAACATCATTGGTCCCTTCTAGTACTGATGCTGTTACTTAGTTGGGTAATGAAATGTCTGTAAGAAAACAACCAAGCTCAGAGAGCATAAAGGACCTCCTTGTTCAATCCAGAGCTACAAATATTGTCTTCTATTAATGACTTGACCATGATTAACACTGTGGCTACTATCCACAAATGAGGGTTATTTTAAAATGAAAAGTAAATTTTTGCATCCTGACTAACATATTTATGTTTAATTTTTATTTTATTATTACATTTATATGCTGCCCATCTCACTATCCAAATCAACTCTGGATGGCTTTTTTTCTGGCAGAGATAGTTAAATATTCCTTTACTAACTAATGCTATTAAATCATTTGCTTTTGCATGATTTTCATAGAAATAGAAATATTTTGCATAAATCTGTGTTTAATTAAACATTCTTAAATGATTGGGCAACTTTTTAAAGGACATTTATTCTGCTTGATACAAATGATTGATCAACCAAATTAATTTGTATGTACCTGACTTTTTATTAATTTATTTTTATTTACTTATTTATTTGATTTGTCAGTCGCTTACAAGATAATAACTATAAGTATAAATATGAGTAAGAATACAGGAAATAGATACGAATAAATGGGGACAATAGGACAGGGACGGTAGGCACGATGGTGCACTTATGTTCACCCCTTGCAGACCTCTTAGGAATGGGGTGAGATGAATAGTAGATAGTTTGAAGTTAAAGGAGTGGGGGGTAGAGGATGTAACAACAGAGTCAGGTAGTGCATTCCAGGCATTGACCACTCTGTTGCTGAAATTGTACTTTCTGCAGTCAAGTTTGGAGCGGTTTACATTGAGTTTGTATCTGTTGTGTTCTCTAGTATTGTTGCGGTTAAAGCTGGTTGAAGCAGAAGTTTGACTTGGTCAAACTTAATTTAACTGTTTAGGAATAAAGCTAGTTTTTACCTGATAGTTTGAATCATTCAGGAAGATGAAAAAATTGCTTTGCTTTGACACAAATTTTGCTTCAACCTTCCCTGAAAAAGATTTATTATAACTATACCAATAGTTCAGAAGTTAAATTTTTGCAATAATTTTATTCAGAAAATATAACAAAGCATATGTTTGATGGCACAATCCTATGCCAAGAAGGGATACAAAGTGTTTCAATGAAAAAATAATCAATTCTGGTTTATGTTTCTTTCTTATTCTTTGACAACCAAGACAGAAAATGTTTTAAAGAAAAACATCAATTATTTCTTTCTCATCCTATTCATTCTCTAGCATATTTATTTTTGTCATAGCAATGAGAGCACTTAGCAAAATTTGGCTTATCTCAAAATATTAAGTGTAATCTGATTTCATTAATATCTGGATAGGAGAAATCCAGAATTGTAAACTATATTTTGAAACCAAAATATCTGAGAAAAAGACAGTGGCAAATCATTTCTGTATTGTTGCCAAGAAAAGAGCATTCAACATGATTAAAATGTTACTTTTTACCTAGATTTTAACTGTACCCACAATTATTAGCAATTTCACAGTTTTTTCCTCTACCAACTTTAAAAAAAATAAATCATTTTTTACATAATTCACTTTTGGGTGAAACTTGCATTATATTATGTAAAAATTTTACACAGATACACAGACATATCTTGTTATGGAGTAAGCTTGGGTGAACAAATACAACTATCTGTTCTGTTTTTGTTAACAGTTGGATGAGATGGGTGGGAAGAGGCCTGTGATTGGTTACCAAAATATTACTCACCTATACTTCAACTGTTATTACTGAAATTGCTCATTTGTACTTTTTCCCCAGCTGGACATTTTGATAGTCTTATATGAAGAGAACAACAGTATGCACACTTGACTGTGTTTCTTAAAAAAAAAAAAAAAATCCAACAGTACTCTGAAAGTGAAGGGTCTAGAATTAGAAGGAGTAATTTAAATCATAAGCTCTTTTGGGTTTTTGAGTAATGTGGAAATTCTAGAATGTGATTCAAGAGAAGAGTTCCTAAATCTCTTGAATACACCATACCTTGAAAATTGTCAGTGGATCCCTTGCATGGGGTGGTTTCTACAGAGATCCCTTTCTTCCATTTTACTAGTCTTGAGGGAACATATACTATATACTATGGGTCTTTCCCTTACTTGTGGGGGCGGGGTAGTTATATTGTTTTTATCTAGGAAGATCATTCATTGGGACCCACTGGCACCCAAGAGTCTCTGTTTTCAGATGTAGTGAGATGTTTGTGTGCAAGATAATAGTCAAGAGTTTAAACAATTAATTAGAATGCAAAAGAAAGAATTACATTATATAACAGATAATAGATAATCAGAGTTGGAAGGGACCTTGTAGGTCATCTAGTCCAACCCCCCGCCCAAGCGGGAGACCCTACACCATTTCTGACAAGTGGCAGTCCAATCTCTTCTTGAAAGTCTCAAGTGATGGCGCTCCCACAACCTCCGAGGGCAAGCTGTTCCATTGGTTGATTGTTCTCACTGTCAGAAAGTTTCTCCTTATTTCCAGGTTAAATCTCTCCTTGTTCAGTTTCCATCCATTATTCCTTGTCTGGCCTACAGGCGCTTTAGAAAATAGCTTGACCCCTTCCTCCCTGTAGCAGCCCCTCAGATATTGGAAGACCGCTATCATGTCTCCCCTGGTCCTTCTCTTTACTAGACTAGCCAAGCCCAGTTCCTGCAACCGTTTGTTGTATGTTTTAGCCTCCAGTCCCCTAATCATCCTGATTGCTCTTCTCTATACTTTTTCTAGAGCCTCAACATCTTTTTTATAATGTGGTGACCAAAACTGGATGCAGTACTCTAGGTGTGGTCTTACTAAGGCTTTATAGAGTAGTATTAGTACTTCCCTTGATCTTAATTGTATCCCTCTGTTAATACAATTTAGGATTGCATTAGCTTTTTTGGCTGCTGCTGCACACTGCTGGCTCATATTTAGCTGGTTGTCCACTAAGACTCCAAGATCCCTCTCACCGTCACTGATGTACTACTAATGTATTGATAGAAATGGGCTGAAGAAGTTTTCTCTTCTTTAATAGTAAACCCAGTGTAGTCCTTTGTCAAAGATTGATCAAAGCCTTTACTGAAGTTCTTCTCAAGCAAAACTATGTCATTAACAAACCCTTGAATGCAGATTAATAATCTAAATGTTTCAGATTAATGACATGTAAATGTACTTACTTTACTCCAAAGAATAATTAACACTCATCATTATAAAAGATTGTCTCTGTTGGCAATTAGATATCTATTACTTTTCTGATGGAAAAAAATTTCTCTAGGATTCCAACCAGGTTAAAGTACAAAGAGCTGAATTGATCAGTATATTTCAGCTGTCATGAGTGCTATCTTTTTAAAACTTTTGTAACTTTACTCAGGCTTGTCCCACCATCATGATCCATCTATTCAAGTCAAATGGTTATCTTTGTTTAAAAATACAGGTAGTCCTTGACTTACGACCACAATTGAGCCCAACATTTCTGTTAAGTGAAACATTTGTTAAGTGGAATTTGCTCCATTTTACCACTTTTCTTTTAATATATTATTAAAACTGTCTTACACAATTCAAGAAAAATGTTGAAGTATTGTTAAAGCAACTAAAATGTAAATCTTAATGTATTTGTGATTGCACATCTGAATTCACTCTAACAGAAAAGGAACTTGTTGAGCAAATACTGCCCTAGTTAGATGAATAATACATTTTTAAAATGTTGCAGAATTACCAATAGATCAATGTAACTTATGCTTGAACTAATAATGAAAATATAAATCATATGAAAAGAGGGAGCAAATACTTTTAATTGTAGCAAGCTGTAAAGTTAAGTGTTTTACCACTTACTTTATTATTATTATTTTTCTTTCTTCCATTAAATTATTCCAGGTTTTTGAGTCATGATGCAAGAATCTGGAACTGAGACAAAAAGTAATGGTTCAGCCCTTCAGAATGGAGCAAGCACTGTCAACTCCTTACTAGATTGCACCCTACGTGAAATAAGACCAAACGGAGAGACACCTTCGGTGGAAATTGGTGCAGCGGATCTTGCCCATCTTCAACAACAGCAGGTACTATAAAATATACTACCAATATTTTATCAACTTTGAAAGATTCTTATATACAGAAATAAAGGTTGAAATAATTCTTCACATCATAAAAAAATACTGTGGTATTTTCTAACAAATAAATACTTTAAAGCATTTATTTATATCAGATTAATTCACTGGCATTCTGCAGAACTAAAATATAACCTTAAAGAGAAAGAACTGTATCATATCATCTCCTGTACTACCAGCATTTCACTAGTAAAAATAACCCTAAGAAGAGTTAATGGTGAACCCCAAATCAGTGCTATAACCAACACTAAACCAGCAGCCCCCAACTGCCAGAGACCGGTTCCGTGGAAAGAAATTTTTCCACAGATTGGAGAGGGCATGATTTCATGCATTCCCTGCATCCCATGCATGCATAGATGGGGCTTCACTCATTTGCATTTCCTAGTTTCCAGTGTGCCATGGGCCATGCCAGTCTGCTACCCAGGTTTGGTGATGCCTGCACTAAATTACTGATAATAGAAATAGCACTTAGACTTATATACCACTTTACAGTGCTTTACAGCCCTCTCTAAGCAGCTTACATAGTTAGCATATTGCCCCCAACAATTTTGGGTCCTCATTTTATCCACCTCTGAAGGATGGAAAGCTGAGTCAACCTTGAGCCTGTTGAGATTTGAACTGCCAAATTATAAGCAGCAGAAGTAGCTTGCAGTACTGCACTCTAACCACTGTGCCACCAAGTCTCATTTCTTAAATCTTCGTTAATAATCGAAGTGTTCCAAGTGTGCTCTTATGTTCTCCCAAAGTGTAGTACTGATTACAATAAAAGGAAATGATTACAATTTTAATTGTGTAATGGCACTATCACTTATACTTATATACCTCTTCACAGTGCTTTACAGCTCTCTCTAAGTGTTTTATTGAGTCAGCATATTGCTTCCCAACACTCTGGGTCCTCATTTTACCCACCTCGGAAGGATGGAAGGCTGAGTCAACCTTAATCATTCTGTGTTGGTAATCAGGTCCTCTTTACTTTGCTAATGAAGAAAGTGGTTTCCTCTAAGAGTACAACAAGATGCCTACTTTAATCTCTCATGAGTAGCAATTGTATTTATTGATCTCCAACAATTAAATTACATTTATTCCTACATAACCCATTTATTTTCTGTGAGTGAATAAAACAGTTTTGAATACAAATTATTTGAATACTTGTTTATATGAGAACAATAAGGTAATTAAGGTCAGAATAATAACAATAGAAATACAAGTTTAAGATAGAGACACTTAATTTTAAAAGTTCTATTGTATAGTACTGGCACTGCATAACATGGGAATACATATAATATGTAATATCTCTGAAAAGATGCAAATTTTGATTCTACTTTTTTAAAAAAAATCCTGGGTCTGGAGTTTGGAATAGTCTTGAAGATTTTGACAGCTATGAAGTTTTTTTAGTGTGCATGCTGATCTTGTCAGCAGATTGTTGGTAGAAAAAAAGCCATAACAAAATTTGTTTTTTTTTCGGGGGGGGGGGGGGGACACACGACACCTTTAACATAAATCCTGTACATTTTAGAGGCTTGAGATTTTCATGATATTAAATTCAATATACAGTCATTTTCTTCTTGTAGATTTTTTTTTAGGTGAGAATGCAATCATTAAAAATATCACAAGCATGCTGAATTCCTTACTGCAGTAGTCACACAAAACCATGGATAACATTTCAATAAGTGCAGGCCACAGTAGAGTAAACAGTTGCACTGAAATTTAATTCCTGTTGACTTTTCCGTCATTCTTGGCCAGGGGCACATTCTGAATTGTACTGCAAAGACAACAGGGGTTACAGCTTTGATTAATCTAGGGCACTGGAAGAGAATTAGAAGAGTAAAATATGTTGGAACTATTCAGGACACTAAAGCTTTTTTTCTAAGAGGCTTGAGATTAAAATAAACTAACTCTCATATATAATTATACAGCTCTCCATTCCATTTTGTTGTTTTCCTATCTTTTTTTCCCTGGTGTTATTTTGCTTATGTGTAGCATTCTACAACATTAAAGTACAAATCCTGCTTATTCCCTTTTGGATAAACAATGTTATAAGCACAAAAGAGAATAAGAAATAGTTAGCCAAAGCAATTAAAAGAAAGTAAAATTAAAAAAGAAACATATCATAATGTAGTTTATAGCAGCATCATTACCTATCTTGTATTTTTTTTAATTATTTGTTATTTTTACAACTAACCCAAGGTAGCAAACATATCCAATACATCTATCTCTTTTCTCTCTATTTTCCCCATAACAACAGCCCTGTAAGTTGGTTTGTTTGGGTTGAGGAAGCATGACTGGCTGAAAATCACCCAGCTGGCTTTCATGGCTAAGGTGAGACTTGACTTCATGGCCTCTTCTTTTCTAGCCTGGTGGCTTAACCACTTAGACAAAACTGGCTGTCATTTTTATCTTGGCAAGCCATCTTTGTTCCTACTCCATCCATACATTGTCTTTTACTCTTTAAACTTCTCAACTCTGTTTTTTTCAGAATCTCATTAGTTCCAACCACCCATGACTTTCTTGGTTCACCCCATCTGGACCCATTCACTCTCCCTTTGTATATTTATTTTGTGATTTGATCCTCATTTGTTCTCTTCATCACCAACCTGCTCAATATACCTTTTTCACACAAGATCACTCATTTTTGTATTCACGTTCATTTTGTATTCCAGAATCCATTCATTCCTAACCCAATCTTTTCTTGTTTTACCACTTAAGTACCCATTCCTATTGCACCTAATTGCCTGACATAGATATCTCTCAAGTCCAGTAACAAACTGGACTCATTACTCTATGTAGCCATTTTCACTTACTTTGACAAATATTCATGCCGCAGACCACATACTATCCACAACACATCCCCGTTGTCCTACTCCTTTCAGTATTAAATAATTCACCAAGGATGTAGTTCATTCTTCATGTTTTAATTTCCTCAACTTACTACCACAATTGAGCCGATAATTTCTGTCGCTAAGCAAGACAATTGTTAAGTGAGTTTTGCCCCATTTTATGATCTTTCTTGGCACAGTTGTTAAATGAATCACTGCAATTGTTAAGTTAGTAACACAGTTATCAAGTGAATCTGGCTTCCCCATTGACTTTGCTTGCCACAAGATCTCAAAGATCACGTGACCCTGGGACACTGCAAGCATCATAAATACAAGCCAGTTAACAAGCGTCTGAACTTTGATCACATGACCCTGGGGATACTGCAATGGTCATATGTGTGAAAAACAGTCATAAGTCCTTTTATTTCAATGCCGTTGTAACCTCAAACAGTCATTAAACTGTTATAAGTTGAGGATTATCTGTATATGGTTTTTATCACATTCAGCAACCAATCTTCAACTCCACATTTATTCAAAACATTCCGTAATTCAAGCCTATTTGCTGTATCATAAGTTTTCCCCAAATAGTGAACAAGCAATAAAATTTCTTTCTCATTTTTATACATTTCTTATTACTTTGCTGAAGGAGAAATATCTGGCCTACAGCTTCCCACCTGGCATAAAACCGTACCTCCCTTCCCAATTTTGGCTTATTGTTACTTCTCATATTAACAGATAATCAGAGTTGGAAGGGATCTTATAGGTTATCTAGTCCAACCCCCCGCCCAAGCGGGAGATCCTACACCATTTCTGACAAATGGCAGTCCAATCTCTTCCTGAAGGTCTCAAGTGATGATGCTCCCACAACTTCCGAGGGCAAGGTGTTCCACTGGTTGATTGTTCTCACTATCAGAAAGTTTCTCATTTCCAGGTTAAATCTCTCGTTCAGTTTCCATCTATTCCTTGTCTGGCCTACAGGTGCTTTTGAAAATAGCTTGACTCCTTCCTCTCTGTGGCAGCCCGTCAAATATTGAAAGACTGCTATCATATCTCCCCTGGTCCTTCTCTTCACTAGACTAGCGAAGCCCAGCCCAGTTTCTGTAACTTTTCTTCGTATGTTTTAGTCTCCAGGCCCCTAATCATCCTGGTTGCTCTTCTCTGTACTTTTTCTAGAGTTTCAATATCTTTATAATGTGGTGACCAAAACTGGAAGCAGTACTCTAAGTGTGGTCTTCCTAAGGCTTTATAGAGTGGTATTAATTGTATCTTAATTGTATCCCTCTGTTAATGCAACTTAGGATTGCATTAGCTTTTTTGGCAGCTGCTGTACATTTCTGGCTCATATTTAGCTGATTATCTACTATGACTCCAAGATCCTCTCACAGTTACTGTATTGAGCCTGGTTTCACCAAGTCTATATGTGTACTTTTGGTTTTTCTTGCCTAAGTGTAGGACTTTACTTTTCTCTACATTGAATTTCATTTTGTTAGATAGGACCTAGTGTTCTAGTCTGTCAAGATCCATCTGGATCTTGAGCCTATCTTCTAGGATGTTAGCTATTCCTGCCAGCTTAGTGTCATCTGCAAACTTGATAAATTCCCCTTCTATTCCCTCACCTAATCATTAATGAAAATATTGAAGAGTACTGGACCTAATACAAAACCTTGTGGCAGACGGAATTCTACCACTTCTGAGGTCCATTTAACAAACGAATCCCCCAAAGATTTTTATGCTCACTCTTGCCATATTTCTCTTTACATGGGGAACAGTACACTAATAGCATTCTTCCAGTCGTTGGGCCCAAGATTGAGTCTTCACCATACATTGAACAAGTAGCAAGAATGTATATTTTAACATTGCTCCAATTCTACCATCTATATCTTTTTAATATTTTCATGGCATTTCTGACTTCCTTTCCATTGATTTTTTTCTTGGACTCGTTAACATCTATAGGTTTATTTCACTTTAACAAATTGTGATTGTTTCCCTATAAATATCTGTCCATGCCACCAGATCAGATTTGATGGGCACATTCCAGGTCCCTTTCTATAAATGTCGTTAAGGGACATTTTCTATAGCTGTCCCCGCCCTGTGAATCCTCCCGAGACCTTACTTCTCTGGCCCATTAGGTCTTGAAGAGGTGGCTTTTCCCACAAGCTTTGGGGTAAAATGAAGATGGAGCCCAGTAATACAGAAGATTGATATATGGGAGAAAGTGCCCCAAGTGTCAAGGAGTTTTTATTGCAACTGTTTTGATTTTATTGTTTTTATTGTTTTCATCCACAAGAAGCTGGGGAGGCCAGACTAAAAAAATCAATGCCATGTAGGTCAGGACTACTTCATTCTAACAGTTGTAGTATTGGGTTTTTTTTTCCTTTATGTACACTGAGAGCATATGCACCAAAGACAAATTCCTTGTGTGTCCATCACACTTGGCCAATAAAGAGTTCTATTCTATTCTATTGTTACTCCATTGTCCTACAATTACTAGTATTAAACCATTCACCAAAGATGTAGTTCATTGTTCTGCATGTTTTAATTTTATTATATAGGCAGTCCTTAACTTACAACCACAATTGAGCAGATAATTTCTGTTGCTAAGTGAAACATTTGTTAAGTGAATTTTTTCTCATTTTATAACCTTTTTTACCACAGTTATTAAGTGAACCATTGCAGTTGTTAAGTTTGTAACATGGTTCTTAAGTGAATCTAGCTTCTCCACTGTTTTGCTTGTCAGAAAATTGTAAAAGGTGATTTCCATGACCCCAGGACACTTCAACCATCATAAATATGAGTCAGTTGCCAAGTGCTTGAATTTTGATCAGCTGAACATGGGGATGTTGCAAGGGTCATAAGTGTGAAAATGATCATAAGTCACTTCTTCTGTGACATAACTTTGCATGGTCACTAAATGAACTGCTATAAATCAAGGCCTGGAACAGGCTTGGTCTTGCTTACCTGATTATTGCCTTAGTAGCAGCTCTTTTCCTGTTTTCATGAACATTCCCTATGGCCTCTACAATTAGTTTGTAGTGTTGCTGTTCATAATAGGACTCCCTTTAAAATAAATAAACAAGCATGCCGTCACTTCACAGATCAGTTAATCATTTTTATTTCTAATTCTACTCACTCTGAGACTTTTTTGTTCAGCCCTCGTCGTCCTCTTGATAAACAATTTTTGTCTCCCTCAATAGCACTTCGCATTTTTTCTGCCTTTTAATCTTAACTTTGCCTTACTTTCTTTGCCTACATTTGTTTACAACTCTGTTTCTGTCTGCGCACATATGATATGATATCTATCTCTCATCCTCATTTTTTGAAGCAGTCATATGCTGTTGTTTTTCCTCGTTTATACCCCTTTGCACTTGAGCTATCATTTTCAAACTTCTTAAAGTTCCTCAACAATTGACCCAGGAGGTTAATGTTGAGTAGCTACTGTAGAAGTAATACTGTGTTTCAGAGAAAAAACTCTTGGGATTTGTCCTGTCCTTGCCGGATATGTTGTTTTCTGTATAGACTGGAAACAAAAATTTACAACTGTGATGAAATGCCAGTTACGAAAATTTATTAGAAAAATGAACACATAGGTGTTTAGTCCTGTCTCTTCCCCTCCTCCCCCCCCTCAGCAGTCTGTATTTCATGAAAATCACTTGTAAATTGCAAATATGCCTTCTCTTTTCTTTTATCATAGCATTTTTCTTAGGCAACACATGGCTTGGTAGATCAAGTAATACGTTTGTATTATAGCCATCTACATCTGAATTTTTATTGTGCTTTTTAAAGTAAAGCTAAAGAAGCCTCAAACCCCATATCATCATGCTTTGGATGTTGTGGTTTCCAGATCTTCTGAGTGCTGTAACGTTCTGTAATTTTTTTTTAAGTTGTTTTTCAAAATCTAATGCAAGCATACCACACTCAGCATATTGTTCAGTTGTTTCTCCCTATACAACATATGCTTGCAGGTCACCCAACAGAATGCTTGATGTGAAATACTCATTCAATAAATCTGAATGGCTGTTAAGTAAAACTGCGGCTTCCTGACAGCATTACAATATAAATCCTTTTTGACAACTGTATTGCATTGCCCGATGTATGTGGAAAAAGATGCCTCTCTGAGGCATAAAGAACCATGATGAGTGTTTTGGAGGTTTGCTTTTGTGAAGTCATATATAGGAGATCTCTGCCTTGCCAGAATTAGTTTCAGACATGTTTTAGCACTTTAGACACCGAATTCATGTTCCCCGTTTCCACTCCAATAGAGATGAATACTTTACAACACTTAGTTATTGTCCAAGAATCATCTAAGCTGCAGCTAAGCATGATGATTCTAGCCACTTGTGCTTCTACTTTGTAGTCTTCTATTGAGCATAAGCCAAATAAATAAGCTACTTCTATTATTTGTTGCCATGTAGAGTTAATAACATGGTGGAACTCCCTTTCAGGGAGGTACAGTTGACTGTGCAATAAAGCCTGTAATGTTCAGTCAAGCTTGTAATGATCTTAACTTTTATATTGCTCTTCAGTTTTAAGTTTAATGTCATTCCCAACTTTTACTACATGGGTTTCTTCTCCCTTTTGTTTCTTGTTTTGTTATAAATTATTAGTAATGTTGTTGTTATAATTATTAATATTATTATTGTTACACTGTTAGTATCATTGTTATCATTACTACTATTGCTACTTGAAGAAGTTAAGATGTATAAATTTAATAAATAGAGATCCTGCCAGGAAATATTTCAAATGTAGACATAAAATACACATTCTCATGTAGAGGTAAGTTAAACACCCTTGCAAGGAGAAATAAATGTTATAGGGTTTATTTCTCCTTGCAAGGATGTTTAACTTACCTCTACTTGAAAATGTATATCATTAACTTGTTTACTTAACTTAATTCAGCATTTCACCATGATAGTCATTCTCTGAAGCTGAAATAGAAGCTTAGCAAAAAGAAGTTATATTTCTAAAAAGTCATCTTTAGAAATGTATAGTTCAGGAGGTAACTCCCAGGGAAGAAAACACTACATAAATTTAACATTTTTTTGTGGCTTCCTTCAGCAGAAAAGTCCGAATGATTAGGAAGTGTCAGTTTCAGCCAAATCCCTTTGAATGAAACAAGTTTGGGAAGGCACTTCAAAAAAAACCCATAGTTTTATGCTACAAGGAAGCTTTACAAACAAGGGTAGGCTTTGCTTTTAATATTTATTTATTTATTTATTTAGATTTGTCAATCGCTTACAAGATAATAGATATAAGTATGTACATAGTTATGAATACATGAAATGGGTACATATAAGAAAAATAAAAGGAACAATAGAACAGGGATGGTAGGCATGTTGGTGCGCTTATGTACGCCCCCTACAGACCTCTTAGGAAAGGGGTGAGGTCAATAGTGGACAGTCTAAGGTTAAAGTTTTTGGGGTTTGGGGAAGAAACCACAGAGTCAGGTAGAGTATTCCAGACATTGACCATTCTGTTGCTGAAGTCGTATTTCCTGCAATCAAGTTTGGTGTGGTTAACCTTGAATTTGTATCTATTGTTTGTTCTTGTGTTGTTATGGTTGAAGCTGAAGTATTTAGGATGGATCAAATATTAAAAGTTAAAGTTTAGACTACTTTAAAAATTCAGAATTTTGTTCAGTTTTAAAAAAAAGAGACCATAATGTCAGATTAGAAAATACACATCAAGTCACAATCAGAATGATACAACCTCTTGTATTCTAGGTGGATTCCATTTACAACCCCACCATTAAATGCTGTCCCATTCTCAAAGGATTCAGCCTATATAAATTTCCTCTAACTGAAATGTGATGTAGCTTAATAGCTGAACTACAAACACCTTTGGTACTTTCCATGAGGTTTTCTAATCTAATTGGATGAGCAGCCGTTAGTGGAAGCTATAAAAGCTCAAAAGGGTTATGCCCATATCTTTTGAGTGTGAGAAGAAGCCCTTATGACCAGAACAACAAGATAAAAAGAAATTTGAACACAAGAGAGTTAGGCATCTCTGCAAGTTGAGAAAGAGGATAAGAAGGCAAGGGAAATCAATACTTCCTGTCTTCTGCTAATAAATAACGTTGTTTTAAAGTAAATATCATCATAGTGCTTTTTCCTTTAAAAAGTTATTAAGATTAAAAAGGCAGCAGGAGGTTGTGGATTATCTAGAGCATTGCGCTGAGTATCATATAATTGACTTTCTGAATGCTAGACAAAAATTGAGTGTGTGTTCAGTATAATGAACAGCTACCCCACTTGGAAAAAAAATTCTTTTGAGGCCAAAATCATTAAAAAGGGAAGCTGAGAAAAGCAGATTTCTAAATCTAAGCTTCAGAGTCAGGAGAGGGAAATTTCTACAACTAACACTAAGCTGAATTGAAAAGATTGAACAAATAAATAAATAAAAATGGCAGAGGGGGGAAGAGAATGCTATAAAGAGATGTGAAATTATGCCTTAAATAGGATGTAGTCTTACAAGATGAAGAACAATATCTCTAGAGGCTAGGATTCTTGCGTGATTTTCATGTGATTTCATTAATTAGAAATATGGACAGAGTTTTGTGATGTACAAACTCTATAGGAGTTTGTAAAGGAGAATATTTGTAGCTCAGGGTTAAAATGAAAGATCCTTAGATTTCTCTGAGCTTGGTTGTTTGCTAGCACTGATGATGTTAGCTAGTTTGAATAATGAAATGACTGCAAGAAAACAACCACCTTCAGGAAGCTCCAAGAACCCCTCAAATTCTATATTCTATGTACAGGCTTATACCATACACTGCCTTAGATCCCTCATTGAGAGAGATGGATGGTCAAAGAACAACAAAACGTAAATATATAAATAGTAACTTGTAATCTGATAGAAAACAGTTGATATTGTATAGATAGTAATTTATTTCATGAGTGGTATTGAGATAGAGTCAACATTCATATTCAGAAAAGTTGTCAGAAGAAATTTTCCTGAAATACTACTTATTCAGTGTGTTGAGTTATCAGTATGGGCAAGTAAATCAGACAACTGTTTCAGATTCACTAAGCCACATGAAATGCTTGAATTTGCTCGACTATAAGCATAATAGGAATTACTGGTATGATATGATTTCCAAAATATTCAACTACAATTTTAAGCTGCATCAGTTTTCATTGATTGTTTCCAAATCAATGAAAACAATATTTCTACTTTATTCTGCATTTGTCAGAATTCAGTGTTGTAGTCTAATTATAGATAACACATTTTAAAACAGGTTTGGGTGGCAAGTGTAAGGAATAATGAATGGATTGGAAACTATGTCTTGTGAACTTGGGAATGTGTTTAGTTTTGGTAGAAGGTGACAAAGGAGGAAAATGAGAACATATTTCTAGAACATGAATGAATATCATGCAGAAAAAGGTCAATACTTGATCTCTGCTGGTTGAAAGTTTAAAAAACAAGGAGATGTCCCATTATTGATAGCATAGCTATGTTAATAGTGAAATCAGTAATCAAAGGAGGTGATTCTCTTCATGTAGTATGTTTAAGCAGAAGCTAGATTTATTCCATCTATTGAGGGTGCTTTAATTTAGATTCTTCTAAGATAAATGAAACAATCCAAAGGCAAGTGAAAATACGTATGCTTGCATGTATGTATCTATGGCAGCCAGGTTGATTTAACATTGTGTATATTAATAACTCTAGCATTTCTACATAAAGAGGAGAATTGAAAGATTTCAGTTTAAAATAAATGTTTATGTCCATTAAGGGAACATAAAGAATTAATCTGTATCCTTTTGAAACAGATTTTATCTGAAGAACAAAAGAAAAACATTGGTGTTTTCAAAGAAGACATGTTTGTTTATTAGCTTTGAAGAATATATTTTCTTCGCTGACTGGGAATAGATGACAAGACTGTATCCCAGAAACAGTGAGTGATAGGTTCAAGCTGTTTTTGAGTTAGAAAATCAAATTAAGGGAAAGTATTAAAATAGACCTAATTTCCTTTATATAGATTAAGTAAGCATATACTACAAAGGATAATGTTTTTGATAACCTAAATGATTGTACCTTAATATTGTAGGTTCAGAAACTGATCACAGATAAGAAACCATGAGCTTAATCCTCAGAAAGCCTCGATATATAACAGGAATGATATTGGTACGATAGAAATATAGGTAGTCCTTGATTTACGACCACAATTAAGCCCAAAACTTCTGCTACTAAGGAAGACCTTTATTAGATGAATTCAGTTCCATTTACGACCTTTCTTGCCCTAGTTGTTAATTGAATCCCTGCAGTTGTAAAGTTAGTACACGGTTGTTAAGTTAATCTGGCTTCCCCATTGACTTGAATTTAGGAATGATTAGGAATATGACAGAATTTAACAGATCTGATCATGTTGAAGATCCTGCATGTAGTTACGATAAATAAATAAATTTAAATTGGGCATTGTGGAGTTGGAAATAAGTTGAAGAAAAGGGCAGCCAGCTCCATCAGGTGGCCAGAACAATATATTTTAAGGAAAGATGAAACTTTTTTCAACTTTCTATCATACTAAAACTACAGGCGGGTAGAGGGTATCGATGATGAAGATGTTTAAAATGCTGTATTGGTTTGAGGGAAATTAATCTACAACTGGTAAGTATTCAAGACAAGTAAATGGAACTACATCATGATTCCTTGTTGAAAGTTGTACTAATGGCCATCAACTGGGATAGTTCTAAAATTATGAAAGCAGAAGCAGAATGTCTGCTGTCTAATTTCATTGCAGGGTGGATGTGTCCAATGTAGATCTTCTGATCCAGATATCTTTTGGATGAGATCAGCATTGGAGAAGTTTACAAAGGCCAACACTGTATAGTTCAGTTGATATAAATTAAAATACTAATTTAAATTGCATAAAATGCATCCAGGTATACAGGTAGTCCTCAACTTACGATCACAATTGAGCCCAAAATTTCTGTTGTTAAGTGAAATATTTGTCAAGTGACTTGCCTCATTTTACAAACCTTTTTTACAATTGTTAAGTGAATCACTGCAGTTGTTAAGTTAATAACACAGTTGTTAAGTGAATCTGGCTTCCCTATTTCCTTTGCTTGTCAGAAGTTCGCAAAAGGGATCACATTATCCCAAAATACTGCAAGGGTCATAAATATGGTCAGTTGCCAAGGGTCTGAATTTTGATTACATGACTGTGGGGATGCGACAATAGTTGTAAATGTGAAACACAATTATAAGTCACTTTTTTCAATGCCGTTGTAGCTTCGAACGGTCACTAAATGAAATGTTGTCAGTTGAGGACTCTCTGTATTTTTTTTTACCAATGTAGCTTATATTAGGCTGCATATTTAAATCTGTATTTGATCAGTAAGATGACCAGAGAGTGTTTTTTTTTTAAAAAAAGAGAAATGCAGGTAGGAAGAATAATTTAAGGGAAACATGACACCATTTTCTTCACCATTTTATTTGGAACTTTGAAATATAAGTTTTATTGATTATCTCAGTTCTCTGTTCATATGATCCTTTAAGGATTAACGTTTTTATTTTTTCTAGATTTTGATTGTTTTTGTCTTTCCTTTAAAAGTTAAATGTATCCTATACCTTCAGATAGAATTTTCCAAATGAAGCTGCATATTATTGAAATAGTTGACTATTTAGGAACATAGTTTTTGCATCTACGATTGTGTTTACTGAACTGCAATTATTGCATGGAAGACTTTGACTTCCAACCAGCCTTGGGAATGAGATTTGTTTTTAATGATTACAAAGCAGATAATTTTAAAATAAATAATCAACCTGTAGTTTTAGAAACAAAAGGATAAAACATCAGGTAGTAAAATAGGATAGTAATTTGTCTCTTACATGAATAATAATTTTTAAATCCTCTGTGTAGATTTTGTGATAAGTGTACATATGGGTCTAGCTTCCAGTTTTGAGTATTAAACTGCAAAAAATAATACATGTACTTCAAATCTACTTAAAACATCTTAGCAAATTCTGTGGGTTGTGGTTGGTTGGTATGTGTGTATGCATGCACTAAATTTTCTAACCTCTGAAAGAAGTATATTATATCCTTTGTTGATCATAAAATATTTTCCTATCTAGTTTGTATGCAATGACTTCATCTTTAGATTAAGAGTTATTTAATTTTAAGTTAATTGAAAGATGTCATTGTCCCCTTCTGTTAAATCCTCTCCTTAAGAGTAGGAATTTTGAGGCAAGGCAACAAGAAGAAAAATGCTTTGATGGTACAATTCCTATCAACATCAACAAATTTGAACAGGCAGAAAAGAACATAATGATGTGAGCTACATCCTGTCCCATAACCAATGTGGAAGTGATAACTGATAACTACAAATTTTCTAAAGCACAATTGACTGCCATTTAATATTCTGTTAACATTTTCTGGTCTGGCAGGAGAGACATATTCTGGATCCCAGTAGCTAAGGAGCATCGGCTGGCCCAACCCAGGAGAGCCTTTTCTGCCATGGCTCCTGCCCTGGAGGACATCATTCAGAAGTGGTATTCAGCAGGTTCTGATCAGTTCTGGAGAACCGGTAGCAGATATTTTGAGTAGTTCTCAGAATTGACAAATACCACCTCTGACTGGCCCCACCCCTATCTATTCTCTGCCTTCCAAGTCCTATCTGATTGGCTGGGTCTTCTTTTGTTGCCCTGCAGAAGAGAACGGAGCTGGAAAGCAGGTTAGTGGAGTGGGGAGGGAATAGAGTTTTTGCAGTATCCTTCCCCCAGGAGTGGGGAGGAAATGGGGATTTTGCAGTAACCTTTCCCCAGGAGTGGGGTGGGAATCGAGATTTTACAGTATCCTTTCCCTGCCATGCCCACCAAGCCACACCACACCCACCATGACACACCCACAGAACCAGTAGTAAAAAATGTTGAATCCCACCACTGGTATCATTCCATCTGAGATAATATATCAGCCCCAATCCTGATGCCTTTTCGTAAGGGCTTCAAAACTGGGGCCTTGAGGGTATGATTCAGCTTGTCTCTTGGCTTTGAAGAGGCTTGTTTTTTTGATGTTCAGCTGTTGTGTTTTTATTTTTATCCTGTATATTTTAACTATTTTTATTGAAAGCTATCTAGAGACATATACATGAGATTGGCAGCTATAAAAATCAAGGGAATAATTGTTTAATTAAGGAATCTACAAAGCCATACACACATCTGTACTTTTCCTATGCAGATATTTATTTAACAGTGTTGGTGTTCCCTGCATCTGGTAAATAGGATTTTTCCATGCTGTAGTATAGAATTTATTTATTCATTCATTTGTTCAGTTTGTATGACTGCCCATCTGAAATAAGTGAGTCTGGGCAGCGAGCAATAAAAACAATTAAAACACAGTATTGAAAAGAAACTGAATAAAAACAGCTATCAAGAAATATTTTAATCTGTTGATGTCAGCACTACCAATATTTCAATCAGGTTTAATTGAGGGATGGGGATTTGGTCTTCAAGATTCTCCTCTAATTTCCATCTCTCTGGGCCTAGAAAAATAGTTGAAATTAATGATAGGGACCACTTCTCACTTACGATCACCATAATAATTGTAAAATAGCTTCTCTTGATATAAGTTGAGGCTATTTTATTTATTATTTATTCTGTTTTTATCCCATTTTTCTGCCTAGAGGTCACTCAAGGCAGCCTAATTACAGCCTAGCTGTGTAAGGAGCATGTTTGATCCGTGTCAATGTTGTGGAGAGAAAGGCCAACCTTCTGTTAGCAGTGGGACAATTTTTCCTTGAAAAGTTTTTCCAAAGACTCCAATCAAGCTTAATAGTACTCTCCACCGATGTGAGTGGAGAGATTTTTTAAAAGCCTTTTCACTGTGTGGGAGTGTGTCAATACCGGAATGGCACATATATTTGTAAATGAAAGGCAAGTGAAAAGTATAAATTTGTGAACGGAATGTACATAGGATTTGGGACGTGCATATCAGGAGCTAGTGATTTGCTGGGGGGACGGGGACCTTTCACACTTTGAACTTATCCCCAAAATATGCTTGCCTGGAGTCAGTTCAGCTCTCGAAAAATATATTCCTTCATGTGACTTAAATTTATTAAAAGAAACCAAGGAGTAAAGTTAAAGAGGTAAATATTACAACTTTTAGTTACGGATAATAATTAGGTTGTGCCCCATTCCGTTAGCTAGTTTTTCAGTTATGTCTTCTACCTACTTAACTACAGAGAAACATACTACTGAAATTAGAAACGTTTAAATGATTTAACAGATAACAGATAATCAGAGTTGGAAGGGACCTTGTAGGTCATCTATTCCAACCCCCGCCCAAGCGGGAGACCCTACACCATTTCTGACAAATGGCAGTTTGATGTTTGATTTGTTTGATGTTTCAACAGAACAATAATGGTAAAACAATTTGCAAGAATAAAATTACTCATTATTGATTTAAAGCACCTTCTGTGTTTAGAATTGTAGTGAATATGTTTGTTTGGAACTATTAGTGATTGTAAGGGATGAAACAAGAATCCTGTGAGAGTAGAAATCAAGGTATTGCCCCATTGTTGATAGATGACTTGGTGATCATTGGGGGAATGCAGAAGTAAGGACCATAACCCTATCAACCAGTCAATCAATCAATCAATCAAAATAGATCTGGAAGGGACCTTAAAGATCTTCCAGTCTAACCTCCTCCTCAAGCAGGAGACCTTATACTATCTCAGATAGCTGGCTACAAGTCTCTTCTTAAAAATCTCCAGTGATGAAGTATTTACAACTTCTGAAAGCAAGCTGTTCCCCTGGTTAATTGTCCTCACTATTAGGAAGTTTCTCCTTAATTCCAGGTTGCTTCTCTCCTTGCTTAGTTTCCATACATTGTTTCTTGTCTTGCCTTCTGGTACTTTGGAAAATAAGGTGACCCCCCCCCCCTCTTCTTTTTGGCAGTCCTCCAAATACTGGAATACTGCTATCATGTCCCCTAGCCCTTCTTTTCTCCAGACTGACCATAACCAATTTCTGCAACAGTTCTTCATATGTTGTTGTCTCCAAGTCCTTAATCATCTTAGTTGCTCTTTGTACTTTTTCTAGTCTCAACATCTTTTTAAAAATGTGGTGACCAAAGCAGGATGCAGTATTCCAAGTGTGATCTTACTAAGCATTTATAAAGCAGTACTAATATTTCATGTGATTTTGATTCTGTGTCTCTGTTTATACAACCAAGAATCGTATTAGATTTTTGGACTGCTGCTGTACATTGCTGGCTCATGTTTAAATGATCGTCCACTAGGATTCCAAGGTCCCCTCCATTGTTTTTGAGCAGATTTTGCCTAAAATGTACTTGTACCTTTAGTTCTTCCTGTCTTCCCTGCTTTGAATACTAAGGGTAAAAACATGGAGTAGTTGATAAAACTGTTTTAATATGGCTTCAAGGTATGCATACAAATAAAGCCATTTTATAGCATTTTATTTTCCAAACATCTATATGATATCAATAAACTTGCCTTCCTGGTCTCACTATTAACAATAAGGAGGCTTGTTTGACAATGCAATACTACTTATGAGTCTATTCCTAGATAAGAGTTTGTAAGTTTCATTATTACTCCATGAACAAAATCAAGTATATTTATTATCCTTTCTATTGCTTAAGAGTGCATTGAGTGAACACTTCAGAGAAAAATATAAAATAATTAACTTCAACATACATGCTTTAAGCTGTTTGGCTTGCTTAAGTCTTCAGATGGATAGCTACACTGAGTTGCAATTCAAAGAAAAAACATTCATTCCTTCCATGTTATGTGTCATTCTTGCTCCTTTGAATTTCCTTTATGCACTGTTTGCGTAGGAAGCTCTATTTTTTATCAATCTCTAACTAAAACAACCTGGAGGCAGTCACCACAAGCTCTAGCATCATAAGCACTTGAAGATGGTAGGAACAGAAAATAATAAAAGTGCATTGTGATCAGACCAGACAACTTACACCCTTGCATCTGATGTCAGGATATAAATACAAAAAAAACCAGTGGTTTTCTTGAAAGAGTGCACATTTCATCATTTTTGCTTCTCTATTGTTTGTATCAGACATTTATATTTGTTACTTTGCGACTGGATTTCAGTAAAAAACAAATACCAGTCTGTATTGTAAGCTTCCCACAAAACTGAAAAATGGTAAAAATTTCATTAGCACAATGCTGCAAAATCCTGGTTCCTAAAAGTGTAGTTAAACTTGTTTTCAAATTTTTTGCACTTAGATCTTTGGATTCAGTACAAAATAAGAAAATTGCTTAAAGCTACTTTGTCAAACTATGGCAGCCTACATGAAGAAAATTTGTATTCCTGACAACTTATCACATCTTCTCAGATTTCCTATGGAATTGCTCTTTATTCGATCTTTTCACTTATTATGCATCATGATGTAGACATTTGACTAGTAATGAAGTTCTCATTTTATGTAGCTGATATTTTCTTACGATTTCACAAGAGATGACAGAGCATAAAATTTGAAAGTATTTGGTATGGATTTTTTTCAAGCAATAGGAGATGTGTGCATTCAGATGCACAAACCCCAAACATAAGTTCCATTATATATACTTTACTGTTTTCGTGGTCTTCTTTCTGTGGTCCTGCATGACCAAAAAGAGCCCGGAGCTATGATAATATTTTGATAGTAATATAGTTGAATGTGATATTTCTGTCTTGCAATTTAATGTTCCCAGAGCAATTCCAGAATCATTTTCCTTATCAATGTGTTTCTTGGTTCGACAGTACTTCTGGTGTCAAGGAATTATGAGCTCCAATATAGCACTGCATGCATTTATCTCTCAGTATATATTCAAAATACTGTGTTGGTAACTTACATTTTTTCAGCAAAAAAAAATTGTCCTAAAAAAAAATGATATGAGGATCCTCTTCCTAGATGGACTTTGTTTGCAGATTGTGTTCCATGTTGGATTCCAGATGCTGGTCATCAAACCCTACTCAGATAGGGCCAGGCCTCTTGAGGAACAGCCTATTTCCCATGGTTTGTACCCAACTTGTATATTCTGGCAGAGTTGGCACATTCCTGATTCCTTCCATTAAATCCAGTTTTGGTTACCACACTATAAAAATGATGTTGAGCAAAGTACAGAGAAGAGCAACCAGGATGATTAAAGAACTGGAAACAGTTTAGTGAAGAGAAGGACCAGGGGAGACGTGATAGCAGTGTTCCAATATCTGAGGGGCTGCCACAGAGAGGAGGGGGTCAAACTGTTTTCCAAGGCACCTGAAGACAGAAAAAGAAGACAGAAAAAAGAAAGAAAAAGATAGAAAGAGAAAAAGAAAGAATTAGAATTAGAAGAACTTTATTGTCATTGTACAAGTACAACGAAACTCTGGATGCACCCCAGCAACTGTTTACAATACAATAAAACCAAAACACTTAAAGATGAAAATAAAAAAAAATAGAGTATCCACATCTCCATTTGCAATTTGAGAGTACAATTTCTACAAATATACAAAAAATATACATCCAACACTGACTGTGACGCTTGCCAAGTGTAATACACAAGAGATGGATTGTACTGTAATATGTTATTATACATCTGAATGAGGTATAGCGGTTTCACATCTTTTCACATCTTAATAAGGTAGTGACTTATATTTATTTGCAGTACGGATGGCCCAGGGAAAGAAACTATTTGTTAGTCTAGTGATATGGGATTTTGTTGACCTAAAGCGCTGTCCAGACGGCAGCAGGTCAAAAAGATAATTGCCAGGGTGTGAAGGTTCTTCTATGATGGCCTTGATTCTGCTTTGGCAGCGGGACCTGGCTAAGTCTTCCAGGGAGGCAGAGGGCAACCAATGATCTTTTGAGCTGCGTTTATCACCCTTTGTACAGTTTTCCTGTCCTCAGCTGAGGAGTCTGCATACCGCACACCCAGACAGTATATCAGAGTGTTCTCCACAGAGGCTTTATAGAAAGCCAGCAACAGCTTCTTTTCCAGATAGTTTTTCCTGAGGATCCGCAGGAAGTGCAGCCGCTGCTGAGCCTTGTTTACTATGGCCTTGGTGTTAGGGGACCAGGAGATATCAGCTGAGATATGGATGCCAAGGAATCTGATCGTAGAGACAGTTTCCACTCGTTCTCTGTTGATGATGAGTGGGACGTGGTCCTGTCCATGTTTCCCAAGGTCCATAATCAGTTCTTCGGTTTTATGTGGTTTTGGTTTCAGTGACAAATTGTTCTGTGAGCACCAGACAGACAGGTTCTCTACTTCTGTTCTATATGCCGTCTCATCCTCTCCGGAGATGAGACCAATCACGGTCGTGTCGTCTGCAAACTTTATGGTGGTGTTTGTTGCGTGGCTTGGTGAGCAGTCAAAAGTGTACAAGGCATATAACGGGGCTCAAGACACAACCCTGGGGGGAACCAGTACTGAGTGTAATAGTGGAAGAAAGGTGGGGGCCAAGTTTAACAGACTGGTCTGTTACACTTGTTTGTCAAAAAGTTCTTTATCCAGGAGCATGTGGGGGTGGGGATCTGCAGATTATACAGTTTGGTTACTAGTATATCTGGGATGATAGCGTTAACGCAGAGCTGTAGTCCACAAAGAGCATCCTCACATAGCTCTATTTGTTCTCCAGATGACTCAGCGCTCTATGAAGTGTGATGGCCACAGCATCCTCTGTAGATCGGTTTGCTCTATAAGCAAACTGATGTTGATCAAAGGAGAGCTGGAGGCAGTCTCTGATGTGCTGTGAGACTAGTCTCTCAAAAACCTTCATGATGAAGCTTGTTAATACTATGGGCCTATAGTCATTGAGAGTGTTTATATTTGTTTTTTTGGGAACGGGGATGATGGTTGCAGCCTTCAGGCATTGTGGGATGATGGCATGTGTTAAAGATAGATTGAACAGCTCTGTAAGTATTTCGGCCAACTGGTCAGCACACGGAAAGGAAGGAAAGAGAAAGAAAGAAAGAAAGATTAATTAATTAATTAATTTTGGGGAAAGGCCAAAGCAGCATAAATGATCTCTGGTTTCCAGTAAACTTCTAGGCCCAATAAAAAGTGTGGTGATTACCCTGAAGCCCTGAATAAGCACAGCACAAAACGTGAGTCAGTGCCCTTGCCAGTACAGAATCTATCAATTCAGACAGAGCCTGCTGAAAGTTTCTTCCTATTGTGAGATTTGCAAGATTTGGATGAGATAACAACAGGTTCTTCCTATAATAGCCCCAACTTCATACCCCCCAGCCCAAGAATATTTGCAGCCCCATTTTGTTGCAATTCTTTATACTAGTTAAAGTCATTTTATTTTAGTGTCCTTTTGGTCATAGTTAACTAATTGGAATGTTACTTTCACTTTCTATGCTCACTTTTGCTTTCAGTTTTGTTCTGATTTCAGCTATTCACGGTATTGTGTTATTTTTGTTGACATTGTGTCTCGCTCATACTCTTGGGATTAGTATGGATTATAAATACAGTAAAATAAACAGAATAACAGTAAGCAATCCAAAGTTGTTTTAGGACTTCGTCTAACACCTTGAATATGGATCACTACCAGACTAATACTTTGGGGCAGATCTTCTTTGATGTAATAGGTGGTAATTATTTAAATATTTAACATTTATAAAAAAGTTCATAATCTAACTCCTGCACTCTATACTAGTTGAAACTCCTGAACTAATTCCTGGGGTATTTCCACAAGAAAGTGCATTACGATAATCCAGTCTTGAAGTGATTAGTACACGAATCTCTGTATTGAAATTATAACTTATTGCTGGAGGGACTGCAATAAGGGTCTGACCTAAACTGCTGGAGTCTACCTGAAATTCACAACACTGGATTCAGAAACGCTCAAAATTGTGAATTCATTTCTTCAGGGCTGATTGCAACTCTATCCGCAGCAGGCAATTCTCTTACTTCCCAAACCAAGAATTTTTCAACCACAGCGGTTCTTATTTTATCACGATTTATCATCAACATAAGAACCTCACTACATTCAAGTATCCATTTAGATTATGCATGATATTTCCTAATCAGATGTCAGGAAGAACAGAGCTGGGTATAATCAGCTTCCTTAATGACACCTTGCCCCAAAGTCAATTATTTTTATCACATCAAACTGCATACCTGCCCTTTCTTTTGGCTTCCAGCAAAAAAAAATGAAGCCTTTGACATCTAACTTCCATTAATCAAGAGTAATGGTTGCTCTTGTATTCTCAAACATCCAGCATCAGTGTGGGTGACAGATTGAAATTAATCCAAACATACTGGATATCTCAGTGCATTTTATTAATTTCATTTTGTATGTTTATATCCTGCCTTTTCCTTAAGAGCTCAAGACAATTCAGACCTGACTCTCTTTTAATTTTATCTCTATCACTACCCTATCATGTGAATTGGGTTAAGATCAGGGGTGGGATTCAAAATTTTTAACAACCAGTTCTATGAGCATGACTTAGGTAGTGGGCGTAGCTTGGTGGTCATGTGACTGGGTGGACATGGCTTGGTGGTCATGTTATTGGCTGGGTGCGGCCAACTCAATATCACTCACATCACCCTGGTGAGATACTACTTCAATATGATCTAACTAATTTACTCTGGGTTGTGGTATCATGTTCTTGGAAGCCCATGCCTTCTTGAATTTTTGTGCTTGAGGGTAAATTAAATTCTCAAATTTCAGAAAAACAAATTGTTCTGTAAATAAGCAGCACCGAAATTAGTTTCTTCAAGACAGAAAGTCAGTATGAAACAACATTATTTTACATAATATAAATTTATAAAGAATAGGCATAATAAGAATAATCGCTATTGAAACAACAGTAACACCAACAACAAGATGTGAATTTGGGAAGGCAGGTCAGATTTACTGTTCGCCACTTAGGACAGATTTAGTTGTAAATTGCAAGAAACCAGTAACTTTTCTGTAAATTAAAATAGCATTAACTCTGTAATTGGAAGCCCTTATAAGCAGCTCATTTCACACTGCTTTTAAATTTAAACTTGATTCGCACAAGCTCATTTTCATGCTTCAGGACCCAGGCAAACCAAATATTTCTTGTCAATTAAAATGTATAAAAATAGAAAGAAAATTCAGGCTTTATTTCATAAGGGTAATTTGAGCATTGCCATCTGTGTCACTACTGTGTGCATTTGTTAGCCATTATAATTTTCTGTCTTTAAAAACATACACGCACAGACATACAGACTCCAGAATTGTTTGAATGGATAAGAATAGACAGATACACATACACACACTAGTCTAAAAGCAATTTTTATTTATTACTATATGGGTGATAAAAATTGAGTTTTTCTTTCTTTCTTTCAGAGACTATTCTGTTAAATATTGTGATCATATTAAAACCAGGCTAGCAAGCTTCCCTATCATGAGCCCCACACTTATGTAGGGACCCCATATTTATTTTATTTGATTTATGTCTCACCCATCTTGTCTGTGGTGCCCATCTACAAAAAGTCCAGAAATCCCTTAAAACCTGGCTTTGATCCGAGGTCTGGGGATGGTATGTCTTTCCTTGTGTTTTAATAGATTTTATTTTTAATCCAGCCTGCTTCATTTTACCTATATTTTTAATATTTTTATCTTGGATTTTGTAAGCTACTCCAGTTTTGTTGTAGATGAAACATACTACTACTGTGGTCTGTATAACATCATGCAATATTTTGTTTAAGAGACATTTGATTATTTTTATTATTGTTTGAGCATTGTACAAAGTAGAGACCAAAAACAAAGATGCAAGAGGTAAGATATAGTATAATTTTTAAAAATACATTGTAAAATGAGGGTATATCGTATTGGAGATGGTTAATGTGGACTGAGATTCCACCTCCACACCATGGGTATCCTGCTCCCTTCTTTGCCATCTTTGTTAATTTTAATGTAAATATTTATTATTTAATGTTTTAACTTATTGCTTCTACTTGGTTGCAACCTGCCTAGAGTTGCCTCTAAATAAGGTGGGGGCATATAAATTCAATAAATAAAATGTTCAACAATTGCGGTAACAATTTCTCCTTTCTCTGTTGCTACTACAGTCCTCCAGTCTTTCTTTTTTCTGATCTGATGCCTGAAACATTTTCTTGTGTGTTTGTGTTTTCAGTGTGGTTTTGTTTGATTTATTTTATTTTATTTTGGAGTTCTTCCATTTCCAATAAGTCTAATTGTTTGACTTTTCAGTGCCTGGGTTGGTTTTGTAAACTTATTCTTACTCCTTTTTTCTACTTCCAGTTGTGATTTCTGTCAATTATGTTCTTTTATCTGGCTTGTTCTAAGTCTTACAAGAATTCCTCTCATTTAAGCTTTCTTACCTCCCATGAAGTTGCAAGATCTTGAACGCTGTTTAGGATTAATTTCAGGCTTGCATTTCTCTCTGATCAGTTCCTGACTTCAAGGAATCCTATTGGTGACAAGTATATTATTTTTCTTGCAATAATGCAACCATATTTCCTGTTTTAGGTATTGTTCCAGTTTCATTTTCTGTTTCCATCTGTATTTTCCCCTGAATGTATAGTCAGTACTGAATTACTTATTAAGACCTGGTGTTGTCACCCATACAATTTCTATGGACATTATGTCCTTTTTGAAATATAAAGTATCCTCAGGAGACCTTTGTCTCTTGTACTTTGGAAGGGGAAAAATATGTCAGGATAGCAGTATTTGCCTGCTTGGGAAGTTTCATTTCCACTTGCAGGCTTTCTCAATCACTCACATATTGGCCCCTTTAGAAAAGATTATATCATTAAATACTTAAAGTGCTGTGCATGGAACTCTAGGGCGGGAAGTGAAGGTAGAGTATCATAAAACTGTGCTCTTGGGAATTCTGTACTAAGGATGATTGATTTACACTGATCTGCAGTGAGGAAGATATTGTGGTCTCTTACTGGCCATAGAGTTGTGAATTGTGTAATGGGATATTAATATGGGACTTTAAGTTGATTGATGCTTTGACAGATGGGTTATAGATGATGCAGAATCAGTACTGATAAGAGATTTATGTAGGAATTTATTGGTGTTGCTACAGTGGCCAACTGTTGCATTTTATTTTCCTGCTAGTTAATAGTAGCCTGCAGATTAAGATTTGATAATATGGAGATGTCAGGATCATTGGGATATCCTGTTAGGAAATCTTTGTAGATCAGCTTGGTATTATCACAGGCAAAAAGACACAATTGTTCTGGAATTCCCAAATGCCTTTTGTTTAATTCCTGCTAAATTTTTATTTGGGATATAACCCTATAGATAGATAAGGTGTTAGTGGGTATTACAAAATATAAGAGATCTTCCAGCATTCTTCATACATTGAAAAAAGAACAGGAATGGGTACAACACAATAAAATGCTAAAATTCAGATGACCATTGTTGGAGGGATTTTGGAAAAACAAACATCACTCAAGTTGGCTTATGCTCTAGTATGCTTTCATGATACAACCAATTCTGAAATCCAAGACCAGTAACAATAAAAACACATGTTATTACTAATATTACACAGTACTTTTCAAGTATCTTATTTGGCAAAATCCCTGAAGGCTCGGTTCTGAAGTATATGTGAGGGTATATGAAACTCAAAAGATTGTTAAAGCAACCATATCTAAAGCTTACACATCTGTTTCACAAACTTGTTCCATTTTTTTCTGGATGCATGTGAATATACAAACACTTTATTCCATTGCAATATGGAACCTTAATTTATAACTATGAGTTAATTTGGCCATGGATATAAATAGCAATGGTCATTATATTCTTATGTATTGTATGTTTATGTTATATTTATAAAAATATCTCAATTATTAGTAAGTTCTAAAAGAACTTCTGTATTATATAAATCCCAATTAAATGGATAAAGACTGTTCTTTATTACTGCTGTAAATTAGTTCTAACCAAGAATGTAAATGGCAGAGTCAAAAGATTTCTTCCCCTTTGGTTCATTTGAATCAATATTGGAGACATGATTTCCTATGCTCCAAAGGGCCATAGGCAGGACTATTCCAATCTTGTATTCCTTCTAAAAAGTTGTTCCCTAAAATAAGACAGCTCGAACAGTACAAGAAATTATAGTTGAAATACACTGAATTATTATGTACGTTCTAAAACATGTGACTGCGAGCACAGAAATCTTGGATTCACAGCTGGAAGGCACTATGATTTCTCTGTTTCTTTGGTGACTTTTAATTAGTGTTGTCAGTAAAATTATTAGCTTTCAAGATATGGTAAACATGGATCTATTATTATTTAATATGATAATCAGGAACTACAAGAAATTATACACATGTATGAGTTTTATATATTAATTTATTTTGTGCCTTGAAGTCAGAGTTAACTCTTGGCAGCTGCCTGGACTAGTCCCGATAATTTTCTTGACAAGATTTTTGGAACTGTTTTGCCCTTACCTGCTTCCAAGGCTAAGACAGAGAGAGAGAGAGAGACTGGTCCAAGGTCACCCATTGGCTTCCAGCCTAAAACAGGACAAGAACTCATGGCCTCTTGGTTTCTAGCCTGGTGCCTTCACCATTACATAAAACTGGCCCTAAACGTGTTTTCTAGAGAAGCTGAAAGCAGGCTGCTCTGAGAATTTGGTTGGCACTCTTCATAGGCACATGTTCCTTCAAAACGTAAAGCTTATTTAGGAGTGGAAGAGCAGACAGACAAGGACAGGGATTGACAATCATTCTTGTGTGGGCTTTTCACAACAGAGAAGAAATCTATGTAATGAAACATACATCTCCCCATTTTATCAGAAATTATTCCAAGTTCTGTTGATTATCAGAGACCTTTTGAAGCTATTTCACTTTTAACTTGTGTGAAGACAGGATTATAAAGGCTTAGCCACGATTAACAGTGTTTCTTTACTCACAAAGGAGGGCTTCTTTTTATTCTTTCAAATATTTAATTCGTTCAAATGTTAACTAGCTGTGTTTGTTCTACATAGAATGCAAGACTAGGAATGAAAGAATAACTCTGATGTAATAAATGAAAAGTAAGTTTATTAAACATATCCAGAATATTATGGTGCTGTTAGGGTTTCATAAATTGTAAATTAAAATGAGACAAAAAAAAAACTTGCTATGTAGTGTTGTAGATCAATTGGGTGCCCACTTGGGTGAACACACATAAGCAATTCATTTTTTAAATTCACCATTGGTCTTTTCATTAAGATGTGGTGGCACAGTGGTTAGAATGCAGTATTGCAGGCAACTCTGCCCACTGCCTGGAGTTTGATCCTGACAGGGCTCAAGGTTGACTCACCCTTGTGTCCCAAGGTCAGTAAAATGAGGACCCACATTTTTGGAGGCACTTAGAGAGTGCTGTAAAAGGACTATGAAGAGGTATATAAGTCTAAATGCTATTGCTAATTACAATTTATATCCATTTATATTTAACCATTAGAGAATGTGCTATCAGATTTATTGTATGTTAACATTTTTTTAAAAAATAAAACATAGGACATAGTCTTTCAGTTTATCCTCTATTTCTTTAAAGGATTTCAGTGGAAGATTTGAAAAAATGTGTGCTATAGTGTGATAAAGATGAATCATCAGGATAAGCTTAGTTGTATTTGATAAATTCAGTTCATTCCACAGGTATATGAATTGTTTCATACCAGCCTTGTCTCATGATAGTTCATCGCTTGTTTAATAAACTTCACTGTAAATATGTACCTCGTCTATAACCAATAAAACCAGAAATTTGCTTTTATAAATCTCTTGAGCTAACCACATGAACGTTGAAGAGGAAGGTGTTCCTTTGCAGATTACCAGAAAGTAAAGTGTGATCGAAAAAAGGGAAGGATGTGATCTAGCCTCATCCTTTATCATCTTCCCTTCAATAAGATTAGCAGGCAATCTTGGAAAGAGGAGCTGCTACTATTATAACTTCTTCAGTTGCGCAGTGTTCATTTTGCTATCAAATCACTCAAAAAAGCCATCCAAACTAGCTCTCATGGAACAATTCATCCATCATATCTCCACAAAAGAAATGCTTTCTTAACTTTGGAGAATATAGCAGAATACCAGAGTTGGAAGGGACTTTGGAGGTCATCTAATACAGGGGTCTTCAAACTTTACAGCTCAGGAATTCTGGGAGTTGAAGTCCACAAGTCTTAAACTTGCCAATTTTGAAGACCCTTGTTCTAATACAACCCACTGCTCAAGAAGGAGACACTATACTATTTCAGATAAATGGTTGTCCAGTCTCTTCTTTAAAACTTTCAGTGTTGAAGCATCCACAACTTCTGAATGCAAGCTGTTCCATTGATTGATTGTTCTCACTGTCAGAAAATTTCTTATTGTTTCTAGATTGAATCTCTCCTCGATCAATTTCCCTCCATTGTTTCTTGTCTGGCCTTTGGGTTCTTTGGAAAATTGTCTTCCTCCTCCTCTCTGTGATAGCCCCTCAAATATTGGAATACTGTTATCATGTCATCCCTGGTCTTTCTCTTCACTAGACTAGTCATGCTGACTTCCTACAACCGTTTTTCATGTTTTAGTCTCCAGGGCCCTAATCATTCTGGTTGCTCTTCTCTGCACTTTTTTTAGAGTCACATCTTTTTTTATAGTGTGGTGACAAAAACTAGATGCAGTATTCCAGGTGTGGCTTTCCTAAGGATTTATATAGCGGTACTAGTACCTCATGTGATCTTGATTCTATCGTTCTGTTAATGCAACCTGGAATTGCATTGGCTTTTTTGGCTCCTGCCACACACGTTTAACTGATTGTTCACTAGGATTCCAAGATACCTCTCACAGTTATTGCTATTAAATCATGTTTCATCTAATATGTACCTATACTTTTGTTTTTTTTATTGCCTAAATGTTAGACCTTACTTTTTTCTACTTTGAATTTCATTTTCTTAGATAGGCCCGAGGGTTCAAGTCTATCAAGATCCATCTGGATCTTGAGCCCATCATCTAGGCTATTGGCTATTCCTGCCAGTTTAGTATTATCTGAAAATTTGTTCTTCTGCTCCCTCATTTAAATAATTTATTAAGATATTAAAGAGAACTGGGCTTAGAACAGAACCTTGAGGTACCCCACTGATTACTTCCTGCTATGTAGATGTAGTTCCATTAAGGACTAAACATTGAGTGTGATTTGTCAGCCAATTAAAATCCAGCTGATAATGATGCTGTGTATTCCACATTTTTGAAGTTTAACAAGGAATAATTGTGGTCTACTTTGTCAAATCCAAGTATACTATATCCACTGCATTTCACTGGTCTACTAATTTAGTCACTATGTCAAAAAATGAAATAAGATTTGTTTGGCATAATCTGCTTCTGGTTATAACTTTGCTTGCTTCTAGGTGTTTGCAGATCTGTTGCTTGATTATCTTTTCCAGGATCTTCCCAGCTATCCATGTGAGGCTGATTGGCCTGTAGTTCCCTGGATCTATCTTTTTCCCTTTTTTTGAAGACGGGAACTCTACATCAGCTCTTTTCCAGTCTTGCGGTAGTTCTTTGGGATACAATCCATCAGGTCCTAGTGATTTGAATTCATATAAAGTGGACAGGTGTTCTTGAAGCCATCTCCGTGGCTCTGCTTTTCTGCCTACCTGATCCTTGTTTTTTAAGCAGGGATAAGAGGGATTAAAAGTTCTTCCTTTTGTTATATAGTAAGTGGTGTTGTGGGAGATAGAATTTAGCAATATATCTAAGACCAGCTTCAGTTACATGTTTTATTAAAACATTGTTTTAAGTTTAATGATCATTTTCTAGAGAGAAACAAAATGGTGGGAAAAGTGCATGGTTCTAATTTATTAGGCACTTGGGAATTGTACTTCTGGGGCAGATGCATTTATTTTATGAGATAGTATCCCATTTCTTTAGCAATCTGGAGGGTGGGATTCCCAAACTGTACCATTAAAAAAGAAGATAGTTTTCACTGAGTGCTGCATTTTAATATTGAGAAGCAGATTCCTATTCATAACCATTAATGTGCACTGGTGTGGGGGTGCTACATGGATGACCTTTTTGATTTGAAATTTATTTGACCTGTTGAATTAGGACAGCAATTTAGTAATCACAGTATATTTATTAAGTTCTGGAGTTCTTCTCCTTCACCTATCAGGAAGTGCTCCTGGTAAATTTAATTGGGTGGAGATTAGCAAGTTTAGGTGATACCTTTTCTTTTTAGTTGATCCTTCATCCTTGCCTTCTGGCAGGAAACATGCAGGATCAAGGAATATGAAGCAGTTCTTGTTAATAAGAAGAGAAACTATCTCTGCCAGGTCAGATTGCTATCAGGATAGAAAAAAAGGAGAAAGTAAAGACCCTTTTCTTTTGCACTTTGGCTATTCTTGCCACCTCGATGCAAATAAGTGCTACGAATCTCTGATTGCATTTCCGTAATATAGAAATGAATGCAATTATGTTTAAAACGTAAATGTGTATACTTACCTCTGGTTTTTGCTCTGTAGTTACTCCAACAAAAAATTGCCAAAGAGATGATCTCAGTCTCGTCCATAGCAACTAAAACCAATCATAAGACCATTTTTCATTTTTTTCCCGCGTGTCCACTTAAAGCACCCTGGTCATATCAACCCATGTCAGAGGTTGTATGCAGGTTAACAAAAAAGAGGGGACTGTATGCTAGCTCCTGTATAACTTTGAAGGTCGTCTTCAAAACCACATATCACTGTGTGACAAGGTATAGGTTACTTGGAGAAAAGCTGTCAAAACTCTGTAAATAATGGACCAATTTGGATACATTATATACCAGAACAAAGAAACTGTTCTGCTAAATATATACCAGCAGCATAAGTCTATCTTTGATAGGTCCCATGTTAGCAGAGTTTGAACAACAAGGGAACTTGAAATTATACAAAACATAGTTCCTGACCACTTTTGCCTGGAAGAACAGACATCGATTTCAAAATTAATTTGAAATTGTACTAATGCTTGCAATTAGGCCATTGTTCCTACATAGTCTGTCCAAGTGACAACCAACTGCTGACTGTATAAGAGCTAAACATGACTGCGAGCATTTATACTCTGCCTTCTCTTTTTCTTCTCTCCTTCATGGAGAAATGAGTGCTTTTCTCCCTGCTAGACAACGTAAATAATGAACCAGACATAGCACATGAAGGCATACCCACTCTGCAAAATTTTACTTATTTACTTGATGGTGCTCTGTGTAGCAGTGTTGGTTGTTGGATTTTTCTTACGTAGAGTGTTATGATTGATAAGGCAAAGAATAATAATTCCCGTCAGCCCTGAAACCATTTTGAGCTGAAGCCATTTTGGGAGCATCTTCAGGGCTACCACAGCAAGGTCAGTTGGAACTGTGGGAGCATAAGCGGGGAGATAGAGATAGCTGGGCATCTGTAGCCAAAACAACATTCTTTCCTGTGGGAGCCAAGGACGCTCTTACCAGATGCTGGAGAGGCGTGGACCAAAGCTAGTCAGGATGGTAGCTGTGACCTGATTGGACCATGTGGTGGAAAAGAACATTGGGGTTTGATTTGGGTGGGGCAAACCTTGGGTCCTTCAGAGTTGGGTTTTCCCCGATGTGCCAATAGGACATGCCTAATAAATCGATACTTTGAGGAATATGCCTGTGTTGGAGTTTTAATTCTGTTGGGTATGTTAAATGGAACCCTGACCTTCCCATCTTGTCCAGTCTTAGGGAAAGGATAAAGTTTTCCTTTCTCCAAAATTCTGATTTGTCTACTTGAACTGACCTGAAAAGGATGGAGACCATCTGGCTTTAAAGCAGATTCAGCCAGAACCTTATTTCTTTTACCTTCCTAAGCCGGAAGCTAATTCTTGCTTTGGGAGAAGCAGCACCTGTCTTAAGAGCTCAATTCAAAAATATTCTTTCAAGTTGCCTTCTTTGGGCCACCATCTGTACATTTTTTTTTCTTCTATTCTGTCCAGTGCTTGGAGATGGTCTCAACAAGTTTGTCTCAAGTAGGATTTTTACAGACAAACGTTAAGGTTTTTTAAAAAAAACCAAATAGAAAAAAGTGTTTTAAAAGCAGGCTTTGTTTGTAACAGAACAGTTTCTTTCTTTCCTGTGTATGTTCTTAATTTCTAGCTTGTGTCTTCCAAGTTCACAAGGCAGGTTGATTTCTAGTGTAATATTGGTGGCAAAATATGAAGGACAGAGGAGGTAACAGAGAAGGGAACTCGCTAATGCAAAAGCAATGTACTGAAAGTCACTTTTATTTCTTATTTATAATCTACACGCACACTCTGGATAATAGATGACAATGTTCATTCAGTATTTTAACTTCAAAGCAGAGGGAAGGCATGGATGACAGAACTGGGAACTGGAACATAAAGATACTAACAACAAGAAGGAAAATGCCTGTTTACTGGATTGCATTTGTTAGCACGCTGTCTTCAGAGATTGCTCCCCTAGGAATAACAAGAATATGTGCTGCAAGAACAATGATTTAACATCTGAAAATGGTACTTAAAGACTTTTCTGTCTGGTAGATGAAGGCTTCTGAATGGAAGCTGGGGACTCCATTCCTTCTGTTTATCTATGTCTCTCTGGCTTTAGTCAGGAGTAATTGCATATTTAACCCCTTAAATAGATATAACCCTCTTAGTGCCAAACTCTCCCCCCTCCTTTTGGTGCCACATCTGCTGATGTTATAGAACAGCTGTGCTGTCTGAATCCCTGCCAAAAAGAAAGAAATCCTTTGAAAAGTCAAAAGAATTTGGAAGCTCTTGCCAGGGTTCCACCTATTCCTTTCAGGGTGGGGATGGACACATTTGACTAAGGCTAATGGGAGCCATGAAAGAGTTTCTAATGGATTCAGAATTAAAACAAAAACAACAAAAAACCCTTAATCTGAAGATGGGTACTCCAAATCAGCAGTGTAAATTTGCTGCTCGTCTCAGTGGTTTGGCCCTTTGGAGCTTTCTCAATTAGCTCTTGTTCACAGGGCCGGCTTATGCAGGACAAATATTGCATAATTGCATCAAAAGCCAGAATTTTTCCAAGATGGAAAGACATATGTGTTCTTAGACAAAGTGCATATTTGAAGTGAAAACTCCATCCAGTTGAAATTAAAGGTACTCTGAGGAAAAACATGAGAGCCAAACTATTTTAATAGTTTATGGTATTTAAATTGATACCAGTGGGGTTGTTTTATTTTAATCACCGAGGCTTCAAAATAGGCACTTGTCTACATAACTCCTTTTGGCAAATTTAACTCATTCATACAGTAGGAGCTATTGTAAAGGAGGCCAGCCCAGCCTGCAGGAATCAAAATTAAAAGTTTTTGCAATCTGTTGTCAACATAACCACATCTCATTAACTTTAAAAAAAAAAAAAGAAAACTTTTTGCCTGCAAGCTTGATTTGATTAAGAATAATCAAATATTAGGCTTGTAACGAAGAAAGACTAGAGGAAAAAGAATTTCTTTGTGATCTGTATCACTGAGCATTTCTAGCTTGTTTTTAATAGCTATGTAAGATTTATGTTTTAACAAACATAACCTGGGGGGAGGGAGGTAACAAATAGACATATGGATTTGAAAATAATCTCTTGATATTATTTTTCATTCTGACATGTTAACTGTGAAGTTTGCCAGAAACAAATAAGATTTTCCTGTGTTTTCTTTCTTTCTTTCTTTCATTAAGCGGGCTGAATTAATTAGCATACGTAGTAACCCAGTGAATGATTGAAGTTGAAGTATGGGAAATCAGTTTTGTCTTACACTTATCTACCCTTTTCCCCCTTCATCTGTTAAATGGGAATGAACTTCAAATTTATATTAAACATTTGTTTTATTCTTTCAGCTAAATATGATGAAATAGGTTGTAAAATTGTACATGAACTCAATCAAAATAGGAAGCTGACTTCTTCACTCGGCCATTTATTAAGGAGCGTTATTCATTCAATTAAATATCTATGAGCAAAATCTCCTTTGGGTAATAATTAAGATGGTTCCATTGTGTTGGATTTTCTAAGAATAGTATGCTATGGTTTTTTATATTTCACATTAATACAGAAGTTGATGATATATATCAGTGTAAACTCTAGTGCACATCATTTAGAGGGAGCTGTTAAACAAAAGAAGATGGTGTGTGTTTGTGTGGTGTTTGTGTGTGTGTGTATGTGTGTGTGTTTTATGCTTCTTTGACAACATGTGCAGCATTTTAGAAAAGGCACATGAGCCTTGAATGTAAGTAACTGGTTTTTGCATTAGGTACTCCCTGGAGGTAGCAGAAAAATATCATGTCCCTGCATGAAATGCGAATGTGAAATCTACCAGAAAGAAATATTTATGACCATTTTATGCTTGATTAGACTTGGATGACATCTGTTAGAAGACAGGGACTGGACAAAGAGAGAGACGCTCGAGGGCAAATGTTAACAGAGTTGTTTAGATGATGCTGGGGCAGAAGCCTCCATTTACTGCCAGGCAAAACATAGGAATTGTGTTAGCAAAGAGCACAGCTGACAAGAATTTACTCTGATGGAGATACTGTCTGCTATTTAGCAGAAACAGTAAAACGCAGCTGCTGATATTCCCCACACTACTGCAATTTATAGCTAGGTATTTCAACTGAACACAGAGATTACTGTAACTTTTCAGGAGCACATACATTGATTTCGGTATCAATCCACTTTTTAAAACTTTTAGTATGTATGTATTTTTAAAGAAGCGATGCAGATGTTCATATTCTGAAGGGATAGTTTTCATCAAGGTAAGGTACATGTTGAAGTGTTGATCTTTTTTTGGCAAATCTGCTTGAGACCTGCAGCGCTGAAATTTCCCTTGTAATTGTTCCATTCCGTTACTTTGGGCAAAAACCTCATCCTTTTCCCACCTAGCCTATGACCTTAGTGCTTTCCTGTGAAAGAAACCAGGGCCTTAGGGTGGATTTCACTTTCGAGTGGGGGAAAAAAGAAGCTTAATAAGGTTATAACCATATAATTTAGATACATAGATAGGCCTTGCATTTACTGGCATGATGCCCAAGAAATCAGGCTGAAACTGGATTCAGTTATTCAATCTTTGCAATTGCATTGACTCTATAATGTAAAATCGTACAAGTATACAGTGGATGACCTGTTTGTGATAAAAGCAAGCCATGTAAATCTTGTTTATAGTCATGTTTTTTTTTTTAAAAAAATTTTTAGGTAAAGATTGTCACTTGTCCAAGTGCTCTGACTATATCCCCAATCTATTCATCTTTTTTCCTTCCATTCTTGATCCCTTCCTTTCTTGTTCTCTTCGCGTAAAATTGCTCTGTCTGGAATGCTGTTGGGAAACGTGAATTTGTTTTTGTTTTCAGCAGTTCTGTTGTTTTGATTCTGTCTGTGCTTTATGGAAAACAGTACGTCACTTGGAGGGGGCGTTTTGTCTACTGACCATTTGGCTACTGCATATATATTTCTCATGCTTATCATATGATGACAAGGGAACCCAAATGGCATCATTTTTCCGTTTGGGGTTGAGCTGGATTTGTGTTTAATAATAGTGAAAAGAAAACAACAGCTCATAAATGTAACTGTTTTTGTACTGCTTTCTTGCTGAAAGATGACTCCAAGGCTTTCCATCATATATGCTTTGGCTTTGATTAAGAGTTGTTTAGGCCAAGATCAGATGAAATTGTATCTTTTTCCTCTCTCTTTCTCTTACAAACTGATACAGAAGATGTCATACATTTTACATGTGGTAGGAAAAGTAGTAATTTAAGTAGAAAAGCCCATAAAAGTACTGTAAACCATTTTAACATCATTGGAGTGATCAGTTTATGTTTTTACCTGGATTTAGGCTGTATGACTCAGAAACAACACAATAATTGCACTTTAATTAAAAATATGTAATGTATTTTTGAGTTGTAAACATAATACAATATTTCTTGGAACCTTAATCTAAAAACTCCTGTTTTGATTTTTAAGCCATGCTGAGGGTGTTTATTTAAAACTAGAGTTCCACTAAGTCTAAATAATTTTTCAAAGGTGAGGTGTTTGTGTGTATAGATACTTACATACATACATATATACACACACATACATATGTTTGTGTGTGTACACACATATGTATGCATGGATAAATGGATATAAAAATTTCACTTCCAAACTTCCATTAGCTCCCATTAAAGATTTTACAAGTAAAAGAAAGGAATAATAAAAAGATTACACTTCAGATTAAATAATCTAAAACAACTTCAAGACAGTAACAGAACTAAAAGCTATGGGCAAATACCGATAGATACTGTGCATCTCTCTGTGTGTAAATACTTTAATTGCATTTAAAATTAACATAGTTCCATGGGTCTTGTAATAGGAATTAGGTAGGAAGAGAATAGACTTCTGTGACTATCAAACTCATGATAATTAACAGGTATTGTTGTCTTTGAGGTAACCATTTTTATTTTGAAGATCACATCCATAAATGCATAACAGTATGTACGCATACCACACAAGTTTGTCATTCATTAATAGAAAATAGATGTACATACTTTTTTCCTCCTGTTTGAATTTCTGAAAAGGATGATACTGTTTTGTCTAGCCCCTCGCTTTTAAATAAACACCTTTTTAAAAAAATGTTTTGTGCATAGACATGTACAATCAACAAATGTATCCAGAGCTGTTAGAAAGGGCCAACTACACCCCTCCTCCTTTTCTCTGTTCTGTCTTTATCACTTTGCTCAGTTCCACATAATAACATCTTCATCTGAGATTGCTGTGGCACAGGGGAACTGCATTTGTTGATCAAATTTGGCTGGCTAACACTGTGATCTTGTATCCTGAAGTGCGGAGATGTGCCTGGAATATGCATGTATAGAGCTGGCCTCTTGATTGATTGATTCTGCCTGTCACAGAACAAGATAACTGGATCAGTAAATACCCTGTGCACTTCAACTTCATCTACACAATCAAAAGTGAGGGCATCGTGGGGCTGAAAAATACTGAGGCATGATGGGAGTGTATGCATTTGTCAATGATATGAGACACTTACCATGAGGAAAGAAAGGGAAATTCATTTTGTGGATTTACACATGAGCAATAGTGAGCATTATACTAATTCCTGAAGGTTTGCCAGTTGTCTAATCAGTTTCTGCTTTTCTCCCTCCTCCTCTGCCTTGTACCATTACTAGTTTAACTCTGTTGGTATCAGGTTGTTTGGGCTAAACAGTTACTTTGCAATGTAAAATAAAATCGGGCGTTTGAAGTAGTTTTGTAGTTAATTGCATGCTATCGATTAAGCAACTTGATGTATTAAGTTTTATATTTAATTACTGACTAATATTTAAATATAAATATTCTTTCTTTCTCTTCCTGTGTGAGGGAAACCTTGGACCAATTCTTTTCTCTAGGTTTGCCTACTTCGTCTTGGTCTTGTCAGCAGAAAAGAAAAACCTGTAGTGGAGATGAGAGTTTAATTAAGGCAAATTCTTTGACTTATCTTTTACCTTTCTCTATGTTTTTTAAGGGACTTTCTGAAAGTATATTTGGTTTTTAATAAACCTTCAGCAAAATGAGAAAAGAAAGATTCCAGCTGAACAAGTTCTGGGTTGCTTGCCCGATAATTTAGATTCTTTTCCTTCAGGGATTCTGTAGGACGGTTGGTGTTAAATACAAATGTTTTACTTTTTGTTCGTTGTAAGCTGCTAGCCTCACAGCAGAAACTAACCAATAGGGCTCATCAAAAATGTTAAATAGAGTCAGCTGTCATTACTATGGATGAGAGAGCATTAAGAACATTCAAAATACTAGGCTAGACTCTGAGATTAAAAAAGCAACAACCCAAAAAACCATCTCAAAGGAGGACAATGGCAAGTACTTTGTATAGAGATGAACCTTGACTTACAACCACAAATGAGCCCAAAGTTCCTGTTGTTAAGTGAAACATTTGTTAAGTGAGTTTTGCCCCATTTTACAACCTTTCTTGCCACAGTTGTTAAGTGAATCAATGCAGTTGATAAATTAGTAACCGAGTTGTTAAGTTAATCTGGCTTCCCCAGTGTGAGGGGGACTTTGATTGTGAGAAGGTTGCAAAAGGTGATCACATAACCTTGGGACACAGTAAGGGTCATAAGTATGAATCAGTTGCCAAGCATCTGAATTTTGATCCCATGATCATGGGGATGATGCAAAGGTCATAATTGCAAAATGGTCATAAGTCACATTTTTCAGTGCCGTTATTACTTTGAATGGTGACTAAACAAAATGCTGTAAGTCAAGGACTACCATATGAATCAACACTGAATCGATGAACACCAATGTAGACTTAAGCTTAAGATGTTTACATAATGCAAAAGTTTGTTGCTTTGTTGTACATCACTCAAAGTCATTTGTTTTTGTGAGATGAGCAGCTATATAAATTTGGTAAATATTATAAAATATGCAGCCATAATGATTTTAAATCAAAATCAGATATTCTTAAAAGGTTTATGTACCGCTCTTTCTATTCTTTTAATAACATCATTCAGGTAATTTAATCTTCTAAGATTTGGTTACTTTTCTACAGTAGAACTGAATGGGGAATCCTTAACCCTTCCCAAAATTTTGCTAAATTTTAATTCCTAGCATTGCTACGCACTGGTTGGTGGTACTAAATGCTGCAATTCAGCAAGATTTGCAGGATGCAGTGAACTTAAAATCTTATCACCACATTAAAACAGCATCATCGTACAGTCAACAACTTCTTTGGCAAAATTGTAATAGAAGTAAAATGAATATAAAGTAAAGATATTTTACAAAGTATCATCAACCATTAATTAATGGATGTACTTTCCTGCTTAGGTGCTATCTTTGGCAAGGGTTTTTTTTTTTTAATCCAAAGGAAATCAATCCAAAAGTTAAGAGGAACACTGAGAAACTTTGTTTAGCTAGTTTATTTGTATTAACATAATTGGCTTTGGCAATGCAAGATTCTGCTGTAAGTAAGCTAAACCTTTGGTTTTTATAAAACATTTGTCAATAGAAACCTTACAAATGTAGGCACAGGATTTGAGAAATTTTCTGGATTTCAACACTATTGATCTAAAATCAGAGGTGGTATTCAGCAGGTTCTGACCAGTTCTGGAGAATTTTAAGTAGTTTGGAGAAGTGCCAAATACCACCTCTGACTAGAGATTTTACAGTATCTTTTCCCTGCCACGCCCACCAAGCCACACCCACAGAACCAGTAATTAAAAAAATTGAATCCCACCACTGTCTAAAATAGCAATAAATATTATTAAAAGATAAGTTTTTGGCCATAGAAATTTTTAGGAGGAAGCAATGATTGAAGGGTGTCCAGACTCATAGACGGATAGAGTTCCTCTGCTTTTAACATTCATGTTTATTCAATGTGGTTTATGATCTATCTATGACTTTATTATCTATTTTTGGATTATATTTTTTCCTCGATTGCTGTATATTCTAAACTTTCTTTTTGTATTGTCATTGTAATGATTTTATTTGATTTCACATGTTTGAAATCTGTGACCATATAAATTAATAAGTAAAGAAACAAACAAATGGTTCCCCTCCCCCATATTTTTAATAAAGTAGAACAAGGATAGGCAGCATGTTACACAGAACTACTATACGAGCTAGTCATCTGTGGTAACAAAACATGAGACACATAATCCCAAACAGGTGAAGGGCATCACTACATTTCTCAAATGTAAATATTACAGCAGTTATCAAATTCACAATTATAACATATTCTGTTTTGACAATGGTTTTGAGGCTGGGTGGTAAGTTCACAACTTTTTATGATTGTTCTATACCTTCTGATTTTAGTGATGATTCTTTTTAATCTAAATATTTTTGTGAAGAATGACATGTAAGTAGTATTTAGTTTTACATCTATACATAGAAACGATAATCTAAACAAAATGTCAAAATTAATGTTTGCACCACCTTGGAATACGAGGTTAGGTACTGCAGACAAGTCTCAACATATCCATCCTGTGCTTGACCATCAGAATTAATAACTAGCCACATTCCTTGATGATTCTGTTGAGAGTGGAAACCATGCAGCAGAGTTTGCTATGCAAGAGAGTTAATAAAATTTTCATTGCTGAAGGAAAGCTTATATACAGTAGTTTATTTGTCCTGCATTTCAACCACCCAAGCCAGAACCAAAACAGCAATTGTCTACTCCATATTTCAAACAGATGCTGAAAGATAGAAAAGATGTCTAGGATTCACAGCCCGAAAAGACTGTCTCTTTGAAAACGTTGCTGCTGACTTGTTTGTCAAATCCTTTGCAGTTTTTAACATTTATTTAGCCTGCAAATCATTACAACTTCAAGTTTTTGTTGAATTATTGAAGTCTGGTAAACATGTAATTGTGGAGTGCACAAAATTGATTCATTTAGCAGATATATTAATTTATATTATAATGGGTAATATATTAGTTACCCATTTTCAAAAGATAACTTTATTTAAACAATAGATAATAGATTCATGGTCTGGAGCAAGCCTAATTTTAGCTTGCTCATTATTTTTAAGACTTTTCACCTGAAATTGTTAATCAATATAAATTGCAATTCTTTTAGCTATTTCCTTTGTCTTCCCCTTACTGAAGCTATCAGTGTAATAGTAAACTTAAGAGGAAGCTTTGGTCAATTTCTATATAGTCTGTGTGCTTTAAAACCTTGGTAATATGTGCCAGTCCCATGTCTCCTCCCCCATTTTGGCTCCCGTTGATGTTATGTCAGGTGTATAAGATGGAGCTTAGCATCAGAAAAAGCCATCAACTGTGAATGAAATAAGAATATTAGAAACCACATTTAGAACTGACTTAAAAAATAATAACATGGTAGGAGGAAAGAGGGAAAAGGGTGTCAATCGAAAACCAGCAGGGTGGCAAACCTATCCTACTATAGTAGAAATGCAGAAGCCTCCAGGCCTTTATGGTGATTGGTGACACACTAGAGATATTGTTAAATTGCCTTTTTTATTGGTTCTTGAGTCTCAGGTATTAAAATACAATTCCTGGGAAGAAGTGAAGAGGATCTTTATAATCTTTTTGCAGATAAATCCCCTTCCCCCTCCCAAAGATATGGGTGTGGAGAATATTCCATTTAAATTTATGGAGGACTAAATTTATTTATTTATTTTTTGTTTTCGTCTTCCTTTGAATCAATGACCATATTACAAGATAGTTGCACTGAAGCAGGATTCAAGGAAGATTCTATGTGTATGTGTACATTGTCACAATTTAATGTTGAGGACTCTTGCACTGAGCATGCATATTTTTAAACCACACCTGTGTGTTTCATTTCTGTTTCTTAAATGAAGAACTTGGCATAAACCCTGATAAATTTTGCTTTGTTATTTTCATCCCATTTCTCTAATGTACCTAAATCACTTAAATTGTATTTCTGTCTCCCAGGGTGTATTAGCTAGTCCATTTGTGTCATCTGCAGATTTGATCAATATTTTCCCTATCTTTTTATCCGAATAATTAAAATGTTTCAGAGTACAGGAATCAAGATTGGTGCTTTTGTTGTCCATTGTATATCTATCTCCTGTTTAATGAGGAACCATTGATGAGAACGCTTTTGAGTATGATTTTCAACCCCTTCACATACACATTCAATTGTATCATTCAGCCCATAGGTTTAACAAACTTGCAAATCAAAATGCCACAAGATACTTTGTCAAAGATTTATCTGTTTACTGTACTGTAGTACAACTATAGCATTCCCACAATCTACTTAAAAAGTAGAACTGAAATGAGATTTTTAAATACTAATGTCTGGTAATTACTAAATTTTTCCCCAAAATCTTTGCAAGCCAATCTTTTTTTGATGATTTCCTGTAAAATCTTACTTGGTATTGATATCAAACCTGTTTGGGTCTTCTTTTACATTATTCTATAGGTATAACATTGGGCCTCTTCTGACCATTAGGCATTTGCCTGTTCCCTTGCATTTAAAAGGGTTCAAATAGTTCTGCAATTTGCTTCAGGACTTAAGGACATTATTAATTTGAATCTATAGATTTAAACTCATTTAATAAGGGGTTCTTGGTGCTTTCTGAGTTTGGTTGTTTTCTTGCAGATGTTTCATTACTCACTGATGATGTTACCTAGTTTGGGTAATGAAATGTCTGCAAGCAAACAACCAAGCTCAGACCCCTCATTTTAACCCTGAGCTACAAATATCCTCCTTTACTGAAACGCATTTAAACTCAGAATAAAGAAATATGCTTTGTTTTTATGACTGTCATGACTCAACTTTTCTTCATCTTGCTTCACAATTGCTAGTGGAACACATACCTTCTTATGGAAGTGTTGCGTGGAATCCTGTTGTTTTTACTTGTTCATATTTGGCAATCTGCATTGAGCACATAGGTATACTGATTATTTTCTTTTTCTTGTAAAGAGTATAATTTCCTCATTCCTTGCATCTTTTGTCAATCTCAGTTTAGAGCATTAGCATTCCTGATACCATCCCTACATTTCCAGGTTCCACAGCTAAATTATTATTTTCATGAAGCTTGGGGTCTAGCATGCAGAAAATTGCCCTGGTTTCCAAAGACAGGCACCCATGATGATCATGTGAACTAAGTCATTGACTGAGTACAGTATCGAATAAATAGAGCTAAAGGGAAGACACATAGTTATTGATAGGATGGAGATCCGACGTGTGATTGAATAGAAAGCAAGCGTGAGATCATAAAATAATCTAGTTACCTACTGGGACAAATTGTAAAGGATTCTATATCAGTCTAGAAGGAAAGCCTTCACAGAGTCAAGTATTAATTAGATTTGGAAGCCAACCTGAGCATCTTTAGGTTGCCAAATTTTGTGATTATATTCAACCTTTCATTGTATTCCATAACTTACTGGCTGAAATCTGACAGTGCGATTGGCCAAGAGAAGAAGATGACTTCTGGAGGTCCCTATTTGAATTCCTCCCAAGTAGGGTACTTTACAGCTACTTTTCTGTAAAGCAGTTGTAAAGACAGATGTGGTGGAGCAGTGATTAGAATGCAGTATTGAGTCAGCCCTCTGAGGTTGGTAAAATTTCCAGGATCCAAATTGTTGGGGGCAATATGCCAACTGTAGACAGTTTAGAGAGGGCTGTAAAGCACTAAGAAGTGGTATATAAGTCTAAGTGCTATTGCTATTGCTATAGTGTTATTTTCCTGCTTCTGGTTTTACATTCCAGTTATTGATTTAGAATCCTTGGAGTTCATGTGATATGGGTGGTTTCTTGACTATATCAGAATTTATCATAGCAGCAGCACTTAGACTCAGTGCTTTACAGCACTCTCTAAGCAGTTTAGAGAGTCAGCATAATGCCGCCCACAATCTGGGTCCTCATTTTACCGACCTCAGAAGGATGGAAGACTGAGTCAACCTTGAGTCAGTCAGAATCAAACTCCTGGCAGTGAGCAGTGAGTTAGCCTGCAATACTGCATTCTAACCACTGCACCACCAGGGCTCTTTTACCTAGTATTTAGCATATCTTCTGTGGGTGTTACTTTTGAATCCTTTATCCTTCCCTTTTTATTTACTTCTTTTCCTGCTCTGGTTTTAGACAGGAATATAAGAGAGTTCCACATTGTATTTATGTTGCATAAGGTATAAAGCATAATAAGTGAAGAAAGGTGATGGGAAGGAAGTGGAAAAGGGGCCACAGCACAGGGACATAAAGAGCACATGGGAGAGACACTATGGGACATAAGTTATGGTGTTAAGTAAAGTGGGAAAAAGTGATGAAATTTAGCAGGTAGAACAGTATCATAAATCATAGCATAAAGTTAGGGTAAAATAAATTTAAATGTCTTATGATATGAGCATATACTGTAAGTAAGAATAATTGTGTTGTCTCCGTGTTCCTAATATTTTTGCCAAATCAAAAGCTTTTTGTGAAAGTAATAACTGATCTTTGTAGAGCAGATTTGTAGTATTTACTATGGGTGTCCTGGTGGTAAATGAGTGAAGAAAGTTGGCATTCTCTTCTAAACTGTAAAAACATCTTGCCTTGTACAATTGATCTTTTAAAGCTTTCTGAAATATTATTCAGAATCAGAACACTCACAAAGTAAATTTATTTATATTTTAGGCAAAAATATATTTCTTCCATTTCATACCTGTGATATTCTTGTGGCATATATTTTCCAATGAAACTTCTCATTTATTTACAACTTTAGAATAGAATAGAATAGAATAGAATTCTTTATTGGCCATGTGTAATTGGACACAGAGACAACTTTTTCTTTTGTATTAGATATCTTAGGTATATCATTGTATCTAATGTGGAAACAACTTTATAAGCACAGATTTGGAAATGAAATTGAAGACTAGCAATAAATATTGGGTCTCTAGAAAATAAAAGCAGTATGGAGTAAAATCTGCAAATCTTACACACAGCATACAAATGCACTTTATTTAAAATTGGCATGCAGCTTGTCTTGCAATTATTTTTCCCCTGAATAAACATATTCATTATGTTCTGTGCTCAGGAAATTCTTCCATGTAATCAATATATGTTAACAGTTTTTATCACAAATTTCATATTTCTGGATGAGTCACACACTACTAATCATCTACGTGGACATGTGGCAAGTTTTAATTGTACTTTATTTTGGCTTTCAGTACTGAAGGGGAAAATGTGCTTCAAAAGTTATGGGTCATATTTTAACTATTTGTTAATGCAATCATTTATAGACTTATCCAATTTTTTTATGTTTGCTGTAGCCAAGGTTATTTCTCATACATTTCATACTGTACATTTGCCCTTGGAGTATATTCACTTACCCCAACCTGAATAATCTTTCCTGGAATTACCACCTACTTCTGTTAGTGGACAAAACGTCCAGTACCTCAGATTTGATTCTAAAAAGTGCTAAAAATATCAAGCTTGGGGGAGAAAGCCTTTGCAAACCCCTGCAGCTGCTGCTATATCTGATTCTGCATTCACATCTTCATCTGGTTCTTCACATCTACATTGGTTCTTCAGCTTTTCTGACAAAAGTCTTTCCAAGCCTATTTTGATGTGCCAAGACACTGTATAAGCAGAATATAAGATCTATAACTATGGAGATATAGAACCTTTCCTAATCAATCTTATTATTGATAGCTAACTATTATTGTTCAAAATCAGATTGAGGCTGTAATCTATGATCATCACATGTTACAAATGAGAACCAGAGTGCTTGTGGACATCTTCTTTGGTCCCTTTCACACTTTCTGCCCAATTAGATTTTTAAATTCCTTGTGTGTCCAATCACACTTGGCCAATAAACCTATTCTATTCTAAAGTTGTAAATAAATGAGAAGTTTCATTGGAAAATAAACCTATAGCCAGGGAAGATAAAACAAAAAATCATTAAAAATATAGTTTTAAAATTTAAATTGGACATTGATATGCTTTTAAGGCATTTGTGTAAAAATGACCTCAGCTCAAAGATACCATAAAAAATAGCAACTATATTCTGTGAACATAATTTTTTTAACAGCAGTATATACAGAGAGATAACAAACCTAATCAATCTTATTGTTGCCTGGTAGTGTACATGCAAAACACTTAGATAGCCCTTGTCCCTAAATCCTGTCTTTAACAACACAAAGACATCACAAGGTCATTGAAGTAGATTGAAGCAAGGAGGATGAGTCCATATAAATGCAAAAGACGGGATAAGAAAAGGGAAGAAAACAAAAAGTGAGCAGAAGATATTCATGTAGTCCTGAGGAAATTTACCATGAGTGCCCTCCACTGAATGTAGAAGGAGAAAACTATTATAGGAACAAGCTATAAAAGGGACCCATCTGGGACTGTTTTAATGAAATTTCTGTCACTTGGATTTCTGAATTCAGAGACTCTAAAGTGATAAAGTCACTTTTAACCACAGCAGCAGCAGCATCTCTCTCTCCCTCTCTCTCTCCCTCTCCCTCCCCTCCCTCCCTCTCTCTCTGCCATATAGCTATTTCTTTTACATTAATTCATTTTAAATTGATAAATAATTTAAAAACTACATGATTAGGAAAATTTGAATTTCTTTTTCAGACTGTAAACAGAAAGCAGGGTGAACTGTATATTATTGCACATTGACAACTGAAATTATTTATTATTTTTCAGTGATAGATTAGATATACATGAGTGTTTTTGAAATACTATTTGGTGGGTTTTGGGGGGGAAAAATACAAAACCAATCAAAATGATATGTTTATTAAAACTAGTTAATGCTAGTTATATTTTGCCTAACATATCACAAACTATTTATGGAGTAAATTCATGGAACTGATTGATCTTCTGTCAGCTCTCTCAGGTAAACCAGACAGGAAATACAAAAAGAATGAGTTTGTTTCTACTCAATTAAAGTAATTGTACTATATTATAAAGATACATTAAGCGAATCTGGTAAGTCTCAAACTATAAATCTCCCGCTTTCACTTTTAACAGTCTGATCAGTTAGGATGGGTCCTTCCTAAGTTTCTTTCTCTTACCACTAAGGAACTGTGGGCTACTTTCCTTCTAGTCTGAACATACCCTAGGCCAGTGATGGCGAACCTTTTTGTTGTGGTGGGCCAAAAGCACATGCAATAGTGTGCATGCCGGCACCCACAATGCAATGCGCTCTGCCCCCTGCACATGTGCATGCAACACTCCTGCCCCGCCCCTTATCTTCACTGTGCATGCACACGCCGTGCAGGTGAATGCAGAGGGAAGACTCTGTAGCCTCAGGAGGCTGAAAATGGGCCCATTTTGGCACTTCTGGTATTTCCGGAAGGCCCATTTTTCGGTCTCCCGAGGCTGCAGAGACTTCCCTCGAGTCTCCAAGGGGGCTAAAATAGCCTCAAACAGGCTGAAAATCAGCTGGGAGGTGCGTGCATGTACAGTGCAAGTAAGTTTGGCTGAGGTTCATGTGCCCGCACAAATGGCTCTGCGTGACACCTGTGGCACATGTGCCATAGTTTTGCTATCATGGCCCTAGGCAGCATCTCTTTTCTCAATAGTACAAGGTCATTCCCACATATCATTGCACCTTCTGATGATTTTATAATAATACATCTGTTTTAATACTAAATAAAAATTTCAAATCACTACTTAAATTTTAAATTGTTGTTGGAAAAAAAAAACACCAGACTAAATAGTTGCTTTGGATTATGTAGGCCAGGGGTCTCCAAACCTGGCAACTTTAGCATTTGTGGACTTCAACTCCTAGAATTTGTCAGCCAGCATCTGGGAAGTGAAGTCGATAAGTCTGAAAGTTGCCATTTGGAGACCCCCTGTTGTAGGCAGAAGCACCCACATTTTCTATAGTCATGAAGATACCAAAATGGTAAAATATACATAATGGTGTCATAGTGCAAACTCCATCTTTTCATTACAACATTGCATATACCATATGTCAGAGGTCCCCAATCCCTAGTCAGCGACCCATTGGGAATTAGACCACGCAAGTGGCAGGTGAGCAATCAAAGCTCCATTTGCACACCTGCGGGATTAGGTTGCATGCACAAAACCATCTCTTCCCTCACCACCGCCCACCGCTGCCGATGCTTAATGAAACCGGAAAGGTTGGGAATCTCTGCCATCTGTGATGAAGTTCACACCACCAGTCTTATGACACAAATGTCATGACTTGTCCCCCCACTGTTGATGCCCATTTTTAAAAAATGAAACCCAGCTCTCTTACTGAGAAATAACTATTTTTATAGTGTTTTTATTATATATATTTTTGTATCATTTTATTCTTTTTAACATTGTAAATTGCCCAGAGTTACATTGTGATGAGATAGGTGGTGAACAAATTTAATAAATAAATATACTTTATTAAAAGAAATTATATCTCTAAACAGTGTTTTAAGTAATTAAAATAATCTTGCTGAACTGCAATTGATGTACAGTAAATCAATTTGCTTAAATCAAATCTACTTCATATTTATTTCCAGAAATGATACTAATTTCTACATAGATCCCATAAACATTTTTAGAATACAGAAATGATGGGAAGTGACTGAACAATATTTATTCGGAAGTCCCTACCTGCCCTGTGGAGAAAAAAGATGGAGAAAATCAGTTTTTTTGTGTGTGTTTGGATATGTCAGGTAGACCAGTCAGGAAACACATGCCACAAGAATTACTAAAACTGTATTTTATTGGTTCAGTTATAATAATTGAATATTATTCACATTCACATTTCTCTCCTTCTTAGGCAAAAAAAAAGTCTTCCTTCTTTCTTTCTCCTGCTTTCCTGACTAATTTCATATTTTCCTAATGCCTACTTCACAGCTTCTTCAAGTCTATCTGCATTCTCTTTTACAAGTGATTCTCTGGATCGGGACTTCTCCTTCTCTCATGGAATCTCCTGTGGATGTAGTAGACATGATTAGCTAATAGAAGAATTTCAATTTCTCGTAATACAGCCTTAAAAATATTGTAGAATAGAACAGAACAGAATTCTTTATTGGCCAAGTGTGATTAGACACACAAGGAATAAAAGAAAAGATACATTCATCAAGAGTCAAGAATCATAAGGTACAATACTTAATGATAGTTATAGGGTACAATAAGCAATTAAATAATACTAGGAAATAGTCAATACAATCATTAGGATACAAGCAACAAAGTTACAGTCATACAGTCATAAGTGGGAGGAGATGGGTGAAAGGAAGGATGGGAGGATTAATAGTAATAGTAATGCAGACTTAGTAAATAGTTGGATAGTGTTGAGGGAATTATTTCTTTAGCAAAGTGATGGCATTCAGGAAAAAATAGTTCTGGTGTCTAGTTGTTCTGATGTGCAGTGTATTTTGAAGTCTGTTCTACATTTTGTGCTTTGGAGCTAATAGGAAGCTACTTCTATTAAATCGTTGTATTGCCATAACAATTGCAGTACTCAGAGGATAGAAAAATAATCCATATTCTGTTTACAACCTCAAATGCAATAATAAACTAGATCTGTCTGTCTACATACCAACCTATCAATCAAATTTATCTCACCTGAAGTGACTCTGGGCGGTGTACAATAATCAGATAAATCACAATATCAAAGCAATCATTAGGAAAGCAATCAGTATAAAATACAATTATTATTGGTTTTTTAAAAACATTGTAAAAGAGTGTATATAAAGTGCAACGGAGCATCAACAGATTATCAGTCAATTGCAAAAGGCAGGTTTACTCATACCTTTAACACTATCAAACTTCAACATCGTCCTATCCCAAGTTCTTGGGAAGTCCTCGATAGATGGATAAAAATGCCAAAATCATCCAAACATCTGGTTGACTGTGTGACCACAAATACATTAACAGATTTTTGATTGAATATTTCCACTTTATCAGTTATCTTATTTTCACTTTCAATTTTTTTTGCTCTAAACCACCTTTCACATGAATTCACATGACCATTTATAGTTTTATGACCATAAAAATGGCCATATGATGCAGGCACTCTTGAAATATATGCAGAATAATTGGAAGACATAGAAACAAGGCTATTTTTGCAGATATTATAAAAATGGAAGTCTGCTACTGAAATCCATAAAACAGCTTAAAATCGTACATATACATACATGCATATATATCCAGCACACATACCCGTACCATTTTGGGATAAGCAGCATTGTTAAAAAAAAAAAGTGAGGAATAACCACAAACTTAAAAGGACAAGAAAAGAAAAATGAAAAGTAGCATTACTAAAGCTAGTTTATAGCTATTTTCATTTATTATCTTTCCATATTTTTATACCCTTGACAACTGATGATGTTTGTGTTACTTGCAAACACTGCTTCAATATTTCCTTATGTCCCTAAACTTAAAGAGGTGATTTCTTTGAAGAAGACAGTATTATTCAAGTCTTAATTGTTTTTCATTATTATTCAAAGTCCTACATTGGAACATTGTCTTTTCTGCCCTGATCTAGTTTAGTGGAGAGAGGATAACTTTAAAGTTTAAAATGGTAGAAATTGCAATAATACATACTTTGCATCTCTGGGGTCCTTAGTGCTGAACAAGCTTGTGATTTTCTGCAGAATTTCATTACCCAGTACCATCAGTGCACTGATGATGTTGCCTACTTTGGTAATGAAACATCTGCAAGAAAACCACCAAGTTCACAGAATATCAAGAACCCCACAATTTAACCATCAGCTGTAAATATTCTCTTCTATTGGTACTTTGAACTTCATCCGTTACGGCTCAAATATTTTCTGTTTGATTTTCTGATGTGCATTGACAATTAGGCTAGTTGTGCAGCACTTTGGATCTAAGGTCTAAGAAAAATTGCTTTAGAATATGTGGAGCTACCAAAGTGTCTTTGCGATGTTTGAGTACAAAAATAGTTTTGCCAATTTGTACAATATCCAAATACTGGAGTTCACCAGTGCTCTGTTAGGAATTAATATTTTATTATACTGTTATAGGACTGAATCATACTCTTAATTCAGGAGGAATTAAAGGGATTCTGCCAGTCAGACTGAGAGTCTAGCCAATCACCCTTATGATTAGTGTCCACAACTGCAATCATGTTAATTTCTCACTAGAAGTGAGTGGCATTTGCTTAATGATATGGGAGTAAATATATGGATTTTTCCTGGGAACAGATACCAAGGAAATGCCCAAAATCTGTTTAATCATTTGAGTAAAGTGGAAAAAATGGCAGACAATATAACATTTCAAATTAGAAATATGCTATTAAAACGGAAACTTCTATTGAGGTACAGCAATGCTATGCTTACTGGTTTATTTCCCAGACAGGGATACTTTCTTAAAAAAGAGTACAAGGTTCTTTTATTTCGGTCATTCTCCAAGCGCTGCTTACATGCTGCCATTTATTTGGACCCATTGACATGGGTATTCATATGTTTCCTTGCATAACCATAGTTATGTCCTCAAAGTTGGTTAGAGGGCTGACAAAATATAATTTCTAGACCTCAGATTAAGCCCACTAACTTAGATAACTCATTCGGCTTTTCCAGCTGCAGGCTATTCCTCAAATATATAAGTACCGCTTTCAGCCTCTTATTTTACTGGGATGGTGGATGAAAAATTAGGATTTTCTTATTTTGCCCTCTAAGGTTAGTAGCATTATTTATAATAAATCACCCACGTGATACCAAACCAGGTCTAATAGATTTATTAATAGAAAATCTATTTTTAAAAAGTACTTTCGTTAGGATTAAAGTTTCCCACCCCACCCAAAAAAATTCTGGCTATGCTAGAAGGTTCTTCTTTCTTTTGTCACTTGAAATGACTGGAACACTTGGCCTAATTGTTGGCAAAGTCTCTGTAGTTCATTATTGCATCTTTTAATGATTAACTGTTCAAAATACTCCCTTTTCTCTCCTAACAAACTTAATTCTATGGCTGGTTGATAATGCTGATTTTCAAAGTAATAGTGCAGGGGTGTAAGAGGGAAGCCTGCAAATTTATTTTGGCTTTTTTTTTTTTTAAAAAAAAAGATTCTTGCATACTGAAAGAGCAAGATTGTCTCTTACAAAGAACAAATAGTTTTCTGTTATCTTGCCTGGTTGTTTTTAATGATTCTTGACATTTGTGGGATTGTCGCAGATCTCCACAAGGCCAAAAACAGAACAACAAAATATTTGTTTTACATCTTTATTGTATGCTGACTGCCCTTGTGCATATTTATGAAAGTTAAACATTAATAGCAGATGTTAATGAGTAGAAGTCTTGAACTGACTTCTGAGACCTTTTGGTTAGTACATGAATCTTCCAGTTGATGACAGCATTTCTAACATGTCTAATTATGAAATCCTGTTCTAACCAAGCCTCTGATAATGGGAGCATTTTTACCCCACCCGTTGTGTTTATGTCACTGGCAGACAAAAATCATTCCAAATCTTTTCTCCTTCCTTCCAGATTAATTGAGATTCCTTTTGTTCCAGTACCTTTATCCGCGTGCTTTTAAATTTCCATCCAGGATTGTAAAGGTTTATTAACTTTCTCACCTAATATTTGAAAGAGTGTCTGGGTTTCCCTACGCCTCCCCCACCCACCCCCGTCTATTCTTACCACCCATTTTTAATACTTCTGGAAGAAGCAAAAGAAAGTGATTATAGGTAATAAATATCTTTTTTTAAAAAACATTGCAGAGGCAGTTTTTCCCCCTGTTAATGAGGGTAATTTGACTTGGTTGAAGGATTGCAGTTCTTAAGAATTAATGCAGCAATCCAATTCAAAGATTTAAAGAGATCTAAGATTTTTCACAGGTCGTGTGCTAGTGAATGGGCTCCTATCACATAGCAGCTAATGGACTTGAACCACAGTCTGTCATTTGCCGTTACCTCAGTGTATAGCAGCTTTGCCCTTGATAGCAAGTATTGCTTCCCAACAGCACAGATTATTTAGCGGTGTGGTATATTGGTAACACTTTAAGAGATAGTATCCTACTTCCAACAGCCCTAATTACTGTATAAAGTGAGGTTATCTTTCTGACTTTCTTAATTAGATGTTTGAATCCTAATCGACTGTAGTCTAAAGGTATTTTATACTTTAATAGCTACCTGCTAATTATTCTTCTTTTCAGATATGATGTTCCGCAGTCATAATATAATTTATACATTGCATTCTCATTAGGCCAAGTACAAATACAATAATTAGAAAAATATAAATAATATCCAAAAGTTGTTATTGTTAGTAGTGTTATTTGGGATGAGAAGATTTATGACCCTTTTACCATGTTGGTTAAAAGCTTAGTTATAACTGATGTTGCAAAATGCTTTTAATTTCTAGAACCTATTATGTTCATATATATCAGAAATCCTATTGTAAAGTAATTAGAAGGTTTCTTCTCTAGTTAAATGCTTTCTGGAGACAGTGGCTTTCTGTAGTAAGCATACAAGAATCTTTGTTCCTTAATTAGAAAAAAGGCCAGAGCTCATTAATTGTGGGCATCAAGTGATGTCTATTCAAATAGGAGAGTAATAATATAATATAAATAATGACTGAGACTTGATTTTTAAAAGCCTTGCAGTTTAAAAGAGTACTAATATAATGCCCCTCAAGAATGCAGTTCTTTAATGCGATTAATTTTTCCAAGTCAGTTTTTTCCATCATCTCTCTTTAGTAAGTAAAAGTTTGTTTCTCCAAAGCAGAAGATCCAAAGGAATCTCAGTTGCCTCGGTGTACATGAGTGTTGAGACAAGGCCTATTACATCGTTCGCTACTGTATTGAACTTGGATGCATTCAAGCAATGGAAATCTACACACAGAATGTCACTGACATTCTTTCTTCATATATCTGTGATGGCTCAAAGTGTTGTTCAAAAAGTTGATCCATGGATAAGGTTGTTCTCTCCCAAGATACGTGAATAATTGTTAGCATGTCACATTAGCTACTTTCTATCGCCTTAATAATTGTTGAGATCAGGTCTTAGATGGCTAAGCAGCCACTTGCCCAGCCATTTCCTTGACCTACAGCTTGTCCATGTAAGATTTACAATTTTTGTTCACCTTACTGAATACAGTACTGAGATACAGCGCAGATTATATATTTTGTGTGTTCTGTAGAACTATATTCTCCAATGAATCTTTAGATTATGATGACATATTGCCATCCTGACTCCTTTTCAAACATATTTCCAAGCTTTAATGTTAAGTACAGTAATCTTCTTTAGTATTCTCCAATACCATCACTGCTTTGCTTCTTGGTATCTGTTTTTTATTTTTTTAATGCTTTCAAGTATTGATTGATTTTTGGTGGCTGCCTGGACAAGTCCCTGCAGTGTTCTTGACAAAATTTCAAATGTAGTTTTCCATTGCCTGTTTCCTAGGGCTGAAAATGACTGCCCAAAGCTCACCCAGCTGTCTTCATGCTTAAGGCAGGACTAGAATTCAGTTTCTAGACTGCTGCCTTAACCACTAGGCCAAACTTGGCGTTTACGGTTTTTCTGGTTCAGCTGCATTCTCTTCCTTTTCATCCAACTTTTGCCTTCTGACACATTCTGCCACATTACCTTGAGCACTCTGGTTTTTTCTCAGCAAGAAAATCATTAGTTTTGGTTCTAACCCTGCTGCTTTGGAACTTGCTGTAGGATCATCACAGTCTTGTCTTTAATGGAGCACAGTTGAGATATAAAATATATATTTTACCTAGTAAAAATCTGAAAATGTCTCCATTGAGCAAGAGTAAAAGGCAAAGAGTAAAGGAAATAAGATGATGTACATATTGAGGAAATGTTTGCCCCTGACTACTGTGATCGTGTTACAGCTATGACTTTCTGGACCTTGGGCCTTCTCCCCCCACCACTTTCCTTTTAAAAAAAATGGTTCTCCATACGAATGATGCCTATCATAATATTTGATTAACACCTTATTTCCTTCAAATCCTTTCACGAAGTTTACCTCGGTATCTTTGAAATACATGTAGACCTCGACTTATTGCACTTTGTTTAGTAACTGTTCAAAGCTACAAAGGTATTGAAAATAGTATCGTATAATTTTTCACACATTGCGGCATCCCATGGTCATGTGATTTACATTCAGATGCTTGACAACTGACTCACTTTTATGACGGGTGCAGTGTTCAGGAGTGATGTGATCCCCTTTTGCAACCTTCTGACAAGCAAAGTCAATGGAGAAACAAGATTCACTTAGCAACCGTGTTCCTAATTTAACAACTGCAGTGATTCACCAACCAATGTGGCAAAAAAAGTCGTAAAATGGGGCAAAACTCACTTAACAAATATCTCACTTAACAATATAAATTTTGGGCTCAATGGTGGTCAAACGAGGCTATCTATAATCCACTATCTTCAATGCCCAAGTGTACTTAAATGTGTGACAAAGCTTAACTTTTTTTTTACCCCTTTCATCCTACTTTATAGCTTTTTCTCTGGCTTTCTATATGTCATATTTAAAATGATCATAAAATCATAGAGTTAAGGGGGAATTTAGGGATTACCTCATCCAATCCGTTGCTCGGTACAGGATCCACTAAAGCATCTATGATTAATGTCTAGCCAGCCACTGTTTAAAGAATCTTTGGTGAAGGAGAATTCGCAAGTTCATGTAATAGCTTATTCCAATGATTGACAACTCAGACATCAGAAACATTTCTCCTGATGTCGAGCCCGAACATCCTTCCTTGTAATTTTAACCCAGCAGTTCTGATTCTTTCCTCTGGAGCCACAAGGAATAGATCTACTCCCTCTCCTCTATGACAGTGCTTCACATATTTGAAGTCTGTCATCTCCTCTTTTCTGTAGGCTAAATATACCCATTTTCTGTCAGTTAAACATACCCTTTTCCTTTAACCAGTTTACTTCTAGCCTACATGATCTGTGTTGTCCAGACGTAGATACAGCCTCCAGATGAGGTCTGTCAAGAACCGTTTGTTTATCATTAAATTTGCATGCTGCTTGACTCCCGATGACTCTAGGTCTCTCTACTCCTGTGATCTCATTCCAAAAATGGCGTTTGCTTTTTTAGCAGCTGCAAAACACTGCCGGCTCAACTTAATTCATGGTTGAAATTCAGATTTCTTGCATATGCTGTTGCCAAGCCTCTATCTTGTATTTCTTCTGCCTTAGTTTTTTCCACTTAGAATTTTATATTCCTCTCTGTTAAATTTTATCCTCTTCATTTCAGCCTGCTGTCAGGTCTTTCTGTACTTTCTTAAATTTCTCTTTTTTCCCTACAAACTCATTCAAACTGGAGAATGTTTTCTTGTATTCTTAAAATAGCTTTCACTGTACTGTTCTGCCCACGGAAATCCCCCAATGCATCAGAAGCCTTTCATGAAAGGAAGGCAAACCTTTATTCCAAGATATCCTATAGTTGCAGTTCAAGAGAATTCTTTAACCAGTCAACCTAGTCATATTTAACTAAATGTCCTGATTCCTACTATAGATCTAGCATTATTCCTTTGCACAAGGAATGGTTGAGACACTCCATTTTGGAATACAGAGTTCTTATTTACTGTCTCCAAGAAGGACATGGTAACCTATTAAGACTTGTACCAGTAGAGTCCTAAGCAGCCACTTCTGCAACCACTTTCTTTTCGATCAAACTGGCTAAAGTAGATATGAAAAGAAAAGGGAAAAGGGAAGGAGAAACATCAGGTTATATAAAAATTAAAAATTCTCTTTCCCTCCCCCCCTCTCCTTCCATAGTAGTGTTTGGAAAGTTGTTTATTTATATTTGGGGATACTGTACATAACTTGTTTGTGTGCTATAGCAGGTTGGAAGAGAATAGTTTAACCCAATGGAAGGCAGGGACTGTCTAGGTTTACAATTATCCCTTGCTAAAATACATTGATCCTGTCAACACGTCAATTTATATTGTATTAATGTAGCCTATGTGTAACAAGATGATACTCGCACTTCACCATACTTCCTGTGTTGCAGTTCTTTCAAATCCAGCTTCTGTCTATCAGTTTGCCTCCAATATGGCTACTTATATTTATTGTATGAACTGTTGAAACCAAAACCAGAATCTACAAATAACAAAAATAGAATTATTCAGTATAGTTTTATTTTATTTATTTATTTGATTTGTCAATCGCTTACAATATAATAGGTATAAGTATATACATAGTTATGAATACATGAAATGGGTACATATAAGAAAAATAAAAAAATAAACAATAGGACAGGAATGGTAGGCGCGTTGGTGCGCTTATGCATACCCCCCACAGACCTCTTAGTTGCTTTTTTGTTTTACTTAACTGAGGCCACATCAAATTATTAATGTAAGGCATGTCATTAAAATGCTTCATTTTACCACTTGATTATTTTATGATGTAGCGTTAGAAAATGTTGTATATATTTCTGCTTATTTTTAGTAAAAATAGCATGTGTGGCCTTTTGTCCAAGTATGCTAATATTAAAAAGAGGCAGCAGGTTTTTAATATAAAGAAGATGCTCCATCTGGATTTTGTAACTGATACCTGGAACGTATGTTTTGCATTCAATGTAGTCCAATGGTACAACTTAATGGAAGCTTTTGTGTTTCATTTCAACCTGATGAGCCTGATCTGAGGTATTTCTTGTATCTGCTAGTTTAGGGATGTTTCTATACAACAGATGTGAAGCATGAAATGCAAAGTTTCTCTTTCCAAATCTGGAAATTTCAATTTTGGAGAATCCCAGATTTCTAGATATATGAAGATAAGCATGTTACATGGACCCAGCCAGAATGTTCCATAAATGAATAACGAGAAAAATTGTGGAAAGAATTAAATGTTTTTCTTTATTTTATTAATGCATAACTATATCAGCAAATTATAGATTGTGGAATCTTGGAGAAGTCTCTTATTTTGGGTAGCTTTTATATTACCCTTTCTCCTGCATCTCAGAAAAAAAAAGGGGGGGGTGTTCTTTTTTTAAATATAAGATGAGTTCTTCAATTGAGTATGCAAAAATCTCATTGCAATATTTATTCCAAACCTGCACACATAATGTTCAGTCAAGGAGAAAACAGCAAAAAACAGTTGTTGATGGACTTAGTGAAGAACTGGATTAAATAAGCATTAGTCTACTGAAGCTGATTACAGGAATATGAAAATGCAGTATCTTAATGGTACATATTTTCATGTGGCAGCTCAGTTGCCTTTCATTTTGCAGCTAATATGTCTATTCTTATGAGTCATTTACTTCTTTAATTACCTTTTGCAGGCAAGGCACCATGGTATATTAATGTGAATGATTTTTACTGCCAGTTTATCATACAATGCCCCAGAAGTTGAAAGGCGTAATTGACTTGGAAGAGCAGCTCATGAAGGAAACAATATTTAGTTGACAGTTTTTCTTGTACTCTCTGTTGACGTTTATGAGTTTACACTATGCTAAAGGAGTAATAAACACAATTTTCTTTCAATAACAGGAAAGAGTTGCTTCTAAAATACATTGTGGAAAAATAGATTTGTTCATTTCTTGAATAATACAGAAGAACGTGTTGCCTGTGATGAGACATATATGATTGTCAATTGAATTAAATTTCACAAGATACATTTATAGCCCGCCTTGGAGCATTAGACAATATTAGGATGCATATGAATCAGATCAAGGTAATGAATATTTGAATTATATACAGATTTGGTTAAATCATCTTTAAATCTTAGTGCTAGATTGTTTGGCAGTTTCTTTTCTTCAAAAGGCAATATTTAATGCTAAAAGAATGGAGTATGTACAAAGGCAAGCAACCATGTTTAAAAGAGTTCTTTGTAAAGCTAATACATTTTGATTTTTTTTCTGTTAAAATTGTTGACTTCCCTTAACTTCAGCTAAAGTTAAGATTTATGACTACATCAACTTAATTCACCCTCCGAAATGTTCTTCTAGATGGAGAGGACATGAACAGATAGCAAATTCTACCTTCTAAGGTAGCCATATTCAAAGGGGGAATGTGAAAAAGCACTCAGATCTGTAATTCATCTCTGACAGAGCTTGTTTCTTGAAAGTTGGAGAGTCGGTCTGATGTAGTGGTTTAGGTGCTGGCCTTGAAACAAGGAGACTGTGAATTCAAGTTCTGCCTTAGGCATGAAAACTGACTAGGTGACTTTGGACCAGTCATTTTCTCTCAGTTGAACTCACTTCACAGTTGTGGGGAAAAAGAAAGGGTATTAGGAATGTTTACCTCCTTGAGTTACTTCTAAAGAAATAACGGCAGGGTAGGATGAGGCAAATGTTCTGGATTCAAATCCCAACACAATATCCAAGCTTCCTAGATAACCATACTCAATTTCACTCCTAGCTTGATTTCTCTTCAGAGTAGTTGTAAACATAAAATAGCCTATAAAATGCAACCTGTCCTTGTATTACCATGCTGAGTTCTTTGAAAAAAGGTGAAATATAACCATGAAAAGTAAGTAAGAGGAGCATTTCTAGACCTCTCTCTCTTCCTCAGGGAATTATCATTGTCAATCTTGAGATTGGGCCAAGAGCCTTCCACCTTGCTTGCTTCACACTCATGGCAGCTCTCACTGTAAGGTTTGGAGTCCTTGTTTCAGATCTTATCCATGTAGCTACTCCCAGCTAATGTGAAATGCGAGCTGTTTAGCTTGTATAGCCAGCACCACATGGGATGTTGATCAAAAGGAAATTGACTTTCCCAAGAATGCTTCCCACATTCCTGTTTGCAGGCTACTGCATTGGACACCGAGTACAGAAGCTACAGTCTTATAAATCCTTAGGGAAGCAAACAGTTGGACAGTTCCTGGGAGAGTTCACCCAGTGGATAAGGTGCAACTGTGATGAATCATTACATCTCATTTTAATTAAGAGGAAAGCTCCGGCTGCCTCTTTGTCCAGTTTGAAACAAGGAGGAGCCTACCCCTCGCTTCTTTTCTCCTCCTGCATTTTCTTATGAGCTTGCCAAGGCTTCTTGTGCTGGGTGAGAGGGAGTTAAACTTTTCACAGTTTTTTTGTAATTGTTTGCAGTTCAGCCGTGTGCAACATAATGAAAGTTTTTTAGCCATCTGTTGTTAAGCTGGCGGTGACCAAGGCCAGCCTATCCAAATAAAGTTTGGGTCCTGTTGTAAACGGAACCTGTCAGTTTAGCATAGCTTAGCTGACCTCCCCAGTGCGCAGGGCAGCCTGTGGTACCAGGCACCGTCTCTGTGTATTGCTTAGAAAGGAACTATTTGGAAGGACCCTGTTTACTTTTTCCACTTAGTGTTCCTCCCACCGGCTTGAGCTAGTTTATACTAAATCTTTAAACTGACAGTGTTTTTTTTTCCAGTGCCGAACTCTTTCAGTTGCCAAAAAGAGGAACTAAAAAGAGGGAGGGGAGGAAGGGAAGGAGAGGGGGATAAAAGGAATTTAAAAAAAAAACTGTAGGGGGAGGAAAGAAAGGAAAAACAATCTTCAGTTATTACCAGCAATATGGCCAACTCTCTTTTTGATTCTTCTTTATATGTGTATTGGCATTGATTACAAAGAGTCAAAATACTTTCCAAAGTCATAGGTTGTTTTCTGAGTTACAATTGTTTGCAAAAGTATGTTTCCCATTTTCTACACTGTTTAAAACCCTTTCAGCAATTTCAGTTTGCACTTGACCAATATGTTACTTTTGGCATTTATGCATGGTTTATTCAAAAGGATTATTGATATTTAGTAATGAATTTTGATTGTGGATAATAGCTGGGTGTTGGATTTTCCCACTATTTTTGAAGGAGGTCAGGGCCAAATCATTTATTAAAAACAATAATGGGTCAAAACAGAGAGATTTTCATATACTATAAAAAAATTCTGTAGAATATGTAAAGATGATATACTATATTTTGTGTCCATTTACTATGAAGTTGCCAATTTTGTTATGTGTACGTGACTTGGGGAGGCTCGGTCAAATTCCATGGTTGAGGTAAACCTTGTTAAAATAAATCCACCTTTCCCAAAGTTTCATTGTTTTCATTGTTCGTTTGTGTTAATTTTGTGTTTAATTTTTAGGGAAGGCATGTACATTATGATTATACTAAAGAGATAATAGTTGTTAAGTGAATCACTGCAGTTGTTAAATTAGTAACATGGTTGTTAAATGAATCTGGCTTCCCCATTGGCTTTTCTTTTCAGAAGGTTACAAAATGTGATCACATGACCCTGGGACACTGCAACCATCATAAATATGAATCAGTTGCCAAGTGTCTGAAGTTTGATCACATGGCCACGGAGTTGCTGCAAGGGTTGTAAATGTGAAAAAGATTGTGTCATTTTTTTTCCAGTAATGTTGCTGTAATTTTGTAGTCATTAAATGAACTGTTGTAAGTCAAGGACTACATATACTATTCCAATTCTTCTTCAGGAAACTTGCCTTTTTATATCTTAATTGCTTTACTAAAAGTGCTGTTCTTCAAGTTTGTCATATTTAACCCAGGTCACTAACTAAAACATGTAGGAATATATTTACAATAATCTGAATACTCAGAGTGGAAACACTCAGGTTTATTGCAGAAAATGTAATGAAGTTGTTAGGGGGTGGAGAAATCCAATGATTCCTGTGAAACAAACATGTCTTTTTGTAATAAAATCAAAATTCAAATTCTTGCATCTCTTCTATTTTACATTTTTCTCTGTGCCATCCCAGACAGATTATAGATGGCTCCAAAAAAATAAAAAAACAAAACAGGAAAATAATAAATGTGACAAATACAATAATAAAACTCCACATAAATCTAATAAATATAACCGGTAGAATAATAGCAGTAGCATTCTAGCATTCCTTTATGTTTACTATGTCTGAAAAGACAGTAGAAGAGGAAGCAACTTTACAGTATTGCTTAGTTTTCCAACATCTGTTTAAAAATTATAAACATAAAAATGATGTTGCTTTCATATATCTTTAAGCAGTGTTTCATTTAGTTTTCCCTAATAAGCAGTGGGAAAAAAATCTCATCCATTGTCTGATTTCTTCTCAGAAAAAAAATGAAACTCCATTGCAGTTTAGTTCTGACATGAGTATTCCATATTTTAATCTTCTATATTTATTCAGAAACGGGTGACAGACCTTCATTTGGGCCACCTGTTCTTTTAAATTTATGCATTCTTCATCTCAGGCCGTTCCAAGATAAGAGTTCCATCCCATTACATTGACCAAATAGACCTGCTTTGGTTTTGGTGTATGCAAATGATGCAGTCATCCTGTTGTGCCTCAGGTAAGTCTGAGAAGATGTGATAGGGCACTTAGAATCATAGGATTGAAGGGACCTCGGAGGTCTTCTAATCCAACCCTATGCCCAAGGCAAGAGTCCTTGTATCATTCCAGACAAATATTTGTCCAATCTTTTCTTGAAAACCTCCAGCAATGGAGCAACCAAAACTCCAGGAGGCAAGCTGGTCTATTCCACTCTCACTGTCTGTCAAGATATTCTTCCTTAATTCCAGGTGGGATCTCTCTGTTAACAAGCTTCCGCCCATTGTATCTTGTCCTGCCCTTAGGTGCTTTGGATAATAAGTCAACTCCCTCATCTCTGTGACAAGTACTGGAAGCACAATTATCCCATCCTCCCTAATCCTTCTCTTTGTTGGCTAGGCATAACCAGCTCCCTTAAGGACCATTATCATCTTCGTTGTTCTTTCTAGATTCTCAGTATCTTTTTGGTCTCTTATTGCAAAAAGAATAGCTTTGTCATTACTCATGATGAAATAAAAATAGTATTCTCAAGAACTCCTATTATACAATGGTATTTCAACCAAACTAAAGTGTGTCAGCCTCCTGGAGTGAATGGAAAATGACCAAATCAAATATAAAATTAGAGTAACAAAAGTTAAATAAAACCCATACAAAACTTAGATCATTATTGAACAATATTTTCTCTGAATTTTTCTCAACTATGATGCTCAGAACTGGACAGAGTATAGTCTGGCCCATGCAGAAAAAAAGTACAAGTATCTCCTGAGATTTAGAAGGGCTTCTGTTGTTCCATTCTAAAATATAATTTGCTTTTTTAGAAGCTATGTCACACTTATTGTTTGATATTTAGCCATTAATACTTATGTCGAATATATTAGTACCAGGTTAGATACTTTCCACTGTATGAATGTACTTTAATTTCTTTTTTGTAAGTAAAGAACTTTGCATTCATAGTAATTGCATTTCTTCTATTGCTTTCAGCCTGTTTCTGTAATCTATAAAGTTTATTTTCAATGTTTTTTTCCCTGTACAATTATCTATTCCATCCAGTTTTTTGTTAGTTGCAAATGTGAAAAGCATTTCCTCCAACCTTCAGCAGAGTGAAACATAAATGCTGCAGAATAGTGGGCTAACAACTAGGCCTTGTGGTACAGTATTTAATGCTTCATTGCAGTGTGATGAAGAATTGTTGACAAGTATTCTTTTAGTCTAGTTTTCAAGGCAGCTGTTGATCCATCAACATTCCATCCAATGTATACTTAACTACCTTGCTAATCAGAATGTTATGGGGTATTTTGCCAAATGTTTTGTAAAATATATTATGTCTGTAATTGTCCCACAATCTACAAGAAAGTCAAAACAACCCAAAACACACACCGTCCATGTTCCTTTCCTCTTTCTCTCATTCTTATTTTATACTAATTCTTCTTCTTGGCAAAACTGTGTTGATTTCTAATATTATCTGCATCATTTTTAAATAATAATAATAACAATAACAATAACAACAATACCACCTTGTTTTTCATATTAATGACTATGAATCCTTCTAGTAATTGATACTAACTTACAGCACTGTGGATCCACAGTGGTTAGAATGCAGTACTGCAGGCTAATTCTGCCATCTGCCAGCAGTTTGATTCTCACCGCTTAAGGTTGACTCAGCCTTCCATTCTTCCAAGGTACAGTAAAATGAAGACCCAAATTGCTGGGGGCAATATGCTGACTCTGTAAGCCACTTAGAGGGGGCTGTAAAGCTCTATGAAGCGATAAGTGCTATTGCTATTATCTGTGATTTCACCCATTCTCCAGGATTGTAATAAATAACAGGTACAAGTTTGATGTACAGTAACAGATGCAAATTTGTTGCATCAAGCTACAAACCAGAAGACTCTGAGTTGTAGTCCTGCCTTACGCAGGTGGCTGGGTGACCTTGGGCTAGTCACTCATTTTCTCAAAGTAGTAAAGGAGGGACTTTTTCCCCCCAATAAATATGTTTGGGCCAAACAATGATCAGTAATATCATTTCGTGCTCCAAGATGGCCCTAGAAGTTTGAACTCACTGAAAAATCAGTAGTAATTCCCTGATTATATTTCTTTGAAGCTCAAGAGGAGTTGTCTTCAACAAGCTTTTCATAGTTGCTTGCTGGAATGCATATCCTTTTTTCATAGAAGATTATTAAAATAGGAGATGAGTAGTTCACCTTCTCAGTAATTAGCTATCACAAACATTAACAGTCTGGTATATCTGCATTTCTTAGGAAAAATAATGTCCTTCCTAACAGTTGTTTAAAGTCTCTTCTGAGGGGTTTTTTTTTTTTTTTTGGAATGAGATGATTCATGTGCCAAAGCATGTATATAATTCATGTGGAAAGGCATAAGGCACAGCTATATAGAAACAAATAATCTACTAATGTTGAGAATTTTTGCAATAATGTGACAATTATTGGTAAAATATTCTCCTTCAGATTATTATTCGGAGTGGGCCTGAATGGAATGCTGCTATTGCTTAAAATTATAATCTTAGCATATGGAATATACTTATATTTAATTGCTGGATAATTTCACTAGATTCCACGTATAGTATCTGGAAATTAGGAAGCTATAACTTCTACATGTGTTGAAGCAGGAATTGCACAAATCTTTATTGCACAAATGTTAAAAATTAAGGGTGACTGTAAAATTATTCCAATTCAGTTGGACTTTATGGTACATTTTGATGGAAGGTCATATAGTTTCCAAAGGTCAGTTTTAGTTTTCACTGCGGTTACCTCAAGTTGTATGGATAATTGGTTATTTTTAGAATGCAGTAGAATAACAGAGTTGGAAGGGACCTTGTAGGTTGTCTAGTCCACTACCCTGCTCAAGCAGGAGACCCTATATCTGTGATGGCGAACCTATGCCATACGTGCTAGAAGTGGCATGCAGAGCCATCTCTTGGGGCATGCCAGCTGGTCTTTGTGCATTAGAAACCAGAAGACCAGGTGGCCTGCACACATGCATGCGCTGGGAGCTGCTCTTCTGGTTTCCGATGCATGCGCATGCTTTGACACTCAGTGCCTTTTTGTCGCGTGTGGGCTCCCTTTTCGGCACATGGTGCCAAAAAGGTTAACCACCCGTGTCCTATACCATTTTTGATAAATAGCTGTCTTCTTTTTGAAAGCTTCCAGCAATGAAGCTCTCTCAATTTCTGAAGACAAGCTGTTCTTGCTGTCAGAAAATTTCTAGGTTGAATCTCTCCTTGATTAATTTCCATCCATTTTTCCTTCTCTAGTCTTTAGGTGGTTTGGGAAATATGTTAACGGTGTCCTCTTGTGACAGTCCCACAAATATTAGAACACTGCTATCATGCCACCCCTGGTCCTTCTGTTCATTAGACTAGCCATGTCCAGTTCTTCATATTTTTTAGCTTCCAGTCCCCTAATCATTTTTGTTGCTCTTCTCTGCACAATATCTTTTTTCCAGAACTGGATGCAGTATTCTAGGTGTGGTATTAGTACCTCACATGATCTTGACTGAATCCTTCTATTAATGTAATTTAGGATTTTCAATCCTGTATTCAGGGTCAGTCAGTTCTATTTGTTTGATATGAAATTAGAATCAAGAGTTGTTCTACATTTTGAATATTGATTTATAATTTGCATGACTATATTTTCATATGGAGTGAGTAGGGAATACTCATGAGTATCTTTCATGTTATCACATGTTCTGCATGGAGCACCTAACCAATTGATTAAAAAAAAGTAAGGTTAGAACCTGTAGCATTTGGGATTTAGACAAGACTGAAAAGAAGAGAGGGAAAAAGAAAGAAAGAGAGAGAAAGAAAGAAAGAAAGAAAGAAAGAAAGAAAGAAAGAAAGAAAGAAAGAAAGAAAGAAAGAAAGAAAATGTTGTTGTAAGGAAATTAATTATGCACGTCCATGAAGTCACTAATAGTCAAGATTCGCTCTAAGATAACTTTATATTTTTAATGGACGTCATAAATTTTAGGTTTTTGAAAACTAGCACCAAAGCATGTTCTTTTTAAAAGATCAACACATTTTTATCTCATAGAGCCCTGACAGATATGGTGCCTTTGATGGTTATGAGATCTAAGATCAGATGCATAACAATGTTGGCCTGCTTCTACAAACACAAGTAATTTTGGCATTTGTATCATTGTCCTTTAAAATGAATGAATGAAAAGTGTATTTTGTTACTTTTTACATATATGGTCTTTTAAGGAGTCACCTGCTCACAGGTTTTTGTTTTTTTGTTTTGGCTAGTTGAACTGAACTCTTTAGATGGCTTTACTATCTATTAGACTCAGAGTTATTATGTAAAAATTCCTCTATTGTTCTTGGGTCTCTTCAGTAGCCAGAGGGATCCAATTTCACCTGCCTACACAACTTCAAGCAATTAGCGCTATTAGCTTGAAGCTATTTCACGTTCAAGGTCCATGGTGACATTCAAGTCCACAAAATCTCTGCAGATTAAAAGGGAAAGAAGAAGCTTATTGAGAACGTAGATTCATCACTACCCATCCTTAGGATCACTGTGTACTAACACAATTGGGTGAACAAAATCTTTATTGCCAAGAATAGTTTCTGTCAGAAAATGGCTATGGGATAATTGTGTGTGTGTGTGTGTGTGTATTTGTATGTTTGTATGTATGTATATGTATATACACACATACATATACACATATATACATGGATATATATAGCATATACATACACACACACGTGTGTGTGTATGTGTTTTCTGAGGTTTTCGCGGGTATTTGTATGTGGATCTTTGGTTATTTGGGTTTTCTCCCGCGTAGAATTGGAAGTATCTAGGCGACGTTTCAATGAAGTCTCATTCATCATCTTCAGGCTTGTGTCTTCGGCTTTGTGCTTCTCGGAGTAATGTGAGCTTGCAGCTGCTTCTCCCTTTTAACTGCTAGTGGGAGTGTGATTTGATTGGGTAGGGGCATGACTGTGTTCTGATTGGGCAGGGGTGTGTTCTCATTGGTTGGGGGTTTGGCTGTGGTCTGATTGGCGGGGGATGTGTTCTGTTCCGGTGGGGGCTTGGTTGTACTCAGGTTAGTCTTAATTGCTGGGGGATTTGAACTGGTGAGCTGTGATCCTGTTTGGCTTCGCATTCGTGGTCGTGCCACATCTGCATGGTGGGTGTCTGCTTCATGTATGGGTTGGGGTGGTTGAAGCAGGTAGTGATGCAGCTGCGGTGCAGCTTCTGGTCCGTGGTCATGTCTCATCTTCTGTGTGAGTGTGAGTCTGCTTTCTACGTGGAAGTGTGGGGGTAGCTTCTTGTGTGGCCCTCGTGGGTGTGGGTCTGGTGTCATTCTTCATGTTAGGTACTCGCTTGTTAATGAGGGCGGGTTTCCAAATGGCTGGTAGGCGGGAGGTGTCATCTCGTTTATTCATGCTGTGTGGGCGTTTTTCTATCTCTGTGGCTTCTCTGATTATTCTGTTGTTGAAGTGTTCGGTTTTGGCGATAGTTCTAGTATTTTTAAAGTCAATCTCATGTTCTGTGGCTTTGAGGTGTTGGACCAGGGAAAGGTCGGTTCTTTTTTGATTGAGTTCTTGTGTTCTTCACTGTATGCACTTATTCTTCTGTTAGTTTGTCCGATGTATGTGGTGGGGCAGGAGGTACAAGGGATTTTGTATACTCCTTGGTTTTCTAACTCAGTTTTGTCCAGAAGCCGCACCTTAGCTGCATCACTACCTGCTTCAAACCCCCCCAACCCATACATGAAGCGAACTAACACCCACCATGAAGATGTGGCACTAACGCGAAGCCAAACAATAGGATCACAGCTCACCAGCTCAAATTCCCCAGCAACTAAGACTAACCTGAGTACAACCAAGCCCTCACCGGAACAGAACACACCTCCAGCCAATCAGAACACAGCCAACCCCCCAACCAATCAGAACATAGCCAAACCCCCAACCAATGAGAACACACCCTCACTCAATCAGAACACAGCCAAGCCCCCACACAATCAAGTCACACGCCCACTAGCAGTTAAAAGGGAGAAGCAGCTGCAAGCTCACATTACTCCCAGAAGCACAAAGCCGAAGACACAAGCCTGAAGATGATGAATGAGACTTCATCGAAACGTCGCCTAGATACTTTCAATTCTACGCGTGAGAAAACCCGAATAACCAAAGATCCATATATATATATATATATTTGTTTTCGGAGATTTTCGCGGGTATTTGTATGTGGATCTTTGGTTCTTCGGGTTTTCTCCCGCGTATAATTTTAAAATTGTAGCAACGTTTCGGCAGAATCTCATCTGCCATCATCAGGCTTGTGTATTGTGTTTGTCTGTGAGTCAGGCTTTGTCAGGCTTTTACAACACAGGAGGCTGATAGACACACAGCCAATACCTCAGCCATACATGTTCTTACAAAAAAGCCAGCCAATCTGCAAACATCAACCCCATCAACCAATCAAGAAATGACAACACAGCCAACCTCCCCACCAGTATATATAGGGAGACGGCAATTTCAATCACGCTTTGCTCCCACAAGCACGAAGCCGAAAGCACCAGCCTGAAGATGGCAAGTGAGATCTCATCGAAACATTGCCAAGATACTCTCAATCTTACACAGGAAAAGACCCGAACATGTCAAGACCTGCATACCTGTACCCGTGTATACACACACACACACACATACTTATACACATACATATAGTATATATACACACACACACATATATGCATGTACACACACACACAGAGTATATTGATGCCCAGATTAATACTCAGGTACCAAGGCTGTTGTTGCTTCTAACTTACAGAAAGGCTTAAACTCATTGTACAGACTGCTTTTACAATCAAAAGTTTCAGTTGCAATGACAGGCAGACCCATCTTTCCAGTGACAACTTTTAAAAGTATTTTTTAAAATAAGATTGAAGCAGATTAGCAATGACCTTAAAAAAGATTAAACTAGTACAGTTTAAAGATAAATAATCAGCCTTTAGTTCATTAGATAGCCACAATGCATGACAGAAGGTGACTTTCTTATAATAGTGATAGAATCCAGATTTTTTTGCATATTTCATATCTATAGCAGAGAAAGATTGGTACTCCAAAAATTGGGATTTGGAGGTTGATTGTGTTCCATAGGAAAAACAACTATGCCCTAAATACTATCACCATATCAGCAGTGGTTGTTGTACAGCTTGTAACTGCAGAAGGTCTGGCTTGGCTGTAAATATTTTAAAGACAAATTTGCATACACTGCAGGGGTGATATGTACCCAGGTGCCAATAAAGGAATCAAGGCATTTGTCTAGGATGGCACAAGGAGTAGTGATGGAGCAACCAACAAAAGCAGGCTGCTGTTAAACCAAGCAGATAGCCTCAGTGGTACTAAACTAGGTAACCTCTAGATCAGGGTTCACCAACCTTTTGGACCTCAGGGACCACCAAACTCATAATTTTAAATCCCGTGGACCAGAGACCCTGGGAAACTTCCCCAAAAAGTCTGCAGGAAAATTCCCTACTCCGTTTTCCTACCGATCAATCATTCTTTATTTGGGATCACAGGACACCATCTCCAGCTCCGTTCTCGGGGGGGGGGGGAAAGAGAGAGAGAGAGTGAGTTTTGGCTTCATGCAAGGAAAGCAGCAGAAGCAGCAGAAGTCTTTCTTTCTCTGCCCCAAATTCCACAGAAATGAATCTTTGCTTGGAACAGGGTCCCAAAGACTCATTTCTGGTGGAGTTTGGGGGAAAGAAAGACTTTTGCTGCTTTCCTTGCGTGCAGCCAAAAGCAGAAGAAGAAACAAGTGGAAAGAAGCAGCCCAGAAGCCAGGTAAGGCAAGTGGGGCAAGTTCTCCCCCTCTGCCCCCTCCCCTCACTACCTCGTGTTGTTTGCAATACAAGCGATGCAAGCCTTGTGTTCCCGCGGGCCATGCGGGTGGCGCAGCCCTGTGTTCCCATGCAGCCTGGATTAATTGCTTTGGGGGGGTGCTTTGGGGGTGACATTTCTCTGCGGACCACCAAAATTTTCTTGTGGACCACCAGTGGTCCCCCCCGACCCACTGGTTGGCGACCACTACTCTAGATGACAGCAATGATACGCAGAAAACTTTGATTCTTTGTATGATCAAGTGGTCATACACCTGCCTACAGATCTGGAAGCTAGAGTGCTGATGCAACCTGACAGGCTGCTTCATCCTTGAGAAAGCAACCAGAGCCATCACTTCTGTTGTTTGTCCCTAGAAGTGCCACATATATGCAAGTGTCATAGATTAGAACAGGTCTATTCTTACAAACAAACAAACTCAATCTTTGTTTGGGTTGGCATAGTGCAGCGTTCCTTAATTTTGGCAACCTTAAGATATGCCGATTTCAGAACCTAGAATTAAAGTTGCCAAGGCTGAGAAGCATTGGCATACAGGTAGTCCTCAACTTATGAACACTGTTGGGACCAAAATTTCCATTGCTAAGCAAAGTGGTTGTTAAGTCAGTTGTGCCCAATTTTGTGAATCTTTTTGCCATGACTGTTTAAGCAGGTCATTAACAGTTGTTAAATGAATCATGTGGTTGTTAAGCAAATCTGGCTTCCCTCCATTGATTTTGCATGTTGGAAGCCAGCTAGGAAGATTGCAAATGAGCCTTTGGGACCTGTGACTGTTACAAATGCATGTCTGTTACAAAGAACCCAAATTTTGATCACCTGACCAGGGGAATGCTGCAACAGTCATAAGTGCAAAGACCAATCATAAGCCACTTTTTTCAGTGCAGCTGTAACAGTCACTAAACAAGTGTAAAATGAGGGCTACTTGTAGTACAGGGGTGTCAAACTCACATCGTCGTCATGTGACGTATCAGGACCTTTTTCCCTTCGTGAAACCGGACGTGAGCGTGGCAAGCATGTGATGCATCCGGCCAACAGGCCGGGAGTTTGACAGCCCTGCAGTAGTAAGTCCCAGTTGAGAGGTTTCCTTTAGTTCTCAGACAGTCCTTCTTAGATCCCTAAATGGCAAACTAAAATTGCAACCTTCATCGTTGTTTTATCACAGTTATTCTCTTGCTTTATTATGCAAGGCTAATTTTAAAAGCTATTCTTGCTACAAAAGAATATCTTCCTTTGCTGTCCCAGAGGGTATTCTTAATCAGGAATAACCACAGGCTAAATTATAATGTAGAAGTCTGCTGCCCTTTTGGTAAGGCTGCCTGCTCATCCTGTGTTTGTTAACAAACACTTCTAAGTACAAAATTGTTGGGGAAATGCTTTTTTCATTATTTTCAGCAACTTCAATTAAAGTAAGAGGCTTATGGGAAAGAGGTAGGAATTAAAAATGTATGGATTTTCCCCAGCAAAGTTTTAGTGATCATTTCCACATAAGCGTTTTCTCCTTTGGTATTAACTGTCTCAGAGATAGGCCAATTTAAGTAATATCCTCCAACAAACATTGGTCTTTCAACAGTGAAGAGAGAACGCAGCAGCTAATCAGATTTCTAAGCAATTTTCAAGAAATGGAACTCTTAAGTCTCTGTAAATGAGTGGCATTTCCAAGAGATTTGCCGATTAACAAATACTAGCAGACCTCAGTATTTCTGGTTACCATATTAAGCTACAATCCAGAAGTATAGGTAGTTCTTGACTTAGGACCGCAATTGAGCCCAAAATTTCTATGGCTATTATAAATTTCTTGCAACAGCTGTTTAGTGATTCATTACAGTTGTTCATTTAATACAGGGGTATCAAAACCTGCGGTGTCATGTTGTCACGTGACATATCGCGACTTCCCCCCCTTTGCTAAAATGGGTGGGCGTGGCCAGCACGTGATGCATCCAGCCCACGGGCCATGAGTTTGCCAGCCCTGATTTAGTAACATGGTTATTAAACGAATCTGGCTTCCCATTGACTTTGCTTGTCAGAAGGTCGCAAAGAGGATAATATAATATACTGCATTTGTCATAAATAAGGGGCAGTTGCCAAGCATCTGGATTTTAATTATATAACTATGGGGATGCTGCAACTGTCATAAGTGTATCTATGGAGATTCTCCCATCATCCAAATCATGGTTGTCTTGAAGGTGTTTTTTCAAAATGGAAAAAAGAAAAAAAACATTGTCCAATTGCCTTTTGAAAAAGCACCTATAGTCATTATAGTGTGAAAAGCAGCAATCTATCATTTTGTTCAGTGCCATTGTAACTTTGAATGGTCCCTAAATGAATTGTTGTAAGTTGAGGACTACCTGTATTTCTCTGGACTGTGAGCCTCATTGGAGCACAAGCATGCATTGCGGTATTTGGGTGGGTTCCTGAATTACTACGAATAATTCCTTCCTAATATCTACAACCAAAAAGTGAAGCACCACAGACGCACTGTTCAGTTTAAAATATTTTTTATTTAGCCTGCCTAATTGAGAAGCCTAATTAAAAGATTAAGTGATGAGGACTGCTGAGTTAGTCCAGGCCTTTTTTTTTTTTTTACAACAAACCCTCAATTTCCTCCACTTTGCATACCGGGAGCAGAAAAACGGTAGTGCATTAAAGAAAAGGTGATGCCTCTTTAAAGCAGATATTTCCCAAAACCCCCCCACACACACATTTCCCGCCCCTTCCCACAGCTGCCTAGACTTTCTGTTTCTGTGATCTGCCTTTTGAATGGTTTTTGTGGCTGATCAGTTCCACCTAATGTGTCTCTTGATTTCTGCTATTGTAATACTCAGACGACATGCTGTTCTCTTCATTTTTATAAGCTTTAGATGCTCCTGCCTGTCATACTCTGCCAGTTTATCTTCAGCGTCTGGATTTGCTTTCAGACTTGCATGTCTATCAAGCTGCTGTTGCTTTGAATGTGAGATCAAAAGAAGATGAATTCCGGTGTTAAAAAAAAAAAAATCCTCGTAGGAAGAAAAGATTGGGTCCTGTGTAAACTGACAGCTCCCAATGAGTTATTTTAGGTAGCGTTAGCACCTAGAATGACAGACAAGTCCAGGAGTTACATGCTAAATAACAAATATCAAGAGATTGTAGCACATTTTGCAATAGCAATACATTTTCTAGAGGAATTCTTTTTTTTTTTAATGGGTAAACTACTGTTGCTGGTTGTTCCACCGCTCAACCGTTTATAAGCCATCCTCAAGTGTCAGCTCCAGTTTACTTGCCTTGTCAATATCTCTTGTCATTTCTCTTAGATGTCAAAAGAGCAGGGCTTTAATAATTGAGGCTGAGGAAAGGGAGCAGGAGAGATGGTGAACGGAAGACAGTTTACTTAGTCATTTGGATTTAAATAGTGCTTTGGTGACGGGGAATGTAAGAAAAAGAATGAATCTTGGGGAAGATATTGAAGGCATACTCCTGAGAACTTCGATGCAAAGTCTGATTTATTTGAAAGGGGGGGGAAATGTTATGAAGGAATTTGAATAATTGCTGTGAAGTCTGGCCAACCTTAACAGACATTTATTGACATAAGTGCGTGGGTACTGCGAAGAGTGTGAAAAACAAGCTTTCCAGAACTATGTACAAATAGAGGATTTGCCTAGCTTCATGGCTAAGATGCATTTGCCGTTGTTTCAGCCAGTTATGTATGATTTTAAGCATGCAGCCATCTGCTTTAATAGGGTAGAATTAATATAATTTTTTGGCGTGTTAAGCACAACTTTGAAATTACCTGCAAGCTCCAGTTGACTTGGAGATGGGGGGAAAATTGCTTAAATTCTTGTGGTTTCTTTGTCGTTTCATAAAAGCAGACGTTGCTACTGTGGAGGCAGCCTCCCGTTGTTGCCTACAAAGGGCAGTGCTCCAATGTGTTTTCCCTTCAGTGTGTGCTTCAGCTGCACAGCACTTCCTGTTTATTCAAACATCTTTTTTAACCATTCTTCAACCCCCTGCTTCAGACAAACAGCCAGGACACATCTTCGGCAAGAAGACGGCAAACTAGAGATTAACAGTAAGCGCTTGCTCTGTGAAACTAAACTCTTTATATTGTCTTTTGAAATATCCAGTGGGAGGGGAAAGAGGACACAATGTAAGGCTGCAAGGAACTTTTATCCGGCTATCTTGCTTGCAGTTGTAGGAGATTTTAATTGCTGGGGCTTTAAAACAAATAAGATGTTTACTGCCTTGTGAATGAAAACAAGATGGATTGTAAACTGGTTTCTGCTAACTTTTTCCTCGTTTTTGGGAGGGTTTCTGTCTTGCTTTTCAAGTATATATCCCAGGAAGTTTCATGTTATCGCTTACATAGAGAGGCATATCGTTCTTTTATTGTGTGTTTATGTGTGTGAATGTATACACACGTTTAAGTGAATGAGAGCGAGCCAGCAACCATTGTCCTATCATTGTCTCAAGTTCAGGAAGAACAGCAGCAAAGAAAGAAAAAAAAAAGGAGAAAGAGGCTTGAACGAATCTTTGCCTTGTGACTATTTCCATTTCTGAATCAGTCTTGTTAATATTTGTAGAAAACAAATGCTAATGAAATGCTGGCTACTGATTGGGTGCTGTCTCTTTCATTTATAACTGTTGTCTTGGTACTACAGCAAGCAGAGGGGAAGGAATGAGGGAAGGAAAACTTATTTGCAAATAGTTTACTTTCACATCAAAAGACTACTCTTCAGATTTGGAGTATTGATTTAATACCAGAAGCTAATGTTTACAACAGCTGCTACGTTTCCGTAGAACTTGTTTGTGTCCCTTAACACATATTGCATTTTTATTGGCAATTTATGATATTCCTCAAGGAAAGTCCTCTTAACGCTGGCTGATACCTACCTTTTTATTTAATGGTTTGAAGTGTCAGAGCCATAGAGTGAAAGTGGAAAATGGATAATATATGATAGGAAACAGCATCCTTAAAAAAGCTTCTATGAAATCTGTAATATGCATAATGTTTTAAGAAGGCAATGTTTTAGAACAAATTCATATTTATGAACAGTTGCAGGTGCAACTATCTTAAATATGTGTGCGCATTTGTGAAGGATGTGGGAGAGGTGGCTGATTTTCAGAAATATGCCATTGGGAAAAATAACAATGTTGGCAATTGCTTGAGGACAGTTTATTTAACTGAAAGATTAATTGCATAGAGAAGATGGAAAGGGTGACTATAGTTATTTACTCAGATGCTAGTGTAGGTGTAGGCCTGCAAAGTTCACTGTGGGAACAGGGGTCTGTTGCCTTTCCTAGTATATCAGTCTGTTTGATGACGATCAGATTTCCCAGCTTGCTGATTCTGTTTTTTTCTGGAGAGCAAGCTTGATTATTTATCAGAAGGAAAAGGGAGTAGCTCAAATAAATAAACATGTGACCAATCCCTTGTTTTCTTTGTGGCCATAAGAAATTCAAGGAAATAATAAAAGCATTGTGTTTTTATTTATTTATATTTTGTAAAGAAAGAAAGAAACATTATGTGTTGATTTAATTTGAAGGAAAAAAAGTTTAAGTTTTTTTTTCCACAGTGTTCCAGGGCTTCGGCTTTCTAAAAATTTACAAGGTTCTCGAGCAAAAATTAATCTGCTGCTTTGTGTACTCTTCTACTGGAATGTTTCCATAGATAACATTGCCAACTGCTTGGAACTTGAACGGGATTGATTACAATAAGGCTTGTTTCTCTGCCTCCTTTGAAAATGTCACTTTCTTCTTTTAACTCATCAGCTAGGTGCTGGCCTAAATGAAGGGCTTTGGGCTCTTGTGGAAGGGGGGGAATACTGATTTTTAGAGCAAAATATCCACAGGCTAGTTATGCTTTCACCCCAAAATCCGCTGTTCTCAGTGAACATGTGGCATTTGCAACTGTATTAAATCAACTTTTTTTGGAAATGATTCCTATGAATGTTATTATACACACTTCTGGAGTCAAAATCTTATGAACTAAATTACTATCAAGAAAGGAAAATATATATGGCAAAGTTAGTAGGAGCAATGTGGCATGTTTTACTGATTTCACTGAGTTACAAAAAAAGATACAAAAGTGATTTTTATATTGGATATATGGATAAATAGATTTGTTTAAGAATCTTATGTCATCTCTCAGACTTGACCATTGCATTAGTCTATAACATTAAACGATTAGCTTCATTCTGTTGGTAAAACCATACTGAAATTCTGTAAGAAGTTTTAATAGGTTACTTTTGTCGTCTTCCAGCTACCAACTTTAGCAAACAATTTATGAATCTGAGCTAACAATGTGTTATAATATTACCATGGATCCTGCTGGGAACAGGTTTCTTTAACATGTACTCTATAAAGGGAGAAAGAACAGCAGGAATAAAGTCCAGCTAGTATTCATTCTTCCTTCTGAAAACATTCAATTTATTTTTAATATATATGAGGTAGGCAGAATTCATAGCTTTTTCAGCTGTTTGTTACAAAAATGTCTCACCTATTGAAAGCAGTATAAGCTTTTCATAGAGAACCTGTGTGTCTTTTTTGTATGATTTTCTGGACTGACAGTGTCACCCGTCCAGCATCATCTAATAACACAATCATTCCAGGAAGGCTCTATAGATACATACACATTACTATGATCATGGGCAGTTTTGTTATTCATAAAAAAAGGATACCATCTTTATTTCCAAAAATATGTGCAACATCGGGCAACTCTGTTTAATAACCAAATGTTATATCAGTTGTTTTTTTTAAAGAATACAAACTTTTTATCATATAACACAGGGACACAGGGACAATGACTTATAAAGTCATTTTTTCCCCCAGCCCTTTTGTTACTTCAGTTATAAGTCTAGGACTACCTTTGCTAGTATGAAGCCTCAGTAAAGTTAATTTGGGCTGAGGAACTTTGTAAAATCTCTTGGCTTTCATTATGGTCTCCCATTCTATGAGACGGAGAATTACTCTTTTATTGGGACAGCTTTGTCACTGTGTAAACGATGTCACTGTATCAGAGGTGGTATTCAGCAGGTTCTGACCAGTTCTGGAGAACCGGTAGCGGAAATTTTGAGTAGTTCGGAGAACTGGCAAATACTACCTCTCACTGGAGATTTTACAGTATCCTTCTCCTGCCATGCCCACCAAGCCAGAACCGGTAGTAAAAAAATTTGAATCCCAACACTGCACTGTAACATAATTTGTGGATCAGATCAATCTAATAAAACATTCAGTTTCTTTTATTGTCAAATTGATGCCCTTAAAATGGCAACAACAGTAGGAAAGAATAAGAGGGGAACTGATTGCCTTGTCCTACTTTTGTCTCCTAGCAACTTATATTCAGTGGTATACTGTTTATAAAACTGGAGTTTTATAAACAATATACTTCATGTAGCTGTAAAGATTAATGTGACTTATCTAATCTTCTTTTAAAAAGTCTAGAAACCATTTTCACCCAGTGAAATATAGTTAGTTTGTCAGTTAGTTATTGGATGACTTCACCTATCATTAAAGAGAGAAAAAGGAACTTCTCTTTTTCTTCACACCACCATTGTGTTATCAACATCAATTATTTTCCTTTTCAGACTCTTCCAGAACCCAGTTTCACTGAACTATTTTTGTCTTCACCGGTTGTTAAATGAAAAGAAATACTTCTTTTCTACTTGCTAATTGGTCCTAGCGCTGTGTTTACTGTATAAGTTCATATTCTGCTGTAAGACTCTGCTGTGAAGAGAGATATTGGTGACATTGAGTAGATAAAAGAAAACAGATGTCAAAAAGGTTGACTTGATGAAATTTTATGTACAAAAAGAGGATTTTAGATATATTATAGTTGTCAAAATAGAACTAACAGACTTGCTTCTTTACATATGTATCTACCTACTCATACCCAAAATGAGTTCATCCATGCCATTCCATGGGCAATGTTTATGGCTTGAAGACTCATAAAAGTCCATCATTTGTTTGAAAAAAAGAAGGCATTCTTTTTGAATGGATTGTATCACCCTAGTTTATTTGTTGTTAAGCTGCTTCAGTGACCAAAAACATGCCCTCATTTCTCATCTACAATTTTATGTGCTAAAAGAGACGGAAATCTTACTTAAAAGCTCTTAAGCAACAGTTGACAAGCTGCATTAGAGGACAGAAGTCAGCATAATAAGAGTTGGTGACCATTAAGATTGAATGGAGATCTGACAGCTAATTTCATAAAGACCCTCTAAAGTCACACACAGTCTTAGAGGATGGGAAGGTGGGCAGACAAGCCCAACGCTAGCCAACTAGCTTTCTTTTCAGGGCTCTTCCTCTTTCTTGTCTAACTCCAGAGAAGTAATAACTGTTGATTAGCAGTTATTAGGGGCAAGCAGTTGGATTTTGGGTCAAGGGTGAGCTGAGATTCTCTGAAGCAGCTGGAGAACAATTGAACAGACAACACATGGGTTGATCTTGTAATAAAGATTACTATTAGCACTCCCCCAGTCTTTTCAACAAACATTAAGTTTAAGATGGAGAAAGGATAATATCCTCTTCTTGTGCTTTGGTGAGGTATTGTCGGCTCTCTGTGGTTTAATTTAATTATATACTCAGTGGCTCTAAATACCAGAAGTCCTGACTGAATGTGCCTGTAGCATCTTGGAATCCATGCAAAGTATCGAAAAGGATCTGCAACAAATACTACTAAACCACATCAACTCAGTTTTTAAAAACTTAACATAAATTGCTACCCATTCCTTTACTTTTAATTCTGAGCATCTGTTTCTCTCCCCCTACCCCCACCCCATTTTGTCTCCACCATCTGAATACAATGCTCCACTAGGTTATACAATATACAGTGCTTGTTTCTTTACAACTCTCATCATTGCCCCCACAGGTATGACCTGTGGGGACCATCTAGGCTGGCATCTTGGGAATTGTAGTCTAGTGTGTCTTGAAGGTAGAGAGGTTGGGAAAATGATATTGTACTTTTCAGGATCTTTGTTTAATAATGAGCCAAAATAAAATATAAATGTAGACGTCAGGGAATGTTATAGGTATGTTATTAGAGTTTACATGTCATTGAATCTGTTATTCTGGTATCCGTGTATGGATCTCAGACTAAAATTGCTCATGACAGTGCTTCTTTTATGCCAGGTAGATACCCTTTTTCATACTGAAATTTGTCTTTGTTCAGATATTTATAGTGTCTTAGAGTAGTGTGTCAAAGTAGAAATAGAAACAGAACAGTCTGGACAGTTTGCTAAGAAATATGAGGCTTCCTTTGCTTATTATAGTTACTGGTCACTGTTCTTTTTTTAATTAATAGTTGATCATTTTTTCCAACTTATGAAACTAAATAAATTCAAGAATACCATGTAATCAGCTTCAGCTTTAGCATCTTGGTGAATATATGCCGAAGGATGCTTCCCTCCCTTTTTCCATGTAGGCATCTTGCACAGGACTATTTCTTTCTCCTTTTACATTGATGAAGTCTTTACTCTTCCCACTGTTAACACCTACGCATGTACTGAACATCTCCAAGGAGACCAGGAAACCCTTGAGTCCAGCAATGGTGAATCCTCCAATGAGGCAGCAAGCAGGGGACACGTCCTTGAGGCATGTAAGCTTCCAGCTGTCCTCTTACAGGCATTAATTTCCTTCTGGCTCATACAAGCAGGCTTTTTCCTTCATATCTGAAATGTTGGTGAGTCCTTTAGCTTCCTTAGAGTGAGCTGCATTGGAATACACTTCATGAATCTCTTTGTTCTTTTCCCCAGTCTCCAGGTTTTATCACCTGCTACATACTCAAAAATTCCAAATGTCTCTTCAGCTGTGGCACTGACATCCCAATTCCTTTTATAGTTTCCCTTGCCAATGTTTCTTAGATCCAGCTATTGCTGATTTATTATATGGGGGTGCATTATCCCCCTTGAAACTAAGTAGGGACCTTGAATATATAGCATTCCAGTTCTTGTTTGAATTGTAAAGATAGTGCTTGTGTTGTTAGCTGATGTTTTCATAACAGTCAAAGGCTGGATCGAATACTGAACAGCCAAAGTCATAGTTTAACAGACTTTACTTAAATATGTAAATGAATATGAGGTTATTTGAAATAACAAGGTCAATAACCTCATTAACAACACGGGCAAAAGCCAATAGCATAGTTATGCAATTATTGTCTAACTCTAAGAATTAAAGTTTAATTTTTTTATGTTAAAGGAAATCCATAGAGATACAGGATTTCCCAGTTCATTTATTTATTTCTCTTTAACACAGACAAAGTAACAGCAAAGCAAGAAGGGTAAATGTGAGAAAATATGATCCTGAGATCTTCCTGGGGATCAGGAAGAAATGGAATGTGTGAACATGGCCAAACAGAACTTTTCCAGAGTTTGCCAAGGAACAGTGTTACTGTTATTTTAAATGTCTTTTTCTCTGTGAGATATTGCAATTTATATTCTTTAAGATGGCTTTAAAAGGAGGCTATTGATGTCTCGTTATAATGTGAAACAGTGACAAAATGGTCTCACCAACAACTGTCTTCTACATAAACTGATTCTTCTCATCAGATTTTAAAATGACTATATAGAAGCCAACTGACATGCTGTATTATAAAAACTCCAGTCTTTTTTTCAGTGCATTGGGATAATACTGAATACTTTGAACAATAGGATGATAGCATTGAGAGTTGATTGAGATCATCATTACAATTCAGGGGTTTTAGCTTTGCTATACTGCTGTTGGGATTTTATTGAGTAATTTCTATGGGTTAATTATGTGTTGATATTAAATGATGTTATATATTTTTTTTGATATTATATTTTTTTTCCATGAGTTTTTTGTCCATTTTCGTTCTTTCGTTTTGGCGGTGTTTAATTTATTTTAATCACCACAATTTATGTAGGTTCTTTTCTAACCACCACTACTGTTTTTTTCCTGTTAATGTTGTTTGTATATTGTTAATATAAAAAAGTAAAAATGAAGAACCACCTATTTCGTAGACTACTGTCGTTCTCCAAAAAGAGAGTAACTTCTGGGCCAGACTTCTTTGCTGGATTATTTTTGAAGCCATATAGATACATAATGGCTGCATTCACAAAGCATCAAAAAACCGTGTTAATAAAATACAGTTGCAGGGTTCATGGAAGTGATTAAAGCCTTATGAAGGCTTTACTTGATGGCTTCTTCATGCAAAATGATCTATCGGGGAAAAAAAATCCACCCTATTTTAGCCAAGCCTAACCTGTTATGAACAGAATAACAGAGTAAGAAGGAACTTTGAAGATCTTCTAGTCCAACCACCTGCTCAAACCGGAAACAAGCATTTCATTAAGTTAAGTTAGACAGAACTAATTTATTTTATATATTTCCTCAGGCTCTTCAGGTAGCAAGACAACTTCTGTTACAACAGCAGCAACAGCAACAACAGCAACAACAGCAGCAACAAGTTAGTGGGCTAAAGTCTCCCAAGAGGAATGACAAACCAGCCCTTCAGGTAAGAAATGTTTTTTTTTTTTTTAAACACACATTTGACTTGCTTGAGTAAGATATGTTAAAAGGATGCAAATAATATAAATAGTTGGAGGATGATTTTTTAAAAATGGTTAACTTTGCTTTTGTTGATGTCCATGATTTAAACACGTTTGATAGCATGGTTGTGGTAGTGGAAATGAATCAGGGCTGCATACTCTTGAATTTTTCATCTATAAATCAAAGAACTTGTGAGGAACATGAAAAGAGCTTAGAAAGATTCAGGCAAGTAGAAGATTTTGTTCTTTACATTTCCATGTAGAGCTGAACATCACCGCTCTTTGAAATCTTAAAGAGCCTCTGTCAGATAGTATAGAAAACGATAAATGGTTATATGGTCTGAATCAGAATAAGATAGCTTCCTATGGAGGAGATCATCAAAAGGAGATCATTTCTGAAAGAAAGACCATCCATCATACACTGTTGATAAGTGATATTCTGAAAAGGGTGTATTAATTGTTTTATAAAATAAAAGGTTTGGAAAAAATAGGGTGTTTGAAATAAGGGCATATGGCAAACCATAATCCAGAAACTACTGTTGTTTTGAAATAGCATTGTGAAATGCTATTATAAACATACGAGGCAATTTTCTAGTGAGATGATGTTTCTGTTTGGAAACTTCCCAATATTTATTATGTTGTGAAAATTATATATTTTTAGTTGAATACTCAATATCTGTTGAGCAGTCTTTGTTGGAAACCATTTAAATTGTTTAATTCCATATTGTTATAGATCAAATCATGGGCCAATACAATGTTATGTTGGTTCAAAAAGATAGCTGTAGGCGATTTGCTGTTTCGGTTTACATTTTCGAGGAAAGATGAGTGATGTTAGTTGAAATTGGCTTAGTCAATTGAGTTTATTTTGGTATTACTAACAGGTTCTTTATATGAAATGTGCTGCTTTTCTTTCTAAATATTAGATGTATCCAGTGACAACGATTCTAATAATCTCTGTGCAGTTGACTCTAGAATCCTTTCAAAACGTGTGAGATTAGGTACCCAGGCTTATGAGAAAAAAGATAGAATATGTGCTCAATATGACATTCAGAAACTTTTCCTCTTTGAAGTCTCCTCTGTTCACATATTTTTGGATCATAGTCAAAGTTTATTACCAAAATGACATCAAATACATTATTGCTTTTAGTGCTGTTTTCCTCTCTCTCTCCTTCCCTCCTTCCCTCCCTCCCTCCCTCCCTCTCTCTCTCTCTCTCTCTCTCTCTCTCTCTCTCTCTATATATATATATATATATATATATATATATATTCAAAGCTCAGCACATAACATTCTGTACACTGATTAGTTGTGTGGCTGATGAAAGTGGAATAGTTGGTTGCTGGCTAACAACCAGGAAGTAGCTAATATTAACAGGGTTGGTTAGAATCCATGGCTCTGATCAAGCTTGAACCTGTGTTACTCCATCCTTTAGTTTATTGTATTTGGAAAGGAATAACTGTTTTGTTTCTTGGCAAATGCAAGTTGAAAACCATTATTACTAATGTTGAATGCTGAATCCATGCTTTTTTGTTAAAATCTCAAAGAGAAAAATGTTATTTGGCCGATCCATATCTTAGCCATTTGCCTTTTAATAGACTCTTCCACTGGAGACATTTTAATGAGATAGGGTGCTGGCAAGGCCCAGTGTCAGGTACTAGAAGTGCTTTGTTGTGCAGATGTCTTAAGAATTGCTCCAGAGGATGAAATATGACTGTGTTGACCTTTCAGCTATGAGCTTATTTGTCAGGATTCAAATAAGTTGAAAGGATCAAACCAAACAGTTTCCGCAGTCAGAGTGGGAATTGTGTTTCGGAGGTCAACAGCAAGGGCCACGTCACAGATTCCATAACATAGCCAATTGTTGGTACATATTAAAGTAGTGGAGCTTCCTTCTGCAGTCAGAGACACAATTAAAATTCTAATTTATTAATGTATACGGAGAGCTGGTCCAAGCTGTCACTCACTGATTCAAATGACTGCCCATTCTTTTTTCACCCTTGCTCCTTGAGCTTTTGCATCCTTAAACCTACTCTTGAATACAACAGAACCTGGGAGCCCAGTGGCAAAATAAAGATGCATGGTTTTTTTTAAGGAAAAAAAAAATCTCTGAGCATAAACACCAAAGTAGTTATTTTCACCTATGAGCAAAATCTATTTAAAATATTGCCCTTTTTTAAAAAAAGTACATAATGATATTGTTATCTGTAATACCTGTCCTCCAGGCCAGGGCTAAGATGCTTGTTCCAAGGTCAAATTCCCCACCCACCCACTCTCTCTCCCTCCCCTTCTCTCTCCCTCCCTCCCTCCGTGTGTGTGTGTGTGTGTGTGTGTGTGTATGTATGTGTGTGTGTGTTTGGTTTGCCATTTCCTCTTCTTACTTTTTTTGTCTGAATTTCTTGTTCTTGTTTATTTACTGTCTTTATATTATTGTACAGCTAGCTCCCAGAATCATTCATGGTTGAGTGGCCTAAAACTGAAATAAATAAACGAATAACTCACAAAGTAGCAAATAATGTTTGCTGAGAGCATTCTTGTGATATAAAATTGGGAGTTGTATTTCCTGTTGTTAAATGGATGCCACTGTAGGTCATTTTTTTCTAAGATTTATAGTATGATTTCAGATCTTTACATGTCAATTCTGGTTACACTTCCTAGCCATGCTTCTCTTTGCTTGTAAGATTGGAAGAAAACTAAAATCTTATACTTGATTGGGAAATCTTTGTTAGGATGTGTAAGACAACTTTCTGAATCTCCTTGCTCCTGTACTTCTGAACAGGAACATTGGACCATTTAGATAGCAGTTCTGATCATCATATATATACCCATATAATTTATGGTCACTAAAGGATATTGAAAAGTGAGGTCTCACTATGTTTAATTTAATATCAGTAGGACATTGAGCAAATGGGCAAAACCTCAAGCATACAACTGATAATTTCTCACATTCCTAACATTCTACTTCAAACATACGCTTGACCTTTTTTGTTGCTGGAAATATGTTCCATCGCATTTAATATAGTTTATTAGTATTTTCTTAAGAGGTGACTTGTTCTTCTGGTTTGCTTTTCATCCATATCAGTATATAGTAATTAACATACAACTAGCATATATACTTTTGTATGTTATTTGTCTCTGATATCAAAGAGTAATAGCATGGTAAACTAACAGACATGGAATTAACGTGAGTGGAAAGAAAGACTATAAAGAAGAAGGAAAGACTAGAGAATAACCCAAATAAAATAAACTTTAAATGAGCATTTGTACTTAATTTGAGTCAATATTTTCTTCTATTGTGCTGAAGTGTCAAGGAGTTTATTGATAGCTGCTGCGCAACTCCAATTGTCTTTTAAGGCCAGGGAGGCAATGAAGTTTGTTGGGGAGAAAGAACCTTAAGATATGCCATCAGAAGTTAGTTTTGGCAGGAAAGAACAAGGCCATCCCTCTAGAATAATAACAAGAGAACAAAGGAAGAAGAAAGAACATGCTCTTCAGAGCCACAGATTGCTCAAATAAGGAAATCAAGCAGAGTTCTTGCCCTATCAACAAACAAGGAATACCACCCAACACCACTAGAACTTTAATGAGAAGAGATAGAAGAGAGCGATTGAAAGCATAACTTGTAGTGTTTTATAAAGGGTCCCACCCTTGCAGAGTCAGTGTTTATAGTCTGGCCCCAAGGAATGAACATTGAGGCAATCATCCTCATGTTTTTAATAAAAATGGAATGATCAAGCAAAACCTGAGATCATGTGGCTAGAAAAATTACAAAAGAAATTTGTGAGCAAATGAAAGTACTTCACCAGCATTTCTTAATTCATTAGAAATTCAGTAGTGCTACCTCATATCAGATAAAATTCTGTGGTTGCTAAATGCAAAACTCAGACATGGGATTGATGAACAGGACATTGCTGCAATCATTGAAGATTTTCAAAAACAATTTAGAAGTCAAGATAATTGAAAGGGAAGATCTGAAATTCAGGTCCTCAAAACCTTTCATTTCTTTTGAAAATGTTTAAATGACATTTCTCTTGGGTTTCTGGTAGCAATTTAAAAAAATCAAGAAAAAGATCAAGTGATTGAAAATTATATCTGCAACAGCCTATGCTTGTATGTACTGGAAATTTAGGAACAGATTATTTGGATACTTATAAATAAAAATTTCCCAGCCAGCCATGCAAAGAAAAAACATTTACTTGGTGAAAACCAAACCTGTACTTCAAACCTCGTCTTTAAAAAATGGCTAAAAATGTAATGTAGCTGAAGAAGCCTGACTGGGGAATGGGACCAGGTGGAAAAACCATCGAAGTGCCTTGAGAAATCAGTTTAATTAGTTTAAAAATCAAAACAATTCATTAATAAATGAAAACATTACAAAATGCTTTCAAACATGTTGTTTGCATTTTTAAAAACATTGCAATCAGTTACTCATAAGCACTAGTGTAAGCAGGTTCATGTGGATATTCGTGACACTTCAAAGTCAACCGATTGCAGATGAATAGTTTGAGTTATGAAAGGAAATGCACTAGTAATCCTTTTTTACTGTTATTTTTCTTGAGTGGTAATTGGTTCTTTTTGGTCATACAAATACTATCCCTTCCCTTTACTGCAGAAATCCCAGGACAAAATAACACCAGAATCTTTTTTCCTCCCCTTCCTGTCAGAAGGATGAAGCAAATTCCATATAAGTTTTTTCTCCTGCAGTGTGGTCATTTTTTGTCAGGTGTGGGTCCACAACTAGCTGACTAACAAGTTGGAAAATACTTATCAGCAAGGTCCTGCAAGAATTTTATCAAGATTTTTCATATTAATCTAGAAAACAGAATTGGATTGTTTATCAATTTGTGGATTAGACTAAATTGGGAGGTAAACACCAAGTACAACCAAACAAGATTGGAATCTAATATGGAAGGGTTGGAAAAGTGGGCTGAGAGGAACAAGATGTCTCTCGAGAGAAAAAAATGAAAATTTAGGGAGACGAATTTGACACAAATATACAAGATGGCAAATTAATGTTTTGGAAATATTCTATTTTAAGAGGTCATTAACATCTTGCTGAACCTGTGTCAGCAATCTGAGAATGTCTGTTAGATTAGCTAACGTAATTCTGGTCTGCATTAGAAAAGAAGCGTTTTATACTGGATTTATAACAACAACAACAACAACAACAATAATAATAATAATAAATATTTATTTATATACCGCTCCTCTCCTGAAGGACTCGGAGCGGTGCACAGCCGTACAGTTAAAACAATAAATATGTGGAACAATAAAACTAAATTAAACCCAACCCTGGCTGTAAACAAATTTAAAACCATACTCTAAAACCCTAAAATTTAATAAAAACAAAACACCCCAAAACTAAAATCAGTCCAAGCCGGCCTGGTCAAAAAGCCAGGTTTTCAAAGCACGCCTGAAGGTCCCCAGGTCTGTGGCTGTCCGTAACTCCGGGGGCAACCCATTCCAGAGGGCAGACGCCCCCACAGAGAAGGCCCTATTCCTCGGAGTCACCAGCCGGCACATAGATGCCGACAAGACCCGTAGGAGACCCTCCCTGTGGGAGCACACCGGACAGTGGGAGGAAAATGGCAGAATGCGGTCTTGTAAATATCCTGGTCCGATGTCATGGAGCGCTTTAAAAGTTAACACCAAAATTTTAAAGCGCACCCGAGAGGCCACTGGCAACCAATGCAGCTCGCGCAGGAGGGGCTTCACATGCGGGAATCTTGACACCCCCATAACCACCCGCGCGGCCGCATTCTGTACCAGTTGAAGCCTCCGGATGCTCCCATTCAGGAGCCCCATGTAGAGGGCGTTACAATAGTCCAGTCGGGAGGTGACCAGGGCATGAGTGACTGTGCGTAAGGCATCCCGATCCAGAAAGGGCTGCATCTGTCGAATCAGGCGAACCTGATGAAACGCTCCCCTGGAGACGGCCGTAATATGGTCTTCCAAAGACAACCGTACATCCAGGAGGACACCCAGATTGCGAGCCCTCTCTGCAGGGGGAAGAATCTCACCCCCAATAGCCAGCGATGGAACTATCTGGCTATATCGGAAACCACAGCCACTCAGTCTTGGAAGGGTTGAGTCGGAGCCTGTTCCCGCCCATCCAGTTCCGCACGGCCTCCAGGCACCGGGACATGACCTCCACGGCATCGTTGGGGTGGCTTTGGGTGGAGATGTACAGCTGAGTATCATCAGCGTACAGATGACATCTCACCCCAAAGCCACAGATGATCTCCCCCAGCGGCTTCACATAAATGTTGAACAGGAGAGGAGAGAGGACCGACCCCTGAGGCACCCCACAATCGAGGGGCCTAGAGGTGGATCTCTCCCCCCTGCCAACACAAATTGCAGACGGTCGGAGAGGAAGGAGACGAACCACCGCAACACGGTGCCCCCAACCCTCCCAACCACCGCAATAGGATACTATGGTCGATAGTATCGAAAGCCGCTGATAGGTCTAATAGGACCAGGACAGAGGAATAACCCCTGTCACGGGCCCTCCAGAGATCATCAACCAATGCGACCAATGCCGTTTCGGTACTATGTCCTGGCCTGAAGCCCGATTGGAAGGGATCCAGGTATGTATCTTCATCCAGGTACTGGGGAAGCTGACCTGCCACCACACTCTCTACAACCTTCGCCACGAAGGGAAGGTTGGAGACAGGACGATAGTTGTTCAAAAGAGTTGGGTCCAGGGAGGGCTTCTTGAGGAGGGGTCGCACCACCGCCGTTTTCAAGGCGGTAGGCAGCGAGCCCTCCATCAAAGAAGCGTTAACAATTCCCTGGAGCCAACTCCGCGTCACCTCTCTGGAGGTAGAGACCAACCAGGAGGGGCAAGGGTCCAACAAACATGTGGTGTCATTCAGCTGCCCCAGCAACCTGTCCATACCCTCGGCGGTCACAGGGTCGAACTCATCCCAGATAACCGTCTCAAGACTCGCCACGGTCACCTCCCCCGGGATCTCCCAACTAGAGTCCAATCCGGCCCGAATCTGAGCGATTTTATCGTGCAGAAATCGTGAAAACTCCTCCGCTCTTAAGAGAGAGTTGATATGCCTGAAGTACAAAAAGGGCTTGATGAAGATGATCAGAAGAATTTTGAGAGAAGAGACAGAAAGCATGAGAAGGCAGGTGATAGAATTTTACTTGAGGAATAAAGATCTTTTGCAGGAGGAAGAAAGAATACAAAATTGGCTTATTTGATCAAAATTAAAATAATGTGTTGCTATTTGGGGAGACATTTTCTTGATCACAACTACATAATGATGGTTAGTTCTGGTAATGTTTTTTTGAGTGATACTGAACTTTGATTACTTGAAGAGAAGGGAGATATTTTAAGTGGAAAGAAAAGATTCAGATTAGTTGTAATAAATATAATTTGTAATATTTATGTTATTATTTCTGATAACCTTTGCTTCACTTTGAATAGGGAGAGGTGAATTTATGGAAATTGGTTTATAGAAATTGGTTTAGGTATGCAATGAAGAAATGTTTAGCTATATTTGAAGAGGTGATGATAATTTCTATGATGATGTAATGATCTTCCTAGGAGGAAGCAACCTCAAAGGTAGAGAGCAGATATGGTTAGAGTATGGGATTTTTTAAAAAAAGTTTATCATTTGTAGGACAACTGTAGTTTATGCTAAATATTGCTTCCCAAATTGGGCGGGTAGGGGAGAGGAGATCTCATAAGATTCCCATGGCAACTTTTTCCCCGATCACTGGATGGAGGATACTGTTTATTGTCTATCAACCAGGATATGTTCTTCCTAGACTGTATAGATCCACAACATAGAGGCAGAGGCTTCCTCTATTTCCTTTATGTTCTGCAGCAACTACGGTAGCATTTCAACTATCACTTTCTTTATTGAACTGATGGTTTAATGGAGTACAAACTTTCCAGTATTTTAGATGGACAGCTATATTTAACAATCAAAAAAGATTAGATCCTCAAGCTTCATAGTAAGTACTATATCTGGAGTATATTATTTGGCTGTTTGTGTATTGGATATTATTTAATTTATTATTAAATAATACAATTATTATAATAATTGTATATTATTATAACTTCTTAAGTCATTGTTTAAAATTTCTTAAAATTGAAGAAGATAAAAACTCACCCGGTATCAAATTAACCTCACTGTTTTGAAAGCCTCTAATAAAAGTCTCTAGTATTCCTAAAGTGGTTAAACTGAACATTTCTGAATATGATTAGAAAGTGATTTTGGCTGGCTTAATGTCCTTATGAAACACTCCACTGCTGCTGAATGCTAAGTTGTTGTCTCTTTTGGGCCCTGATGCTGAAGTTGTATTACAGTCTCCTCGTGAGGAGCTGCCATTCAGAGCACTCTTGGGTGTTCTCCCATTCTGTCCTCCAGAGAAATTCGAAGGACCAGTCAACTTTACTGTCTTTGTTCTTCACAAACAGTCATTCATGGAGACATTATGTGCAATTTAATTAAACGTTAAATCACTAAATTATTTAAAATTATTATGATAGAACAACGATTTTTGGAACAGTAGTGAGGCACACAGGTAAGACTTTGAGGGTCACTTGTATGTGTAAAATTGCATATTGTGTGTATACAGATAGATCAAAACAGGCAAGATAGCAAACTTAATAGTACTGTCAAAGCTGTCTCCTGTGTTGCAATTAGAACAAACACAATTGATTCACATGGTTCTTAGATTTTCTGTTTTTAGCATTTAATTTTGAAAGGTTCAGTGTTACTACACTGAAACCCCACATTGTTTGAACAGAATCTGAATTATCTGAGGCTAATTTTAATAAGTAAAATTTGTATCAAATTGTAATTATTGATAATTAACAACGTTACATGATTCCATGAAATTGACACTGAGTATTTTGCATAAAACATGTGAGCCTGACACTTTCCTTGGAGTTCTAGAGTAGAAGTATATCCCACAGAGTCAGTTAGATACTGAGTTAGGCTCCATATAATATGGAAAGTTTTGAAAACATGTATGAAAAACAGCTTAATAAAAGTTTTTTTCTCAGTGCAATGAGAAAGCAATTAATTGTGTGACTATAAATTAAATAGGGTTTCACATCTATAGAATCACTCATTTTGGGTGCTGCTACTAGTTTTTGTATGAGTCATATTTTAAGGATAGGTGTTAATCAACTTCTGAAGAAGAATAATTTTTGCCACACCTTGAGCCGTCGAGTGGGTGGCACACAAAGTTAACAAATAAATAAATTATTGTAGTAGGCATTGTTAAGGCAAATCACACCTGTTTTATCTGCTCTCACAAGAAGCTGCCTGTTGAGTTCCTGCATGAATGAGTACTTTGTACTTGTTTCCTTCACTGCAGGAGCTTTCCCCTGATGAGTAACTTGCACAGACAGACTAATGTAATCTTGTTTGATGTAAATAATTCTCAATCTTCCACATTACTATAGGCATCAAGCTATGAAGACCAGCCAACCTACAAAATTCTAGGAACATCATACTGTAATATCCACAAATTATACTGAACTTCAGTAGAAGACCCAGCTTTAAAATAAAAAAGTATTGTGGTGATTGGACAAAACACACACACACACACACATATGGGGGTAGGGAGAGAGGAGGGGAGAGAAAGAGAGAGAGGTGTTTCTCTGCATGATTGTATAGCAGCTGGGCATTTACAATTCACTTATGTATATCTATTTTCATATTCATAAAACTAGGTTATTTTCAAGTAAATTCATGAAAGCCATTATACCATTGTCCTGCTGTAAACATACCTTTGTATTTATTACAAAGGTTATAAAAGAAGAAAACAAATGAAACATACTTCCCTGGTCAGAAATGTTTAAATTGCTGACAAAATGACATCTGTAATTAAGAGTGCTTCTGCCATTTTTACCTAGTGGTTTACACCTACAGTGTTGAAAAAGAGAGTAACTCCCACCTTGCTAATTACCATTATCACTGAAATGGTAGGGTTTGAGTCATTAGTTCCATGTGCATTTAATTAGAGGAAGGCTGAAATTGGATTTAACTTATTACTTTTTCATGGATCACTTTCTTGTCATCACTTCAAATTGGATTGCAGCCCCAGGTAACTAATTATGAGAGCCACAGGATCAAGAGTGAAAAAAGGTAATTAAGAATAACACAGTTGGACCCTTGCTGATAGTCCACTTGTACTTTAGGAAAAAACAGAGAATATTTTGCAGTATTATAGACTGCAGAGTTATGCAACATTACTGAGAATCATGGGAGCATGATACCACCTATAGTGGTTTATATGATATACGGCTGGGTTGAAGATTTTGTATCAACATGGTTCCACAATCAGTCCCTAATACCAAGATTAAACTTGTAAAAGCAACAGATTGGTGATAGGCATGAGGCATTTCAGCATTTGTAGGCAAGAATCTTGATGAGTATGCTTACATCAAAACTGTCAAAATTCATAACTGTTCTGTAATAGTATATGGGAAAAATGTTTCTCAGGAGATGGAATTAGATAAGAGACAGAAGAGTCCAGAGCTGCATAGTGGGGAGAGGAAGAGGGTCAGAAGACACCCTCCCTTGAGCTTTAAAGGTGACAGTGTGAGATTTGTTCTTTCAGACTTGCAAGACTCTGTTATTGTAGCTTTACAATGATTGTGTTACATTCTGGTCTCCCTGGTAAGGCTGACAGTTCTCTGCTATAGGGAATATAAATATGGAGCATATTCTGATATTCTGACTGAAAGTCCTAGTCCATTGCAGTTCACTGAAGCCTAAGATACCAGTGTGTAGTTGGTTCATTTTATCTTTCGCTATGTTGTGTTTTTTCATGTTTGTGCTTCTTAAGACATTGTAATTCTGTCTGCAGCTTCAGATGTTATTTTCCTGCGGGGCAGCATCACCAACTAGACATCCCGAAGGCTTTATTTAATTCAGTACTGCAAAAGATACTCAGCTTTTCCTCCGCAGGATATGGAGTGCCATTTCAGAGGCCCATCATCTGGCATTATGTCATTCACTCACTTCATATTTTCTGTCCATGTTGTTTTCTTGGTCAAATACAGAGCATCTTAAAATTCTCTTCTCCCACATCATATGAATAGATGCCTTTATGATTGTCATAGTTTGTTGTTAATTGTTAATCAACCTTGTATTACAGTCACAGACCTGTATAAAAAAGGTAGGCTACAAGGAATTAAAAAGCATAAAAACTAGAGCAAAATACCATTACATAAAAAAGCAAAAAATATTAAAACAAAAATATGAAAGTAAATGGAAATCTGAAAATAAATGGACAAATGTGGCAGACTAAATATATTGTAATACAAAACACACTAATAATAATAAGCTAGATGCCAATTAAAACTGGTTTGTGGCACTGGTCCTTTCCTGATGGAGTTTACATGCTATTGCACAGAACCTGGCCACCGTATATTAGTAATAGGATAGGTGTTTGAAGGAAGCAGGGAGGTATAAATTGTCCTATGCACCCTGGATATTTATGCAAAAATGGTGAAATATGATTAATATGAATGTCTATAGTATAGGCACTGGAAAAGTTCATATTCTGTTGCTTTTACATGTCCTGAGTGCCAGGAACATTGTCTCTCTGCATAAGGATGTTCCTATATTAGCCAAGGACAGTTGAGGGAAAGGTATGACATTATGCCATGGCATAATGATTTTGATGCTTCAAGTTTTGTTAAGCCATAGGACATGTATTGGGTTCAGTGGTAATAAAGATTGGGAACTGGGCGCCTTCCAATTAAGGCTCAGTGTCTGCTATTTAATGAGTGCTTTGAACTGATTGTATCTCATACTGAACAGAAGCCCTAGAGAGGAGTCATAGGATGAAATTTTTAGAATCAACTCTCATCTTAGTGGGGCAAGGCCAAGAGGAAAAAGAGAAAGTCTAGCCAGTAGTTGAGCATGGTTATCTACATCTTAGCCCCTACATTCATGAAGTCTATCTATAGTCTCAGGATAGCATTAAGAACAAATTGTGGGATTTGAAGGGGCAATCTTAAGAATTAGGACTGAACAAGTTCTAATGGTGCAAAATTGCAGAAGTGGGCACTGTAAAGTAGTTGTGCTATTGCTTGGCTTCAAAGAATTTTGAGTGCTGCAGGAATACAGTAGCCATCTCAGTCTTGAGGAATTTAAGAAGGACCAATGAGTTTCTCTGTGCATTTTCAGCAATGTAGACCCCATAGCATTTGCTATGGTTGCCAGAATGTAGAACTACTGCCAGGTATTTGAAACGAGATTTGCTCAGTCTTGTGGACATCTATTCTCCAAGAGTGATTCTTGGGCTTTTTAGCAAAATGCAATAAAATTTGGTTTCTGATCATTGACTTCCAGTCGGTCTTACTTACAATTCTGTGCTGGTGCTCTTTTTAGGACCAGTAGATACTTTTTGGGAGCATTGCTGCATTGTCTGCATAGAGTAAAACAGAAATATGTCTTCCAGCTAGTTTTGGGAAGTGAAACTTCATATTGACATAATGACCCACCATAGAGTTTAAACAAAAATTTAATAAGAGTGAGGGCAATATGCAGCCCTGCTTTATGCCTTTCTCAGTTACAGTGATGCTGGTAATATGGTCCTGAGAGTTAAATCTTACTTTGACCATACTATTTACTTCATATTAGATGAAGTACATCACAGTCAATCGAGGAGGCTTTCAGTTTTTTCCATAGTTCGGCTCATGATATGGAATCAAAAGCTGCTTCGTGGTCTACAAAGGTGGCATAAAGAGAGGTAGTGTTGCAGAGGAGTATTTTTCAATGAGATGTTGGAGCACTAAGCACTGGTCAGTGGTGGATTGTCCTTCCCTAAACTCAACTTACTATTCTGCAAGTATGTTTTCTTCTTCCAGCCAATCCTGGAGTTTCTGTTGTAGGGATCTTGCATAAAGTTTGTTAATTGTGTTGAGGTTGATCAGTCTATAATTGTCAGAGTCATCCGTTCCCCCCTTTGTATCCTGCCTTTTATTGTTACAAATAAATCAAAGTGGCAAACATATCCAACACATTTTCTGGTGAGATGAGTTGGTCTGAAAGAAAGGAACTGGACCAACATCATCCAGTTGGCTTTCATGGCTAACATTAGGACTAGATCTCACAATCTCTAGCTTTTTAATCTGCTGCCTTAACCACTTAGACCAGTTAATCTTATGACCATATCAAAGAAAAGAAAAGAAATGTAAAATTTAGGATCTAATTCCAGAGTTAAATTAATGAAAGAAGATACAATAATAAAATACTTATGTGGTATATGCAAAGAATCAGCATTGTCACTAAAGTGGTCACCCAGCATCTTTTAATATCGTTGTTATCTGATGTATCTTGTATGCTGTAGCTAGGCAGCTGGGATGACCTTCATGACTTGGATGACTCTGTTAGGATTATATGCTCGTAGTATACAACCTTGGGATTCTTCATTCATCCCTTCCACAAACACCTCTCTGCTGTAATAAAGCAGCACAGCAGGACCTTATGAGGGCTAGATAGATAATATTTATACTGATGTGAACTACTGTTCCGAACACACAATTTTTAGAGGAAAATGTCTCAATATTAGATAGATAGATAGAATAGAATAGAATAGGAATAGAATAGCTGTTATCCTGCAGCAGTTATTCTCCAGATAAGCTGTTCAGAGCATCCATTGATTGGGGAGATGCTTCTGTCACTCGTCTGATAGGTTGGGCTTTAATTGTGAGGATGCTCCTCCTCCTCCATGGGACTCCTCCCTAGCACCCCCAGTTTTAGCTCAGCTTTCGTGGATATAGGCAGCTTTTTTTTCCTTTCCCTTTGCCGGAATAGCAAAGACTTCAAAAAGAGAAAACAAAAAGGTTTGCTTTTAAGCTCTAAAAAATACTTTAAGGGTCTTCGTATCAATGAACCAAGCAGCTCCCTATATAACATTGAGCTGGGGGAGCTCACCATAGCACCGGGGAGTGATCTCCTCGGCCCCCAGAGCAATCGGAGACGATAATGCCTGGTGGATCAGCACCGGGTTGCAGCAAGCCAGAAACTGGGTTGTACAAACAAGCAAAGCCCCATCCACGGGATGCAGGCAGCATGCGAAACCACGCCCCCTCTGGTCCATAGAAAAACCTTTCTCTACAGAACTGGTCCCTGGTGCCCAAAAGGTTAGAGGCCGCTGCCCTAAGCCGTTCACATGTAGACTGTACTTTTGAATTTTATTGTGAATTTTATTGCTTTCCTTCATTCTCCTACATTTCCACATGCTGCGTAAAAATCTTTCCGAACAAACATATATACTTGCGAACCATTATGAGAGTTTAAATCATTAGATTAACAGAGTAGTAGGTCATCTAGTCCAACCCCCGCTCAAGCAGTTTCATGTAGTTCTGTTTGTCATACATGTACATTCAAAGTAATGCTTCCCATAAAGATACTCACTAACACCACACTATATAAGTAATCTTACTTAGTGATCACAATTGGCACCGGAGCTTGGTTGTTAAGCGAAATAGTGGTGAAATGAAACCGCAACTGTGTTTAATGATTTTACTTCAACTTTCCTTTGTAATACACAACTGCAAAGGTCATCAAAGCAAGGACTGATCATAACATTTTTTTCATCACTGTCCTGATTGCAAATGGTCACTACATGAAGCAGTCGCTAAACGAGGAGCACTATACTCCTCGTATATCCTATCATTAATAAGTTGATCTGTGATTTATTTATTAATTTGCTTACAGATAGCGTATTTTTACATAGGACATTAAAAGATAGTGGAAAAAAGTTTAGAAACTGGTCTGAATCTTTAGTTCTCCCCCTTTCCACAACCTCGGATAAAGGTCTGTGTTTGAAGTCAATGACGGAAAACATCATGAAGTCAATTCGAGAGCATTTATAAACAAAGGGATTACAGACAATCCTTCTGTCTTTTACGCAATTGAGATAGTGTGAGTTTGAAATTGGCAAGAGAGAGAAGGGGAGAGAAATAAAAATAGAGGGAAATGGTGAAATCATACCTAGTAACTGGCTTTGTATTGCTTAGATTTTGTTAGCTGTGATATCATAGTCAAAATATTATAAACATACCATGGCTATAGCATGCCCATATTAAAAAAAAGATCAGGAACTTTTATTATGTTTGTTTTCCTTGTCATATTGTAAAAATTTATTATGTGTACTGTCTATATTAGAAGCAGATTTTAGCAATTCTGTCTAAGTGAAGTCATCCTGGTTATTTCCAGACTGTCTGTTTTTCTTTGTGAATAATTTTCATACATTGGATGACAATCATATTTAGAAGCTCTCCACATTTTTAAATAGGCCATTTCCCTTTTGAACTTTGGTAGAATGTTCCAGCCTAACATGCTTAAGAATATTTTCTTAGGGTGATTCTTCTAACCTTTTCTGCATTATAAATAATATATTAAAAGTGAAAACAGAAGTAATTCCCAGGTCTCACTGTTCAACCATCGTCACCACCACTGCCACACATACATTTCATCTTATTCTGTGATACATTACCCTGTTTAGAAATAATAATGATCTCAGTGGAACTGTATTTTGAATAAACATGCATTGTCTTGATTAAAGATGTAGCCCACATCACAATTAACCAAAAGGTAAGATGGATTGATCTTACTAGGATTGTTTTATGGTTATCTTTTTTTTTTTAGAAAGCATGTGGTGAAAACGTTTAATTGGTGTTCTGTTGCTTGAATCATTTAGCTATCTAATACAGTAAGAGTACATTTTTAATAACTGCAAACTTCTCACCACTTAAAATGTAGTGTTTAAAATATATATTTTAAACAAAATGCAGTGCATGTACTATAAATGATGAGAGAGTGATTGATATATTTTAATGTGTATAACTCCATAGAATGTCCGTTGCAAGAGGCATCACATTTATTTATTCTAGTGTTTGTGTGTTGTTTGATTTATATCCTGCCTTTCATTCAGGAGCTTGTTGGCAACATGTAAAATAGGTGTAAAGTAACCATTGGTTCATCAGTACTGTTACAGATATTGAAATGGAGACACAATGTACTATATTGTTAGACCATTAAACCAAGTGCATGTAGCCTATGTAAAGTATTCTAATGTTGGTGTTTAGGAACAATATAGTCCCTGCTCTGAATGATTAAAACAACTGCATCATCTTGAAAGCTCAATCTAACTGCTGCAAATAATTACCCAATTACCTCCATATCTTTTTATATCCTCAGACAACACTTCTTGGGGCTATCAATGAAGTAAAATGGCCATCCATGTATACCCATGGAAAAACAATCTGGGTTGTTGCTGTTGTTTTTGCACATATAAGATTGAGTATGCTATGTATTTTACTTTGAGTTCTTAAAAAAAGACAAGATATAAATCTATAAAATAAGAAAACAACCGTTTAAATTTCATTTAATCACATATGGACAATTATCTTCAAACTTCCATGCATTCAGTATGTATTTTTTCTGAAGGAATAATTGGCAGATGGGCATATAACCTTTGTAGAACAGTTGGTGAAAACAAAACTATACAAAAAAAACTTTACTAAGTGTAAATCTCACGTCTGCAATTGCATCCATGTTGATATGAGCCCCCATAAGAAACTTAAGAAAACATATTGCAAACAATCCTTACAGTATCACACTTACAAGCCCAAAAGTCAAGATGTATTAAATAACAGTTCAGCAAAGCAGCATATTTCCTTAACTGCTTGAAAAATTTTCTAAAATATTGGGGGAAATTACATTGCTATGTATGTCAGGTGAATTCCCTCAGAAAAATCATTTCAAACACAGTATGCTACAGATCCCTTAGCCCAGACAGAAACCTTTAGATGAGAAGCTCATGGTGTTGTTGTCAATGCTTAGGCAAACTATAATATCCTGAACTGAGAACCACTTGAGATAAGTTTAATTGGTTTGATGGGAGAGACTCTTGTTGCCATATGTCAGATAACCTGCAGCCAGGAACCTAGGGTTGATATTTCCAATAATGTAACACATAAAAACTTCACTATGAATTTTGATTCAAGCAAAGTGTAACTCAATTCAGAACTAGCTGAATTTCTCCTCTCCAAGTGTCTGTGTTTGTCACTCTGAAGGCTTATGCATAAGCAGAGCTTTAGTGCAATTAATAAAAATATTTTGATCAGGGTAATATTTGTTGAAGCTTGGGAATAAATTGTGCAATAAGGTTTGAGTGAATGGAGTCAATTCCATATCTCCCATTTGAAAATAAATTAGTTGACTTGATTAAAAACAAAATTTAATTGAGCTGTTATTTTGTAGATTTTGATTCAGCTTTAAACAATTTCATCAAACGTGCTCAAATAACAAATGCAAATGCATTGTAAAATGATGAAGCAGAGACTAATTGAAAAATATATAGTAGCTGAAGAAATACTTCTACTACAGTATGATGCTTGAAATAAAACATCAGAATTGTGGACCTTTGAGAAATATTGTAATTTATCACAATTATATATGTAAGAGTTTTGCAACAACAGAGACATGCCAGAAACCATAACCTATTCACAATAGAATTAAAAAGGCATCTTTACAAGTATACGTTGCTTGTGTAATAAGTACAAGTATTATTAGCTGTATAAATGTATAAAATATATTGCTCTCCATATTAAAAACCAAATTACTATTTGATTTAAATGAAATATTTTTTGAAATGAGAATACAGTCCTCCCAACTTCAAAGGATTTTTTTACGATTATGTCAAAGGAAATAAATGTATTTTAAGTCATTCCTATTGGTTCTTAATTATTTTTCCCAACCAGTGGAATATTGAAAAGAAATAACATAGTGAGACTCAGGACTATGAAGTCAGTCAGCAAGATATTCTTCTGAAAATAGGACTAATCTGAGTTTAAAGAATGGGTCACATCTGACTACAAAAATGGGACAGAAAATATTCATTTTTTTATAAAAGGGGCAACAGATTGTTCTAGCTAAGCCTCCCTTTCTTCTCCCAGTCAAATGATTGAGAGTGGAGTGAATACAGCAGAAGTCCCCATACTTTCCGGCTCTGTGGACTTGGGGAGAGGGAAAGAAAGGATGGTTTTGTGCATGTGTGCCGCTTGTGCAAATGCAGTTTTGCAGACTCATCTGCTCGCCTATCTCTTGTGTGGCCCTGGATTGGGACACCTAGTATATAGCCTTCCTTCCCCCATGCTTCTCCATGTACACATAAAAACAAACACACTAGTGCAATAGGTTTGTTTTTATCTTATATTTATTATATTTATAAAAAATTGAAAGTGGCAAACGTATTCCTTCTTCCTTCTGTTTTCCTCACAACCACTACTCTGGATTGTGATGAAAGAAGGCAAGTGGCTGAAAGTCCCCCAGCCAGCTTTTATGCTTACGATGGGGGACTAGAACTAACTGTCTTCTGGGTCCTAGGCCAGTACCTTCATCACTACACTAAACTGATTTTTAAAATTATAGAGAAGTAATATTTGTAACTTGAATTTTATGCATAAACTCTACATACACTGTACATATTTATTTTTTAGTTTGAAGTGGTATTAAAATAAAATAAAAATTTTGAAGATAAGTCTCTTAGTCTTACAGGGCACCAGAACTTTCTGGAATCATGATTACAGGTTGGTCATTACATTCCAGAGCACTTGTACTTGTGACTCTTCAGAAATAGAAGTTGATTCATTCCTTCAATATTATGGTTTAATAACTAGGAATTGGTGGCCATAACACCTGGTGAGTGGCTTAATAGTAATTGAAGTAGTGAGGTATCTAATTGTGAACAATTCTTTTTTTTTCCCCTTTTTTATGCAAAATACCATTTTTATTAACTTTCCTGATGCCAGCTTGGGTTTAAGAAAATGACTGTAGGACTGCGCTGAAAGATGACAATTACAAAGATTTAGAGGTTCAAGAGGTGTAAGGAACTTGGAAAGACATGTGTCATTGCTTCTTATTACAATCAAACCAGGAATATTAATACTGTCCCTGAGGAAAAATATATCTGTTTCTAAGCTATAAATAACTTGTTCATCTCAACATGATAGAGTTATGAAAAGAGGGCACTTTTCTATGCTTCCCAAATCAACAGAGGCCCAAATTCAAGGTTTAATATTGCTCTTTATGTGCCCTATACCTTTAATTAATAGCATCCCATAAATAAGGTTTAGAAAGGAAGAGAGAGAGAGCAAATACACACATAAAAGCAGTTAAACTAAACACCTGGAATTAGCTTCTAGATCCCATTATTAAACACAATTTGTTGACAACATGCTATTTCTCATATTATTGTTATTGTTAATTGATGAAGCAAAAGTTATTTCAAAGTGATTCTAATACAAGGTAGGTTATCTAGCATTTCTTTAATGTAGCACTAACTGTGCTTAGTCTTAAAGCTCAACATCTAATAAAGTGTCGCCAACCTAATTTTTTAATGCAATTTACCAATTGGGGTCCCACAAAAGGTAGATTATATTTTATGGCTTATGAACAGCAGGACAGATATTTCAGTAAATCTGCAGACAGTGGTAATTTTGTGGAAAGTGCACAAATGAATCTGGGAAAAAAATAAAGTATTTTATTGCCTGCCTACACAACTGCATTCACAGTTCTCACACTACAATCACGTATGTATGATGCTTACGATTGATTATATAGAATGTAATAATGGCTACATGAAGAAAATGGAAATTAAATTCAAAAGCAGAATTAATTCTCTTTGTGAAAAACTTGGAATACCAATAGGGGGTGTTGGCATCAGAAATTGACAAGCCAATTCAAGGGGAAAATAATCCCCTCAAACACTCATTTCCACTGATCTAGACTAGAACCAACAATCACTATTATGTTTCCCTAATAACACTTCCCAGTGTCCTTCCTTGACGGATTCTCAAATGACTTTCAGCATCAACTCAAATGATGTAAAAGAATTTTATGATTTTATGTTGTAAAGGAGAAGTTGCTTAGAAGTCATTTTGCCATGCCCTGAAACATTGGTTGTTTGGTCTCAGGCAGGAAAAGTCTGCATATGAAGTGCATATGAGACCAAAAAATATACATTTAGCAGTTCCAAGTCACTTTAATAAAATGTGTGGAAGAAACATTGCCATTTATAATAGAAGGAAGAAGCGATTCTATATTTAGTTAAGTTTACAAATTAATTTACAGCCCTTTCTTGCTCTCTAACATAAACAGTTACCACTTGTTTGTCTGTAATTTTTTACCCTGTTTTGGGATTAAATTAGCATAGATACCTTGGTTTATAAAATGGCTTTATCAGGAATCAGATTGCTGAGCCTAATAGATGGGAAATTATTTGTTGCGAAACATACATCCCATGCTAACCAGCACCTAAATGGTTTCCCCCAAGGACTGTCCACACTTTAATTTCTGCACTTTTATCTTTAAAGAAGAATGTGTATAGCTCAGGATTGAAATGAGGGGTCCTTGGTGCTCTCTGGGCTTGGTTGTTTTCTTGCACACTTTTCATTACCCAACTAGTAACATCATCAGTGCTAGTTTAGAATTAATGTTACCTAGTTTGGATAATGAATAATGTCTACAAGAAAACAGAGAGCACTAAGTTCCTCTCACTTTTATCTTTGCTTTTTTCCTGTTTTTCTTTTTTTTCCTTTTATATATTAGTTCTTGTTAGTTTGTATTCTATCCTTAAAATTAATGTTTATTAAATTTAAGAAAAAAAATATTCTTGCAATACTTCTGTCTCCCTGCAAATGCAATACCTCTCTGTCATTCGTGAATCTAATGTTTCAGGCTTCTTTGTAAAGCCATAAGAAAGGCACCATTACTTTGACAGTCACGTTCAATGTAATGAGTGGATTTGTTAAAGCAGCAGAAACTTGAAAATAGTTGGGCTACTTTAATTAATTTCTTCATGGTGCAAGGTTGCGGTGAATATTTGTGTTCTACCAAGACAAGTGTGGTTGAGAGCCAAGTTTTGTAATCTGCATACTTTAGAAAAAGTATATGGAAAAGTTCACAAGCTCCTTCCCCTCACAGTAAATGAATGGTAATCTATAATACATGGTTGGTGTATTAAGAACAAGCAATCAGCCTAGCTTTAGTAGAAGACTGTCCAATGAACTAAATTATTTTTTAAAAATTCACCTTTGACTCATGATGACTTTGTGGGCACACCTGTGCAGGGTGATTGCACTTCTGCCAGGTTCTAGCCTACTGTCTGAAATTTCCAGATGTACTCTTACCAAGGTAGCATATGATCTGACCATACTTAACTTTGTATGCCTATCATCTTTTGATGTCACACTGTAAATGATATCTATAGAAGCGGTGGACAGTACCATACTCTGCTGGATTTTCCATAGAAACACAGTGACCTGCCTTTGCTGACCCGTAATGCTTCCATTACTTAATCCTTTTTCTTATGAGGAATAAAGACATAAAGGAAAATAAAATCCACAGTTTAGAATGGAAAATGCAAAATGAAGAGACAAGAGATGGCAAAGAAGAGTCAAATAAAGCATGGACAAAGACCAGTAAGTAAAAGAAAATTTGGCAAAAGTCAAGGTTCAGCATTGATTTTGCTTTTAACTTTATGTTTATTCAAATGGTGTAAATACAGATTAACTTCCTGTACTCCTTATTTATCTTCATTTGACTTGTCTGGAGATGTGAACAATAAGCTTCTTGTTTAAATTAGCTTGGAAAAAAGGCCCCATTCTCTAACTTGTTCCTGTGTCCTCAGGTATAGATCTATTTATTTAAACCTGTTACAGCTAGTCTCAGAAGAAAATGATTCACATGCCACTTGCAGCCATCTGTAAAGAATGCTTGTATCTTAGGTATAGTTGTTTGAAACAACTATTTATTGTAAATGTTGAACTTACCTGCTAAGCTAAACTGATTTACACTAAGCAAGGTAGCTATAATTATACACAGGACAATAGGAATCTCTATCCGAGAATTCATAATTCTTACAATTTAATTCCTGGGATTTTTATGACATAATCACATCAGTATTCAGGTAGTCCTTTACTTAGAAATATTCATTCAGTGACCATTCAAAATTATGATAGCATTAAATGAAGGGATTTACAACTTGTACTCTTAAGTTACAGCCGCTGCAACATACCTAATGTCACATGAATGAAATTGGGATACTCGGCAATCTGCCTGCCCTTACAATGGATCACAAGGATCCTGGAATTGCCCCATCTGTCCAAACCTGCCTCCCTGGATCCCTTGGGCCTACCTCCTGCCCTACTGGATCCCATACCATTTCTCCCTTCATCTTGCCTCGCTTCATTTATCTTTTCCAAATAACTCTTTTTCCAAGGAGAAGCAATCGATGTGCCACACAGCCTTCTATACAGAAGCTGTGTGTTGCCATCTCAGAAATGGCCACTTGTTTGGAGGCTGCCATAATTCTTGCAATCAGGAATTGCAGCAGAGGTGGTATTCATCAGGTTCTGACCAGTTCTGGAGAGCGGAAATTTTGAGTAGTTCAGAGAACCGGCAAATACCACCTTTGACTGGAGATTTTACAGTATCTTCCCCTGCCACGCCCATCAAGCCACACCCACAGAACTGGTAGTAAAAAATTTTGAATCCTACCACTAATTGCAGCCTCTCTCAAAACGACACCCACTTTTTTGTGATAGCACCAGACAGTCTCTGCATAGGAAGGCCGTGCAATAGGTTGCCTTTTAGAAAGAGAAGCGGCCAATCCACTGTATGACTCTCCTCTACAGACGTCCCTTCATGCCATTTCTGAGTACGCACAATATTGGGAGCTGCAGAATTGCAGCCAATCACAAAATGGCACGCGCACTGGGAGGGCACCACACAGCCTCTTTACAGGAAGGCCATGTTGCAAATTGGTTGCTTCACATTAGGAAGGGAGGGACGAGCAGACTCAATGGCGTGGGACCAAGTGGGAGGGAAACCTGTGCAAGGGATGCCCCAGGAGGTGAGGGGAAAAGTCCCCATTCTCTATAATTAGGACAGGCCACATGTGAGCTGGGGTGCTGCTGCAATGTGATATTTCCCAGGTCCTCCCCTAACTCCTGAAGTACTCCATGCTCCACTTAAGAACTGCAACTAGGAGAGCCAGGATTGTGGTTGTTAAGTGAGGCAATCATGTGAATGCTTCACTTAGATTCCCACAATTTACAGCTATAATTCTAGGATCAACTGTGATCATAAGTAAAGGACTACCTGTACATCTGATACATGTTTGCATCCCAGTCATAATGGATGCTAATCACCCAACAGCTGGTCACATTAGCCTTTCATCTTGTAGACTCCTTATGTGAATCTTTAATCCTACACACAAAGGAAGAGAAGAGAAACCATATTTTGTTCTGTTCATCACATTAATTAATTAACTCTGGGTCTATTCTCTGCAAATTGCAGGTTCATAAATAACCAAATATATAGGATATACATATATATATATATATATATATATATATATATATATATATATATATATATATATATATATATATGTATGTATATATATATACACACTATATGTGTGTAAGGTTTTGAGCTGATAAATAATTGGGGCTTAATTGGAGCTTAACAGGGTGTTGTAACACAAAGTATATACTCTCTCTCTATATATATGTGTGTGTGTGTGTGTGTGTGTGTGTGTGTGTGTGTGTGTGTGTGTATGTGTGTAAGGTTTTTAAGCTGATAATGATATGGTCTCTGGTGATGAGCCGAAAGACAGAAAAGAAAGCAGTATGCTTTCTCCCTTAATTGGGGCTTAACAGGGTGTTGTAATACAAAGTATATATATATATATATATATATATATATATATATATATATATATATATATATATATATATATATACATATACATATACATATATATATATATATATATATATATATATATAATGTTACTTAGATTGTATTTTAGATCAAAATATTTTTTTTCCTATTTCCCCTTCTCCCCCCAAAAAAACCTTCCCCAAAAAGTGTTTTTTTTTAACTCTCCCACTTCATGCATCCTTACCACCTGAACCCAGTTCATTTGTGCCATAAAAGATTAGAATAAGATGCTGTTGGGAAGAATAGTTTGGAAATTGTGTTGCTTTTCAGTGCACAGGTATCCAAGTATATAGCAGCTTAGCAGCAAAAAAAGGGAGCAGCGGTATATGAGTTTGAACTTTTGGCTCTTTGCTCCAGAGTCATGGCTACCACTAAAAGGAAACGTGGCCTGTTTTCTCTTATTGAAAGCCGAACAACAATGCAGCCACTAATATGTTGAGTTTCCAATTGCTTATGGTTAACTTAAAGCGGTCTTTCCTCTTAGGAAATAGTATACTTTGCTTTGGCAATTGGTGTTTGATTGCAAAACCAGTTGCAACAACTGAACCTCCTGATCTTGGCCACTTGAAATGCATGAAGGGCTTTCAGACATTTGCTAAGGTTGCATACAAGCTGTTCTTAATAAAATATTTGTTTTATATGTACTTCCAATTTGCTACTTTGTGTGTAGGGACGCTGCTACAGATGTGAAGTACAAAATGAAGTTAATAAGCATGCCTAAGATATACTGATAGTCCTTGAGTTATAACACCATTTGGAACCCCAAGATATAGGGATCATTAAGTGGGAAGCAGATTAAGTCCCAAGTGAGAAGTGGCACAGTAAGTGAGGAAGACCCTGGAAGGCTCACCTGAGTTGGAGTGTTGCAGTGTGACATTGCAGAGGTCAGGGCAGCCAGGGAAAAAGCATGCATGTATGCAACTGCATAGAGGTTGCAGGGGGAGTTTATGTGAATGCAGTGAGGCCAGGGAAGGAGGGTGCTAGTGAGTGCAAGCGAGTGAAATGGAAAGGAAGCCACATTGCATGTGAGTGAAGAAAGACTGGAGAGAGACTCACCTTAGCAACTTGTTACCTTCCTTACTGCCCCCACCCCCAATTGACTTTGGTGATGGGAAACTGGCAAAGAAGGTTGGCAACAAGCAATCATGTGATTGTACTTTACAGCAACCATTGTAAATGCAACGGGTTTGCTAGGAACCAGAATTTTGTTTATGTGACAGGGTGCACCAACATCTGGAACTTCATGTACTAGTTGTAAGTCCCTGCATTTAATGCCACTAAACAAGTACGGTAATAGAAATATGTTGACAACTTAGCTGGCATAGAGTGAGAGACAAATGAATACACTCAAAGAATCATCTCAATATTCAGTTGATATATACGGAATGCATACGTAAACTTTCAATGTTACAAGAAATAGCAATGGTATGTAGAACAGTCTACTTTTTTACATCACCAAATTTTCCTCATTCTGGAGGAATTTCCTAAGCCCCAAAGCACAAAATCTCTGTCTGTCTCTTTATCTATCTATCTATCTATCTATCTATCTATCTATCTATCTATCTATCTATCAATCTATCTCCATCTCTCCTTCTCTCAGACAGAGAGAGAAGGAGAGATTAAATTTGAACATTTTATCGTTATGCTTTTGGTGATATTGTAGTATCACAACCACACCTTTGTGGCTTCCAAATAAGCCACAATGAATTTTGTGGTCCCCAAACCTGAATATTGTGGTTGGATGTTGCTCCATACAAAAGACTGAAGGAAGTGCAAGAATGTGGGAAACCATACCTTGTAAAAGCCTTCGTAAAATGCAGAATTTGACAACAGTCATATTAGAGCAGACTGAGGGTAGCTCTGAATCATTCCTGTAGTTCTGAGTCTTCTGATTCAAAGCCTTTTAAAATCATTATTCTATAAGTTCTCTCATTATAAAATCTCAAAATTGGTTTATTAGTGCTAATTCTGACTCTGAAGTGCCTTCCTTCCTTCCTGGGGGAGAGTGAACATGAACAATGGCATATTTTTGTATTCTCTTTTATATAACGAATTTCCTTTCTTCTTCAGCTCTGCCTCTACGGTATGTATATATGATGGAAGCTGGGTCCTTGGCTAGACAGTAATTTCCACCTTCGTTAATACAGTATTGCTAAAACAGAAGCAAGTCAGAACAGTAACAAGAATAGGATCGACTGCAGGTTTATTAGGAAGTTCCTCATTAGGTTTATAGATTCCCCTTTTCATCCTCCTTCATTCCAGGCAAAGGACATCAAGCAGTTGGGCTTGCCCACCACCACCAATTAAAAAAAGCAGCAGATAGGAGCAAGAACATAGCAACGATAAGTCCTTTTCACTTTGTAACATGCCACTTTATTACAAGGGATACCAACTGATATAGTCACCAAACTTCTATCTTTCTCCTCTCGTAAAAGTAAAGATAAAGGTTTCTGCTATCCAGTCATTTTGACTCTTGGTCCTACTGTGTTGCTGTTTGCAACAAAATTAAACAAGCTGGGTTGGAAGCTCTTCAGATATCTCATGGAAGGGCTAAGTCCTAGAGGACCACTAGTGTCAACCAGAAGTAGCTGGTTTATTGGCGGCAGTTTTCCCCTCCTTCTGTTCTGCAGAATTCTGGAATTAACTAGGAAGAATCATCATGTATGTAAATCTTGCCTGAGCAGATTCGCAAGTATACAGATATCGTATGTATCAAATATGCCTCTGGTGCAGAGCAGACTTTAAACCGACTCTCCTATGTGATTGTGGCCCAGTTCCCACATAGGCTTTCCTTTGTTTTCCATCCATTCAATCGTACCTGACACTCAGAGACTCCCTGGGCATGCAGTTTCCTTGGCCAAATTTCTCAGAAGTGGTTTCAGCCTTTCTAGGCTGAAAGGAAGTGACTAGTCACAGATCACCCAGCTGGCTTGTGCTTAAGGTGGGACTAGAACTTATAATCTACGGTTTCTAGTCAACACTGTAACCTTGTTGCTTGTATCTTTATGATTTATATTGACTGTTTTCTAGTATGATTTGATTGCTTATAGTACCCTATGACTATTATTAAATGTTGTAACTTATGATTCTTGACTCTTAATGAATGTATCTTTTATTTTATGTACACTGAGAACTTTTGCACCAAGACAAATTCCTTGTACGTCCAATCATATTTGGCCAATAAAAAATTCTATTCTAACACCTTAACAATAAAGGTGGTTCTCAAATTACAACTACAATTGGAAGTAGAATTTCTAAGCAAGGCAATAATTAAGTGAGTTGCGCCTGATTTTATCATGGTTTTTTTTTTGCCCTAGTTAAGTAAATCAGCTGCTAAGCGAATCAGGCAGCCATTACATTAGCGAATCCAGCTTCCCTCACTGAATCGGACTGAGAAGGTCGCAAAATGGTGATCACATGACCCGCATGCTAAGTGCCCAAATTTTGATCTCATGACTGTGGAGATAATGCAGTAGTCGTCAATGTGAGTGCAAGAGCCAGTCATATGTACAGATAGTCCTCTACTTAACAACAATTTGTTTAGTGACCATTTGTAAGTCAAAGACTATCTGTACTCATGACTGGTTCTGAAATCTGCAACTACCTTTTCAAATTTAAGGACTGCATAAGTGATATGTTTTGAGGCAAGATCATCTTGTAGAATATTGAAGAAACAGTGTGCCTCACTTGTTCCTGGGACAAAAATCAACCCATATAAACCATGTTCCTTGTCCAGTTTCAGGAAATTCTCAGCTTACAATTTTCATAAATCCATTTCAGCACCCCCAAAGAATGGTGGAAAACATTACTAATGGGATGCAAATGTCACATTCTGATAACAGGAATATGCTACTTAAAACTTGTCATGAATGTTGTCATTTTCTCCATGAAAACTGATCTCTATTTATAAAAACCTTCACTCCTAATCTTAAAAGAGAGAGAGAGAGAGATGCATTAGAAGATTAAATCATGTATTTATATCCTGTTCTTTTTCTCCTTTTGTAAGTCAATAAATTTGTATTGTTAGCACAGGCTCATGAACCAGATTGTACAACATTTTTACACTGATGTATCTTTCCCCTTGAGGTACCAAAAGATATATGTACAAAGCAGGTGTTTTCATTTGTTTAATTGGAGTTGAATTCAGACAATATTACCGGCAAATGAGCTAGGCACATTCAGTAATTCATAGAAAGTGACAGTCGTTTTGCTTAGATGTTTGTCTTCCAAGCTGAATAGATAAATACAGCAGGTTGTCAAAGGCCTTTAAAGATTTTAAATGAAGCAGTGTAACATTATTAGCTGGTTCATCTACAAATGTAGTTATACAAGCGGCACACCCATATCTCATCTTTTGAGCATTAGTTGGTAATTTTTATATATTTAAATGGTATCCTGTTTTGACAAAGTACTAAACCGCAAGCCTCAAAAAGAAACACATGAAGCTTGTGTCAATACATGCTGGTATCTATCAACAGGAAACATTAGGCATTGTCAGATCTGGTACACTAATGAGGAATGCTCGACTTGCCAGCTTGAACAGAAGCATTTTTCTTGAAGACTTCTGAGCTTCTCAGGCGTATTTATGATGTTGAATGCATAATGTGTAATGTAAAGGCTTGTTTCTCATATAGATCTCTGTCTTTCCCCCCTACTTCCAGTGTTGCCCATTTGTGTGTTTAACTGTTAAAACTGCCATTCCCTACAGAGGCAGTGTAAAACAAGAAATGCCTCCAGCTATACTATCACCTCAGGCTGTAAGCTCCTCAGATCTCACTACAGCTGCACTGGCTTGGTCACTCTCCAGCTAAAGTCTGGAAAGTTTCAAGTAACTGCACTGTGAATTCAAGTCACACTGTTTTTTCTGTGTTGGGGAATTTTGAGAAGGGTCAAGCTGGAAGTTAGTGCAGCTGGAAAACATCTCCTAGAAGGACAAGCCAATAGTAGGCCAGAGCTACTGCTTCTAAAGAACTATGGTTTTTGGATACGGGTTGTGGATGTTTTGAGTGGATTAAGGAGGTGATCGTATTTCTTTCTATAACTCATTGGATCCTGCTTAGGAATAAAGTTATTTTGACGTATGGTCTCGGATCAATATCAACCTTTAGTCAATAGAGTAAAGACACTTGTGTAAGAGATCAAACCTTAGGACCTGCATATATAGTATGAAAAAGTAATCCAGCGCTCTCTGGATTTTTTTTTTCAAGTCTTATTATCCTCAGCCAGAGTAGATGATGGTAAAGGAATGTAAGATTTGGAGATCCAGGTTGTGCTAGTACACACACATTAATACAAATCAGTATGCAGTACTGAAAAAATAGAACTATTTTTATTAGCTTTAAAATTCCTACATCTCCGAGTATACTTGTTGTCCACTTGGAACAGAAAAGTATCTGTTTCTCAAATCAGAGGACTCGCTTAATATATTTGTTGTATGATTTTTCTGTCTACATTGAGGAGCATTGCAGAAATTGTATCCATGGGTGGGGGGGGGTCAAGTCTTCCAGGATTCACAAAGTAAGATACCCAAGATGGCACAGTGATTTTCCAGTTGGCCAAAGGATGTATGAATACCTCGGGCCTCCTTCAAATTGTATTTAAGCCAGTTGAATGCTCCTTGGGTAAAGATAAAGAATAATAATTTAGCAAAATGCTTGCAAGATTGCTACAGACGACTAATAGGATCTATAGATTGTTAGCTACTTAAGACAACATAGTAGCATGGGATCTCTCAAGCCCTTACCAAAAAGAGCCTTCCAAGCAGAGCCAGCCATCAAGCAAAAGTTCTAGGTTGCTCCCATTTCATTTTGGCTGGCTTTCCAGAAATGTAATATCGTGCTAAAAAGCCCATTTCTCTCTAGTTCTTACGTGAATGATTTATCTTAATACATTTTTGCAATTATGAGATTATATTGCTTCCCATATAGACTTTCTAAAATGTAAGGTTCCTTCTCTTTAGAAGTGCTCGTATCCCACCAAGTCTTTTCTAGAGTAGATTAGAAGGATAACTTAAGTCCCCTGCTGGGGTTTCAGACGGTTGTTACTGCTCTTCACCAGCTCATCTTTTCATGAAGATTGTGATCCCGTGAAATAGGCCAGTAAGCACAGCACAGTGAAATAGTAAATTGACCAGTAAAACGAAATCAGTAAATGAAGGGAATAGCTATTAAATTGCCAAGCCAAGATATATAATTATGCTGTAGGACTTTCCCAAACTATTACATATCAAAGGTATAAAATGATTAAAAGGGAGATTTTTCTAGGTAGGAAAGATATGTTGATAGCAAGCTTCAACACAATATTTTTTTTTACTTATGTATATTAACTGGCACAGTATTTTCTAGCAAATTTAATCACAACTGGGTTTTTCAAACATGAAAGACTAAAAAGTTAATGAGCAAATCCAGCTGTGTTAAGTGCAAAAATCCAACTTCAGAGGTGATGTCAGAGGATTCTTGCAGTCTCAGAAATGTCCTGGAATATCACCTACTGAAGAATTTAATATTAAAGGTTAGTTTTTCTTACATGTTCAACATCCACCCCACCACCATCACTCAAAAAATGATCTAAAGACCAAATATAGCAACCATCATTAAACTTTAGAGTAGTGAGATATAACCACACCAGAAATGAAGATTGAGAGACTTCTCCTGAATAGAAGGATTGTAAGGAAGTAATCTTATCCAGAGCCAAACAAAAGTTATCTTTTGTGGAAGTCTTATTCCACAGGGATTTCTTAGCAGGTATGATGACAGTTAATAGACATTAGAACAACTTCCCAGCTAACCTCACAATGGTTATACTGGTCAGGTCTAATAAAACTTAATAGGATTAATTGAAGTTACCTTGGGATAACACATTCAGCAGTGTTTACTCTTAACACTAAATGCAGCAAATTGCGAATGCAGGATCTGCTTGCTTCCTGTAGTCACCAAGGAACACACATTTTAAAAACAGTACATAGGGATTTAGTTACTGTGACACCCATTAACTTTTATGGGGATGCTAAACTCTCAAGACATTACTTCAACCATACTTCTCTTTATTTGTGTTCTGTGTAGCTCCATTCCACTATATCATCTGTAATTGCTCTTGTCTCAACTCGCAACTCCTTTTCATTAAATTTTTATTTATGAAACAACATCAAATGTTCACCATTTTGCTTAAAATACTTATTATTTTCTTTTTCCCCCTATTTATAAAATAAGGAAGCTTTAAAAAAAAAAAAAAACACCTGCGCTTTAACGTATTTTTGAATGCTGGGAAGGAATTTGAACTGTAAGTCAGCTAAAAATATACTGTATTAGGAAGCCTTGGGGACCACTGAAATGAGAACAGTGGCCCATTACTGTTAAGAAGGTGTTTTATTGAAAATATGCTGACATACATTCCCAGGAGAGCAAGAAAAGACAGCAAGATGCCCAGCAGTTATATAGGTTGTTCTCCTAGACAAGCTAATATATATAGTTTGGCACTTCCATGCTGTGTGCAAGAGAGCCCATATAATAGACTAATGCATACTTCTGCATTAAAAGGCTGCATATTTCCCAGGATAAATTTTTTTTACTCTCTTTAACACAGCTATCGTTTATACCTTTCACTTACGTGTTAATTACTTAAAACATTTTTCCCATTCACTTGTTCAATGAGGCAGCTGAATAAATTGAAGCAACCAGTAGATGGCAGCATTTGTTAGACTGGTTCCCCCATAAAGGGCAGGGACCTCTATTTACACGTTAAGGATTTAGTTTTCACTAAGATTTCTGGTAAACTAATCAATGTGTAGACATAATTTACCACCACCACCCAAAAAACTACCAAGTTTCTAGTTCCCAAGACTGGAAATATGCTGAAAAGGCAAAGAGCATATACTAATCAGTACTAAAATAAACATTCGATATGTACTGAAGTAGGTATAGATAATTAATTTTGCACTTACCAGCTGATGTTGAAAACCCCTGATTACTCATGTTATTATTTCTGTTTGCCTAATAAAAATGAACTGACAGAACAGAAAGATGAATCTTGAGATTCTTAGGATTGGTAACTCAAATTTAAAAAATTTGGCAAAAAGGATCTAAGGGAACCCTCCTCCATGGCCACAAGCAGATTGATTTTTCCTATTTTTATCACAATTAGGTTCATGCATTTCAGTAAAGCCCAGACTTGTTTTTTATGGATTATTGCACAAACCCCAGGTGGCTGGTTTCTTTACTAAGCCAACACCGAAGAAAAATATAGGTACATTATGCTTTGGTGTATTTGTATGAAATCAGTCATAGTTTTCAATCCCTCATGGGCATATTTTTCAGTTCAGACATTGATTACTTTTTATCTTGTTGCAATTATAACATAATAGGTAGCTTAGTATGGATGGCAGCTCAGGGTGTGACTTTTGCTGAGATATTGGTCAAATGGAATGAAATTATTTGTTAAATATTATAACCCAATAAGGTTTGCATAATTTACTTTGCTCATGGATATGCAGAGCTGAATTTTTCCAGAAGCAAGATTTTCCATTTTCATTCAGGCAATACTAAATAATCATTTGTAGATTGCTGACAATGTATATGCAGTACAGGCAGGCCTTGACTTACAACAGTTCATTTAGTGACCATTCAAAGTTACAATGGCACTGAAACAAGTGACTTAGTTATGACCATTTTTCACACTTAGGACCATTGCCATTTCCCTGTAGTCACATGATTACAATTTAGATACTTGACACCTGACTCCTATTTATGACTATTGCACTGATCACGTGATCCCCTTTTGCAATCTTTGGACAAGCAAAGCCAATGGGGGAGGCAGTTTCATTTAAAAACCATGTTACTAACTTAACAACTGCAGTAATTCACTCACTTGTCTCGTTTAGCCACTGAAATTTTGGGCTCAATTGTGGTCGTAAGTCAAGGTCTACCTGTATTTACTTTAAAGAGTTGGAAGCTGAGATACTTCTTTCTGGCCTTCAGTATCCTCTCTATTTGAGGGTAACCAGAAGAGGAGGAAGAGGAGGAGGAGGCAAAGTAGCAAAATCTAAGAAATTTTGTCATCCGTGTTGTTTTTTTCCCCCAAAGGTTTGAGCTAAGAGGAGATTTTCTTTGTCTTTTATGGCATTAAATTGATTTCATGTCCTATACTGTAGGATTCACATGTGCTTTAAGTGCATTTTACAACAGATTTTTGATGCCTAAACTTTCATTGGCATGTTCATGTATACCAGGGGTCCCCAAACTTGGCAACTTTAAGACTTGTGGACTTCAACTCCCAGAATTCTCCAGCCAGCATAGCTTAAAGTTGCCAAGTTTGAGGACTATACCTCTGGTATATACTTGCCAAAAGTCATACAGGTAATCCTCGAATTATGACAGTTCACTTAGTGAACGTTCAAAGTTATGCGATAACCCATCCAAAGTATTTATGACACAGCCCCGAAATTATAAATATTGCAAAGGGCAGTCGTTCATCCTTACAAATGACTGCAAAGACATTGCAACATTCAACCTGCTTGTTTCCTACCCCCCCCCCCCCACACACACACACATACACACACACGCCGGATCACCACAATTGCTTCTCCTTTCCCTGCTGCACCAGACTCACTTATGCTTCCAGCATCCGATTGCTTGCAAACGTTTTGCATGGAGCCTGGAAGCTTCTGGGCATCGTGATCTTGCAGGATTTCAGGCTGCAAGATCACAGCCTCGGTAAGCTTCCAGGCTCCACACAAAACATTTGCAAGTCAACAGGACACTTTGTGAGAATGCGATTTTATATATGACTTTATTGCATTCTTTCCCAGAATTTCCTGCCATAGATAATACTTGCAGTATTTGAAATCCACACATAGGATTAGTGGGAAGAGCTTTACTAATGAATTATTGTGTGTATCAGCATGCACTGAAATATGTAGGTAGGTCTCGACTTACAACCATGTGTTTAGAGACCATTCAAAGTTACAATGGCGCTGAAAAAAGTGAATTATGACTGGTTTTCACACTTAATGACCTTTGCAGTATTCCTGTGGTCTTGTGATCAAAATTTGGGCAACCTGCTTGTGTTTATGACAGTTGCACAGTGCTGGGTCAGAAAACCAGTTGTAACCTTACTAGTCGGCCTTCCCACAAGCAAAGTCAATGGGGGAACCCACATTCACTTAATGATTGCATAATTCAATTAACAATTGCTGTGATTTGCTTAACAACTATGGCAAAAGGGTCATAAAATAAAGCACAGCTCACTTTATATCTGCCTTATTTAGCAAAAAGAAATTTGGGGATTAATTGTGGTTGTAAATCAAGAACTACCTGTGTGGCTGGCACTATCTGGGATTTTTAAAGAATTTGTTTTGATTCCCTATCAATTTCTTCACTGTGTTTAGCTAGCTTTAGCTGATTTTTACTAATAATGGATTTTATACATGCAAGCATACATGCCACACACACACAGATGCCATTTTTTATATCCCTTTTTCCAAGTTGAGGAGAGAATTCTATGGGTCTTGAAAGGCAATGAGAAACTACATTAGAAAATAAATTCCCATATTTTGTTTTTTTCCTGCCAGTTAGTGGGAAATAAGGGCATTATGAGAGTAGCTTAGTGCCTCTTTGTTGCCCAGGTGGCCGCAGAATGGAGAGTAATGAAGAGTACAGGGTTAATAGATCCCGATGCTCATAGTTGTAATGATCTGAAGATAACTGCACTCAAAGCATCCCCGGGCTTTTATTTTATTCCCCTTTTTCTTTCTTTTCTTCCCCAACAGTCTTTTTTTGAACACTTACTGAAAATCTGTTAGTGGAATGGAACATCCTGTATAATAAACACAAAATTCATAAGATCCACTTATATCTTTTGTATAAAGCAGAAAAGTTTTACTAAAACAAATGACACAAATGATGAGATATACTATAAAGGCGTTGTATTTATTGGGCATATTTCTAAGATTTTACATAAGCTACTAAAATTTAGGATCACTTTTCTAGTACATTACATAACTGAATGTGTTCAATTCAGTCTCCCATGGAACAATTTTCTGTAAGCTCTGTCATTGGATCAGAACTTCTCGTATAAAAATTCATCAATAACATATTTTCTTTCTCATGAAAAGTAAAATTACCATTTATTAGGCAAGAAGAAAGCAGTTAATTAAGATCAATCAAATATAAAACACAGGGCAGAAATATTCTGATAGTTATTTATAAGAACACGTCAGATCCAATTATATATAAAATAGTGCTTATTTCATTCATTATTAATAACTGCATGATTTGAGAAAAACAGTAATTTTTCTGAAGCTTTCTCCAGAGGTCTTCTGACTATTATCTTCATCTTTCACCTGAATATTGATGCTGCCTGCTGTGCGTATATAAATTAACTATTACTATTACAAAAACATTGTAATACCGAGGGGTGAAAATAGCATCTTTATGCCAGAATATATCTCAAACATACATAACTACTGTCAGTTTTATTTTAAAGTCATCTACATTATAATGTGTACACAAATAAAATTAATAAGGAATAGTATATTGCTATAGTATGAATGTGATACCTGTAGAAACCTGTTAAATAGATAGTATCAAGGCAATCCTTATATCACAGCTTTACTTTTGATTTCTTTTAAGAAAAGTAGGAAGCACCATTCTTTACGAGTTTCTTATTATTTGTTCCACCAGAAATGAAAACCATCAATTAAAGAAGGCTTAGATCAATAAATAAGATACAGCCATTTGAAAATACTGTTGCACTGTTGTTACCTTATAGAAATTGCTTCAATCTCAAATTATTTTGCAGATTATTGCTCTTTTCTTATCTGTAACTGCAGTGGTTTAAGATTATTTCTTGTAAGCTAACCACAGAAATACAACTCTATTAAAACTTTTGCTTATAAAGGATTAGGTTTTACACACTTCCTTTGCCTTCCAATGCTATGATCTATCTGCATAATGAGAGTATTGGGTTGGACTGGGTTCTGTTATGATCTGCTATCTTTTTAAGAAACTATGCTAAATTCACATCTGTGATCTCTTTCACCAAGAAATATTAAAAGTGGACAAGACTTTCATTCTGCATATGAATTTATCATGATCTACATACAAGTAATTCTTAATGGTAGATTGCTCTCTTTGTAGGGGAATTATATGGTCTAATTGGATATAATCTATAACAAAAAACATTTGCTTCTGATATTGCTATAACTTTCTTGACTTGTTAGGAAGTTAGTGACTTTTCTAGAATTACTTAGTTTTTTTCTGGATAATTCAAAGCTTTCTCTATGGGTTAGTTGCTAAATTGTAGCCTCAATGAAAACACATCACTGTTTTGCTAGAATTAAATTCCTTGTCTTATTTATAAAATAGTAATATGATACATTTAATATTATCAAACAATTATATCTACCTATCCCGGATCCTTGGGAATGCCAAATCTTGTTCAAACATTTGGCTGGCTGTGCAGTCAACAATAGTAATATGGATGGGAATAGGAGATGATTCTTCCTGGTTGCTGTGGGTTTTCTGTTGTCTTTCTTGTACAGACAATGGTAGAAACCTCTTGCTTCTAACTGAGCCTCCATCTAGATTACTCTTTCCAACATCAGATAGAAATCCTAAGGCAAAATGTCTTGGGAAATAACCAGAGTAAAATTTGTGAAACCGTAATACACAGGAATAGGGAATGAGCACATCTGAATTATTCTGTAGTAAATTCATCAAACTTTCAAAGTTGTAGAGCCAGAACAAAATTGTTACAATTCTTTCCCTCCATAGTAACGTTGTAGTTCACTCCATATATAGGTCCTCAATTTACGATCACAGTTGAGCCCAATATTTTTGTTGTTAAATAAAACATTTGTTAAGTGAGTTTTGCCCCCTTTTATGACCTTTCTTGCCGCAATTGTTAAGTGAGTCACTGCAGTTGATAAGTTAGTAACCTGGTTGTTAAGTGAACCTGGTTTGCGTGCATTGACTTTGCTTCTGAAAAAATTGCAAAAGGTGATCACATGACTTTGGGACACAGCAACAGTCATAAGTATGAACCAGTTGCCAAGCCTCTGAAATCTGATCACATGATCATGGGGATGCTACAATGGTCGTAACTCTGAAAAACGGTCGTAAGTCACTTTTTTCATTGCTGTTGTAACTTTGAACAATCACTAAATAAACTGTTGTAAGTGAAGGACTACCAGTAAAATATAGGACTATTTAACAGTGGTTTTATGATGATTGTGAATAAACCAGATGCTACACGTATCAATATCTACAAGATGAGAAAATCACATCAGAAGAAACAATGTTTTTAATCAGATTCACCAAAGATGGGTTCTGCCCCTTGTCCAGGGATGTTCCCTACAATGTAGGAACTTCCTAGTTGTCCCTTCAGTTATTCTAAAGTAGGTTCATTCAAAATTTACATTAATACAATCTTTATTGCCATCTTTTCCTGAAAGGTTAAAGTAAATTGAGCAGATACAAATCGATAAACCAGCAGATAATCAGTTCACCGAATTCATGTTTCATCACAATGCTTAACTGATAGGAAGAATGTTCACTGGAATATCACATTAGGTGAACCTGTTTTATTCATCTTCTCATTCAATTATAGTTGGGTGGCCTGTGTAATTTCAAGTGAAACTATCTCTATTTAAATAAGGCTTCCAATTAGTTGAATTGTGGATTATCCTAACATTTAGAATGTCCCCAAGGCCATTTGCATTGCCAAGTTGGAATTTGGTGTTACACATCTGTCATCAAATCTATAAATGTGTTTATAGATTGCATGCATATTTTATATGTATTATGTTTCATATGCCCTTTATTTTATTTTGTTTTTCCTGGATTGCAGTGATATATCTGAAAGCAGACCAAATTGTACCCTAATCTTCTGAAATATTTTGCTTCTTATTATTTATTATCTCTTAGTTCTAGACTTTTAGACTGTAATAATAATAATTCTTATATTTTTTCCAGTTAATGTAATGCTTATAATACTGTAGTAACCTACCAAGACTTTGAAACCAGATCTGCATCAGAAATATAGAGAAAAGATGATGGGAAATTATGGTTCATATAACCATCTCAAGTATTGCCTTGGTGAATTTTGAGTATGTCAAGGCATAATCAAGTGGCAGAAATTATATTATAGGCAGTTGGCAATAAAGCATGGACTCCTTGAAGCTGAGCTTGAGAGCCACATTATGAATACTTACCTGATCTGGTTTTAGACAATGTTAATTTCACACTCTATTGGGATAAACCTGTAAATAGTACTGACAAAACAGCAGGCTACAATAATTCTAGCCATAAAAATATACTCAGCAATAATTCTTATGGATAACATGAAAATACTAAAACTGAAACAAAATCCATTTTACAGTGGAAATAACTGGTAATAAGAATCATCGCTTAAGAAGACAATGATACAAGTATTTCCTTTTGAAATTAAGTTATTTATACCCATGTTTTTAACTAAATGCAAATGGCTTTGGCGTATTGTATCACTCAGTTATTTCTTAAATATCTTTTGCCATAAATGCAAGTATTGATTTTAACTGTAAGGAAGAACTTTTCACAATAATTTGCTTTTATTAACAGAAAGATTGTGCAGGTTATCTGAAAATATAGTAATAATGGAGGCAGATGAGGGTTTTTTCTCTGCCATGGTGGGTGTCGGGGGGGTGTGAAGCTTTCTTAAATTCAACCCCGTCTTTTTTTCAGATAAATTCAATTATTTGTCATCATCATAAAGCACACTATAACCTGTGGTGTTCAAGTGGATGTTTCTGGGTAGTTCGCAAGGAACCTTATGGAAATGGCTAGTCCCTATTTCTTCTTTTCAGTAGCTGGAACTTAATGGTACATTGCTGTAGGATGCAATAATATTATTCTGCTAAATCTGTGCTTTCCAAGGAATTTCTGACATCTTCCAGAAGCTTCCTATCTACCTCATCACAAGGTTCACTGAATTGTTAATGGTTCACTGTAAAATTCATTGCCAAGGTTTGAAAGCTCTGAAGATCTGACATTTTTAGACAAAGTAAGCTGTTAAGGAGCTGAGAGCAAAACTGATGTCTCGGTTTTTGTCAACACATTAAAATAAAGTTTCTCTGTTATGCATCTTAGTAATTCTTGTGCTCAAGCAAGTGTTAGAAACTGAAAGCTTTAAAAGTGCTAGAGTAGATTGTTCATGTATTGCATATCAATGGATTTTTTCCCCCTCCATTGAAATCAATATCCCAATAATACCAGGAATATGTGGAGTAACTCCAAAATATTGAAATAATTACTGGGACTATCTTGTAACTAAAGACTTATTCTGTGTTGAATAAAAGTTCCAGTAATTGCAGTAATTGACACATAATTTAGATCGGGCCTTCGCCCTGTATGTATCTAGGGTAATCAACCTTGCCCCACAGAAGATCCTAGATGACTTCCAAAACAAAACAGCCAGCATGAAGTAACAAAGCAACCTTGATGAAAGCTTATATAAGTGGGAATATCTGTCTCAAGACTGGTGTTGTTAGACTGTTGACACCATACTGGTTTGCAATGTGAGATCATTAACACAAAGAACCCACTAGATGTAACTAGATGTAGGATTCTTTGAGATCATAAAGAGATCAAATCCAATTGAGTCCATTCCTTTATTTACTTACACCTAATGGATAGAATCCTATAGTTCAATCCTGAGCTGCAGTAGCGCATACAGTATCAAATGCTTCAGCAAATGCAAGAAATTTGCATGTAGGCACACTTCCACCAGCTAGCACTGATGATATGACTTAGTTTGTTAATGAAACTTCTGCAGAAAGCACCAAGGACCCCACAGATGGAATCAAGCCAAACTAAAGCTGTAACCTTCTGCCCTATTAGATGTATCTTGAGAGATTCTAGGTCCGTGATGGCAGAACCATTTGTGCGGGAACGTGAGCCCCAGCCAAACTTACCTGCACTGCACATATGCGTGCCTCCTAGCTGATTTTCAGCCCATTTGAGGTCGTTTTTGCCCTCCTGGAGACTCAACAGAAGCCTCTGCAGCATCAGGAGACCAAAAAATGACCCTTCCGGAAATACCAGAAGTGCTCGTTTTCAGCCTCCGGAAGGCCTCTGGAGTCCAGAGGAGGCTGTTTTCACCCTCCCGGAGGCTCGATAAAAACCTTTGGAGCCTCAGGAGGCTGAAAATGGGCCCATTTTGGTATTTCCAGTATTTCGGGCTGAAAATCAGCTGGGAGGCAGGCACATGCGCAGTGCAGGTAAGGGGGTGGGGCAGGGGTGTCATGTGCAGAGGGGCTGGGGCACATTGCATTGTGGGTGCCACCGTGTGCACTTTCGGCACACTACAACAAAAAAGTTCGCCATCAATGTTCTAAGTTGTATCTTCCCTGAACTTCTGCCCCTTACTCACATTCAGCTAAGGATTGCAACAGTCTCTTAATCTGCGCTTGTCTCTCTAGGAAAATTCTGGGTTGCCAAAAATTGTCTACCTCATTACTCCAGTAGGTTCACATTCCATCATAGGAAATTATAGAAGTCAAGATAACTGATAACCACAGTTCTCCCCCAGATTAAAAAAAAATATTGATGCTAATTATGAGCAGAGATTCAAATAGTCCCCCCCCCCCCATGACATTCCAAACCTCTTCAAAAACCTGGCTTTTCTCCCAGGGACTAGGGTGGGTGTTGAGCCCCTTTCAGCTGTTTTTGTTATATTGTATTTTTTCCCAGGCATGCGCTGCTCTTTTTTCTAATGATCGCCTCTATTTTAATTGTAAGCTGCTCAGAATCATCTATAGTATAATCAGGTGGCCTCTAAATCAAATCAAATCAGCCAATCAACCAAGGAAATAAATCAAAACATTTAAGTGTGGTACAGTTTGAGTACTGGCACCATGCTTGTTTGCAATGTGAAATTATTAGCACAAGGAGCCCACTGTGTGTAATTAGATTTGAGATTCCGTGAAATCAAGAAAGCATGAGATAAAGAAAAATAGTAGCCTAAAAACAAGGCTGTTTTTATTCTGTTTGTCACATCACAAAGTCTGGGAAACAGTCAAAATGTTTAAAAAGTTTCCTTCTCCCCTCCAGCATAAATATCATCCCTAATCAATTGAGATAAAGATGTCCTTTCTCTACCTCAGGAATATATTCAGGAAAGTAGAATTCCCATTAAAACTAGTACAGATTGGTGGCATTATCCTGCCAACCTTAGCTATTTTTTGAAAGATAACTGGACTAGTTAATACTTGGATGGAAAATTACTCGGAATTCGCAAGGCTATAGGGTAGACTCTGAAATCGATTTTTTAAAAAAGAGAAAAGACCCACAAAAAAACAGTAACAAGCCATTTCCACCCATGAAGTGTCTGAGAGAAATCTTGGCTCAAAGGAGACTTTGTATATCATAATAATATTATAAAATAGTATTTTTATTTATTTTTTAATAAAATTGGGATTCTGTAATAGAGATTAAAAAAAGATTGCTACTAGTTGTATAAAATGTCATACATAGCTGGCTAAAAAAAAATTCCTTTCTTAAGTGTTCAGAGCAGTGGTGGGATTCAATTTTTCTTACTACCGGTTCTGTGGGCGTGACTTAGTGGGCGCGCCAGGGGAAGGATACTGTACATGGATCCCATATTCTCTTTCGACTGTGTGTCAAATAGGTCTAATTTGAAGGAATGTATGTTGACCTGATCTAACTATATGTCTATGTGAGACAGAAGCGAAAGAGAGAGAGAGATTTATCAGTGATGGGATTCAGCCAATTCGCACCACTTCAGGAGAACCGATTGTTAACTTTCTGAGCGAACTGGTTGTTGAAAGAAATCATTAGGACAGAGAACCAGTTATTAAATTATTTGAATCCCACCACTGAGATTTATGTGTTCTTTTTATCTCCACTCTTATCTTACAACAGCCTTGTGAAGCAGGCTGGACTGGACTGAGAGATACTAGTGCCTTTTGCCAAATCCCTTAATCAATGCCATTGATGCATTGTTTACGCAGGACAAAATGCAAAAGTGATCCAGCTTATTTTTCCTAGAAACCAGGGCACATTCAGCTATATTTGCATCAGTTTTTTTATCTTGTAATTTGGATTTCGTTCCCTATCAACCCACAAGTGAAATTTAGACTTCATTCCCTATCAGTTCACCAGACTCCAGTCTAAGAGGCTTCTCACATCACGATACAGGGAGGATGAAAGAGATTGAGTAGCAAAGCACTTTGCCATGGAGAATACTATATAAACAGTATTTTAAAATGCAGGTAGCTCTTCTGTTTGCCACAAGGCAGTTATGTGATCATGAATATAAGACAGCTTTCACAGAAGAGAAAAGAGCTGCAAGTGGGGGAAAAACTGTGCAAAGCTTTAACTAAATAGCCTCCATCGCCCCCCTTCCTCCTCCTCAGCAGTTTCAAAAACTCAAACATGTGCAACCTCTAAGGATATAAAATAACACAATATTATTTTTGCTTTTAACATTCCTTTTGTATTATTTTTCTTTACATAAAACAGTTCCAAAATATGTCCTATAATATTCACAATTCACACTTAAAATCCATGTCCTTGATATGTAGATTTGTTCTACTTCATTGATTTAAGAGGGAGAACCTTTCTGATTCAGGGATGATGCTTTTTGGCAGATTTAGGATCTCACGTAAGATGTGTGTAGTCGATTGTTAAATATTCATAAGGTAAGGGTCAACTTTTTAGTGACCTGTACAAAACATTTCATTAATTTGTTGTCTAACAGAAAACACTTCGAGCTATGGAAAGCAATCCATATCACATCTGGTTTATCATGTGATTACAAGTATCATTGAGTTGGATCCTTTTGTCTCGTGAGTCTCTCCCTGCTCCCCCAAACAGCAATGGTTGTTTTGGATTTGTTTCTTAAAAAGAGTATGTTGCGTTTGCAAGACCTTTTGTTTAGTTAAATGTAGGTTAAAATAATTGAAGTATTTCAACTGAAGAAAAAAATTTTAGCCAGATTAATTTTATTTGTATGTAATATTTATAATAGTGCATGTTTTTATTTATTTTAAAATATCAAACTAGATTTTTCAAATGTAATGGGATGAACTTCACTCAATAAATACATTTTAAAACATGCTCCAGTATTTCTTTTTTGGGTGGGGGGGTTGGAAGGAAAGGGAGCATTAATACTTAAGAGTAAGTGATAATTCTTTTTATCTGGCCCCTTGACACCTTGAGTGATTGTTCTGCATTAATTACACAGAACCATCAAATCTGATAGTGAAAAGGTCCCAACACTGTCCAAACGTTTGAGAAGATGCTACTAAGTTCATAAATACTTGTTTGCAGCCTTTAACAACCAGGCTGATAAAAATCCTTATTTGGAAAACATTGATCAGAGGGCTATAATAGATTCATCTGTGATTGTGATACATTTTTATATCTTATCATTCCCCAGTATGTGATTCATTTCCTTTTGGTTTGTTTGGAGGAGGTGGGTGCTAATTCTCTGCATAGGCCAGGCGCACAAATAATTTGTACAAACTCCTGTTGAATACTTATTTGCAAAGGTTTGCATGATTTATACCGGATTGTATCATGAATAATTTGTGCTGGACAGAAGTATCTGAAAAGGCAAGAGGGTTGCGAAATAATAAAAGCAGTATTTTTTGCTAAAGAGGTATCAAAAGTATCTCCCCATTTAAAAAAAAAAAAACACCTGATTTTCAAATGAGGGGTTTTTTTTAAAAAAAACAAACAAAACTTCCATAAGTACAATCGTTCCTCTTTTTGGCCTATCTGATTTTTAAAACCGATTGCTGTGAAAGGTTGCATTTGCTTGCTTCTCCGTACTGTCGCGTAGGCTCTGCTGAATAGATAGCTCTTTCACCGTGAGATTTTTAAAAGATCTGTTAGCCCGTGTTCAATTGGGGTTGGTTTTCGTTTTCTTAAGGAGAGAAAAAAAAATAGTTTGGAAGTGATCTTTGCAGGGACTGAGTAAGCATATGCTCTTTGCCATGCTTTTTTAGAGCACAGAAACAGACATGGTTGGGTCACAGGGTTAACAGCACTTAATTGTAGTTGCTTTAGAGACAAAAGCGTTATTTCACAAAAGCATTATTTCACCTGCCTGAGAGAGAGAGAGAGAGAGAGTGTGTGTGTGGGGAGAGAGAGAGAGAGAGAGAGGCCCATTGTGTAGGGGTGTTTGAACTGATTATGTTTAGAGGCTGGTTGTGATTGGTGGAGAAGGGCGTGGCTGATTGGGTAGTTCGCATCTTGTCAGCCCAGGAGCACCCTTGTGTGTGCAATCTGTCTGTAACCTGAAGACTGTACAGCAAGCCTTTAATAGAGCTTCATGGCCCAGCACTGTGTTTGTGGTGGCAGCTAAATGGAGTTTGTCAGGTTTGTCAATACGATTGATTTTATTATTTGTTTCAAATAATGCAGGGCATTGATCTTGAATTTTGCATAGACAAAATAGGAGTGTTTATTCAACTTCCTTCCTTCCTTTCTTTCTCTCTTTTTTCTTTTCTTTTCTTTCTTGCTCTCTCTTTCAATTGAAGCTTTTTGAACTCTCTTGTTTACTCCACTCCGTCAAGAGTTTTACAAGAAGCTGAGAAACAGACGGTCAGCAAACTGTATTTACATTATGTAGGCCTGGGTCGTCTTTTCACGAACTTTAAGGGACGATTTGAGAACAGCCTTTTTTAAAAAAGTGCGAGCAGGGCATGAATACATTTCTTCTTTGGCAGTAAATGTAACAACTTCGTAAATAATTGCCTTGAAAAGAATGCTGTTTGGGAGTATAGTTGCTATATACAAATACATGAGTGAGATTCTATCCTATCGTTAGAGGCATGTTTTCAATGTTTATGGCATAATTGTCTTAATTATAATTTCTTTGAAAAAGGGGAGTAAAACTGCAGATGTGTAAAATTCTGTGTCAGGCACAGTTAAGTGTTTGATTTTACTTGCTAGACAATTTGCCACGTGAAATTATGTACGAGAGGTTTGCTTTTTGACAGTTACCAGGATTAATGTTCTCTGAAGAAATAAGTGTAACTGGATCTAACTGTAACCAAGCTAAGCATCAGGCTTAGAATACTGAATTTTCCTGCAAAAGGAGATTATTTTTCTAAGGGGTGGTGGTAGTGTAGAGGAGGGAACAGTTAGGAAGTGGGTGGTTAGTTTAGAGCAAAGTGCATATATACATGCTTCCTCTTTGAGATTAACTCTTTCATTTCTGACAGTTGAAGAGGAGAGAGAAACTGAATAGGTCCTAGAGGAATTTACTTGTGTAAAGTGCAGTTTTAAAATCTAAAGAATTGCCATCAACTTACTCTAGGAGATTTTAGAATGGTATATGAAAATAAAAATAATAAAAAAGTAGAAAGAGAAGATAAGCTTAATACATAAGAAATGTGCTTTGTTTCTATTGAATGAGATTTTTTGTCCTGAGGAAAACCTTTTACCTTGCTGACAGATATTTCTGAAGCAAATAGAGAGGACAAAATGGAAGTTCTTCAGAAGTATGAAATGTGTTTTCACATTTGTGTATGTCTAATTGATGGGTCTATTTGTGTAAACAGATATGTGCACATAAATGGGCATTTGTGCCTTAAAGCTTAGTAGACAACACTGACAGGATTAATTATGTTATATGGACTAGCTAAGATCAAGTGCTTAGTAGAGTTAACATAAATGCACTCCAGCTTCTTGCCCAGTTTGAGTTCAAATTGAAACAGTATATGAATTTATGTCCATATTTCTTTTTGAATTTTACGTATTAAGGTGGCTAATATGCACAAAGGTTGTATGTGGTGATTCTGTACTTTCAATCCTTTCTAATAACTTTACATCTGGAAGCAGGGCTGTTCTTCTACTAGTAGTAGAAGTACTGTAGCTTCTCAGAGAGAAGGAAGAGAGACTCTTATGTTGTCAAAAACTTTAAACAACCACACTTGTCTTCTTTCTTCGTCCTGCCTGAAATTGCCCTGATACGGATATAAATCTGAAAACAAATCCTGTCCAAACACTGTAGCCGATTTGGCCTAGACTATGATAGAGCTGAACTGAAAACTGATTGGCCTGACACTTTATAATCAAAGCTGATTTATTGTTCATTAGTAGTGCATTAGCCTTTTCAGGCACGACAGTTATTTGTGTAGGGGCCTGTCAAACAAAAGACTGCTAGCACCTGTCATTTCTAAACTATGAGATAAGCAAAATGATGGTAAGATAACACACAAACAGAAATTTATACTTGCAAGAGGTAAACTCTTTCTGTGAACTTCCTTTTAAAAATAACTCTTCTGTAATTTACAGGCCTGCAGTTTTTATAAACCTTAATAGGAATAAAAATGCATCTTGGCAAAGTGACACATTTAATCTGGCCATTTGTACATGAGTAACATCATAATGACTTATAGACATTGTCTGTATATACTGTGTTTTTTTTAAAAAAAACATTGCCTGCCAAAATACAATACTGTTAATGATTTTTTTTAAAAAAAAAATTATTTCACTGTGACATTACTAATGGACAGATAATATAAAATGCCACCCCTACAAGCAAGAGTTAATTATATGAAAACAGGGTGACATCACAGCAGACCAGTGAAAATGTCAAGATATATCTGCTGATGTTTAAGACATGTTTCTGCAAATTCTCACTGCTTTATGGTTCTTATTCCCACTGCTTGTCCCCAACCCCTTCCTTATTAAGGTATGACTTCATGGTATAAACCAGAAAACAACACATTGTCAAAAGAAAACAAAATTTGTTAACTTTTGTCTGCCACCATAGAAACAGGATTAACTTATGTTATTCCAAAGTCATGGAGAGGAGACTATCTGAATGAGGATATATAGTGCATTGTCTTCTGTGAATTTTTCATTTGACAGGGATTTTGGAGGCTGTGATCTTAATTAAATCTCAACTGGCTCAAATAATGCATCTAAAAAGGCATGCAGTGTTGCATAACCTTGCTGAGTTGGTAAATCATAAATCACCAGAAAGCTTATGATAGGGAGGATTTATTTCAGTGCAGTTTTGTTCTTTGTTTGTTAGTTTAACAAACTATTCTTTTAAGTACACCTTACTATACTTTGGAATACCCGTCCTAACCACTTTGCCCCCTCTAAAAACAGCATCTTACCTAATACAGGCAAGATTGAGGAGTTGCTGTGCCCAGTTGGGCTAAAATTGGAGTCATGCATTGAAATTGACATGGGATCATAATTTCTTGGAACTTTTTACACTGTTATGCACGTACAAGCAGAATGTCAGCTTTGCTTTTATGATGTACATATTATCTACATTAGAAGATTCCTATTAATAACTAGATCATGAAGGCATAAGTGTTAGACTGTAATGGTTCTTTAGTATCTGACTGAAATCTATCACTTTCTGCAAACTATAAGCATCCACAGGAAAAAAATACTAGATTGTTCTACTGTGGATTTATTTTTTTAAAAATAGTAAGTTTTGATGCAGATAGATAAGTACCTAGCTTTGCTTCCCCTTAATACCGACCAGGAAGGCTAAGTGTAATTTTTAAAATGAATCAGATATGCATGGTGAGCAGTAAAGATTATTGATTTTGTTAAGAGGCAAAATTTTAAACATATGGTAAATTTTAAGAGGCACAGAGCGAATGTGTTAATACAGTTTCTCATGTGTCTTCTTAAATAGTCAGCTGTCAGCAGATGGTGAGACCTGGGATTGTGTAGGAAGTCTCGTGTTCATTTCACTATAGTTTTATTTCTTTCCAAAGTGCTGAAAACGTAAGCAAATGGCTGATTGCAATATCTCAAACTCTGTTGCTCTGGAAAAAGCAGAACATGATTTGTTTTAAAGGTAGGAAAATAATACTGCTGTTAAAAGTTTAGAGAATGGAAAGGCAGAAAAAAGCAAAACAAAAACCGGGCAATGTTTTTTTCCCCTAGCAGAATCAATCTGCTTTGTAAAAATGTTTATTACTTGAGAGATTAACATTGTTTCTCTTTCCTTATCTATCACACCCCTTCCCAAATTGTTGTTGCAGAAAATAAGTAAATACAAAGAATCCCATTTCCCAAATCCACACCTGCAGAGCTAGATTGTGGGAAAGTTGTGATACTGAAGACTGACTTGATATTAATTTTGAGTTGTTTGTTTGTTTTAATGAAAGTTGGAAAATGTTTGCTTGAAACTGGATTCTCTGTGAAGTTCAGATATTGGATCCTTTTTTTTAAAGGGGGGGGGGCATCCTTCTTAGCTTTTTTCCTTTTATCCCAATGCTTCCCCACCCCATGTTATCCAGGACTGAAGGTCAGGGAAGAAATAGAGTCAGAGATTGTCCCATGTGTTCCTCATCTCTAAAACTAACTTGGATGTCTGGGTTGTTTGTTTGTTTTTTTAAGAGAATCAAGTCATTTTATGAAGTAGTCTTTTATGTTAACCTTTTCAGAGCAATTTTCTCTCTTGGGAAGTATTTCTCCTGTCTGCAATATATGATGTGATAAGGTGGAGAAGAATGGATGTATAAATGAACATTGAACAATTATCCACTTTGCTTTGCCTTTCTACTAGACTTCTTCTCACTCATTCATTAAGAATTGATTTCATTTCAGTCCTTCTAAAGGAAAAGCGAAGGACAACCCGACAATAGTTTATTTTAATTTTAAAATTCGGAATCTTGCCCTTAAATCTGAAATATCATTATTCAGATAACAGAGAACAAGATAAACCAATAACATCAAAAAGGTTGATTTTGTGATTTCTCAAGGGCTTGTTATTTTGTATTTTCCAATTCTATTTGAAGTCTTGAGAAAACAAGTGACACATGGGAGAGTACATTAAATTTTGATACATTTTCTCTTATAAACCAGTACCAAATACTCACAGTTTAATTTCTTACATTTTCTAGGAAAGGGTAGCTTATTTATTGTATTAGTTTTGCACTATTACTCTAATTATTGCACCGTTTGGGGGGAAGATTTTATTCTTGTGTTTTCTCATTTGTCTTACTTGTAAGATATCCTTAAAGGAGGAAGAAGCCCCTTAGATTTTAATCTTTAAAGGACAGAGAATGTTCTGGTTTAACTATGTCTTTTAAGAAATAAATCAGTTGATAGCAAATATGTGATAGAAGAATCTGATAGGCTTTTTTTAAAATTAAAATACGAGTAGAATGAGTGCAAATTAGAATTTTGTAGATGAACATATCTGTGATAGGAGTGAAACACAATATGTTACAAGCAAATAAACTTTTACAGATATTTGGAAAGACTGTAACTCTGCATTGTGACATGCTTTAAATGAGTGTGTAACATGAAATCATCTTGTCATAATTTGTCTGGGATTTTGTGTCTGATTGGGAGTAAGTTCACCATATTTTTAATTGGTTATTAATATTACATTAGACAGTACACTTTCTTGAATATCCTATCCTCCAGTCTATTCCTTCACATACCCAGAAAAAAAGGCAAATTCACATCTTTTGAATAAGAAAATAGAATATAAAAATATATGCTAATGTTGCAAATTATTTTGCTGGCGTAAATTTTACAGTTTTTGAGATGCTGCAGAATAATAATAATAAAACCCTCTCCAGTGTGCAACTGTTAAAATGCTAATTTAATCATAGTCATTTTGTTATGATTCCCCGAATGTATTAAATTAGTGTGTAAATATTAAACACTAAGATGGTTAATGAAATTGAGGATACGTGGTTATTGCTTTTTGACTGTTTGAGGTTTGTGTGGATGAGATTAAGAATGTACAAACTCTTTAGGGCTCTGCTCCTGCTTTTTGTTCTGTTTTTTTAAGTAAGCTAAAGAGAAACAAAACAAATGTTGACTGAAGAAGATTCCTTTCTATTGTAATCCTGTTATGCAGGTATGTTGTTTTAAAAACTGAGTACAACTGAATCCTTTTTCCTCTTTCTGCACGTCTCTTTAGATAAGAAGGGTAAAGTGTTCATCCTAATGAACATTTAACAATAAAGTCTTAATTTATGTAAAGTCTATGTTTATATGCAAATGAAAGGGGATAGGTATTATAGTTTTAACTCGTAGCCTGACACATAAGTAAGAAATCAATTGTGCAAGCTAAGTGGAGATAGGGTCAAATTCCACTACGGTTTCATATTAAAACAAATATAAATTTTCCTCCTCCCCCCTCTTTCTTTCAGTTAGGAAAGAAAGCTTTATAATGGTAGGAAGCACAGAATTATTAACCAAGTCAGGAAAATATATTGTGTTTAATTGTGTATGTCTCTAGTTAAACTCCTACTCTTAGTGAAGCGCAATAAACAAAATGATAAAAAAAACATGCTAATTAAATTGTAAAGAGCTTCACTCTTATTTCTTCTTCTCCTCCCTTTTTTTTAAATAGGAGGTTGTATTGTTGAGGATAGAACATTTATGCTAATGACTGACTACTTAACTGATTTTACATTAATATAATAAACAGTACCTGTCGTCATGTTCTCTGCAGTGTTATTTCAGGAAAAATACTGAAGTCTTAAAAAGTGAAATTCTACTTTGCATAATGAAACGGAATCATGATTTCCGCATGAATGTTTCCAGCTCTGTGTGGTTTCTTTTTCTCTTTTAATTGTTTTTGTTTTGTAGACCTGAAATATTGTGTCAGAAATGTTTTATCCACAGGGAGAAAAAGATAATGTGATTTAGTGCTTCCTTATTCCAGTGGGTTGAACTGCTTTTAGCATTATGCTGAATGATTTTTTTCTCCTCCTTTATTGTTACATAGGCAACTTTAGAATTAATGCATTACTCAGATCAGTTGAGGTGCCTTTTATTCTGTAGACACTGGTCTTACTAAGTTAATAAAGTTAACATTTTTCATTGCCTTAAAATGGCCTTCTATAACTTATATTTGACCACTCCAGTATTCTTTCTCAGCCACTAAAGGGATTGAGAAAATTAAAATACATTTCTTAAGTTCCTTCTGCTAAGTTAATTGTGATGGTTGTTGTTTTTATTATCATCATGATCCTTAGTTAGAATAATAATGGTAGTGCCAGAAAAGTAAAAAACATACACACGAAACAGAAATTATATACTAAGCATTGAATGGAATTTCCCTTAAACTGGGGGCATTTTTAAATGACATTTGATCTTGATATATATTTAATTGGGAGTTAGAGAAAGCCAATATTTAGCAGTCAGTCTAATTAAACAAATTGAATTTTGGAAAGAAAAATATTACCCTGAAATCACCATTTTATCCTAAAAATGAGTTTAGAACCAAATATAAAGTTATAATGATGCAATGTATAGACCAATCAAATGAACCTAGGATCAGTTGAATTCATTTAAAGGCATATTTTCAATTTCTGACAGAAGTGTCAGTAGATCTCTTCTAGTAGGACTGTGTTAGGGATGCACCTGTATTTTGTCTTTACTGTCTCTGTCAATGTTAGTTGCTTACCACACTTTGTCAATGAAAAGTGGACTGGGTGAAAGTTATTAACTTGGGGTCCTTGGTGTCCTTTGAGCTCAGAGAACCTGGGTTACAGATTGAAGAGAATTTTGGAAAGTGATTAAATAAATCACACAACTGTCTCCTTAAAATTAAACAGAACAATGAAGTGATGGTTGTTTCACAGAGCAGACTGGATGAGTAGCACGTTGCTAGTATTATATATGATGTTTGGAATTAAAGTCCTGCTGTGTTAAATGAAACTTATTCCTGAGGAAATGTTCTGTGTATTGCAGTCTGAACTTCCATTTGTCTGTATCTTAGCTCCATATAGATTTACACATTCTTGAAATCAATAAGCATAATCTATAACCTTCATTTGTTTTACTGTGAAGGAGCCTCTTATGATTACGCTGATCATGTTTCATGCATTTTATTGTCATTCATAACATGTATTTTATTAGCATACCTTGTAATTAGTTTATTTCAGAGTCGTGAAGACATGTTCTATCAATAAATGTTTGTTGATTGATGTGTTTGGATAGTTACCAGTATGAGGTCTCTTTTCTTTATAAAATTAGATCAGATTTAAAGAAACGGATTTTAAATATTATTTGCAAAAGGTATCTTAAAATTTAGCCATCCAGGATTAAAGTGTTAACATGCTAAAGAACAAGATTAAATAGAGATTTCTTATTTCACTCATATATAAGTGTAATGTATGTAAAACAAGTACTGTTTTGACGGGATATATTCAAACCAAGAGCCGTAAATAATAGAACTTGTAGTTTAGAAATTACATGATTGCTTTAAATACTATAGATTTGACCCACTAGCTAGTTTTTATGAATCTCAATGAAATTTCCATGCCCTAGCTACAATTTTCAGCACTCATTTTGTTGTGTGCCTTTAGCAGCTTCCCAGATATTCTGCATAGAATTAAATAACAGTACTTAACCACAATCAATAACTTAAGATCCGTACAATCACTCTTGTTTTAATGACCTTAGTAGTTGTGGGTAATAAAGTGTGAACTGTAATAGTCCATTCTCTTTGAATTCTCTTTGAATTCTAGTAGTATTAGGGACTAGTGACATGAATAAGTGGGACATTTGGAAATTAAGAAATTGGATAGCCAAATGTATTTATTTAAAACTTCTAGGTAATTCCCTTGCGTTTTGGAAGCGGACTGTGGGATAATGTTCCTTTCACCACTTTACACTTGAAGTGGGCAAGAGAAGAAGCAGAAATAGTGAGGAAGACAACAGTTGCTGAAGTTGAAGCAAATGGCACTTTTCCCTTGGACAACAGCCAGTGTTTTCTTCCAATATTTTGTAGAGCCATTCTGTAGCCCTGCTTCCATTGCCCTTTCTCCTTAGGACATAGCGGGACCAATCCAGAGGAAGAGGAGCAGTTTGACACTTGTTGCTGGCCCCAGGAAATTATTTTTTTATTATTTTTTTTCCCACCAGCATGCTAAGGAAAAGTCAAGAACATTTCGTTTCCTTGTTCATTTCTCAAAGTCTTTTTAGTCATAATGCTAGGCTAAGCTTGCAATAACTGGTAACTGGTAAATATGGCTTCAGTGCACTACCCGTTCATTGTCACACATTGTCAGAGAAAGGGCATATGCAAATTATGTAAAAAACTTTTTTGAAATCTCTTTTTTTAATCATCTAAAGCAAAAAAATAAAAAAAATAACAGTTGTGATCGTCTGAAGTGGAAATGGAACGAGTAGAATAGTAGAATTCTTTCTTCTTGTAGGACATCAAAATGCTTTTCCCTTTTTTTTCAAAAACTTACGATAGCACTGTGGAATGGGTAATCTGTAGGAAAGAAAACATTCATTTACTTAATTTATGACAAGTCTCTTATTATTCTTCATTCCATACCCAGAATTGAATTAAATGAATGTTGAGTACAAGACACTCCCCCCCCAAAAAAAACCCAGTCATTGTGTATACTTCCATCCTAAATCTGATCAAATAAAATTGATTCGTACATCAATCAGGAGTAACATTTTTTTTAAAAAATCCCAAAATGTTTGCTTTCGTATATCTGGGTCTATCATTAAGAAAATATAATTACACTAAGAAATGATGCACAATATTTTAATTCTAAACCAGTGAAAATATTGAAGGATGAATATGAAGTACAGGCGGATTCAATCAAATATTTTAACAGCAGTCTACAAAATCAAAAGTGCAATCATGTGATATCTGTCTTTCTATGGAATTAGGTTTTTTTTAAAAGTACTTAAACCAATAACTGGTTAACCGAAACTACCCTGCTTGATGTTAGAATTAACATTATTAGTTTGGATCCAGATTTACTTGGGTGTAACTGGACTAATTTTTAATGGACGTGTCCCACAACACAGCTCACCCTGCGTAAATTGTATGCAGCATTTGTCATACTTTGAAGAGTCTGACGATTGCAGTAGAGTGAAAGAAAATGTAAATGTGTCAAATCAGCATCTAATCTATTTCTTCTGTTTGTTTATTTATGCTCTTGTTCTTTTCTTTGTTTCATTATTGTCAGCCAGTCTCTATATATGTCTTCCCCTTGTTACTTGAATGGAAATCAATAAGACAATGATTTAAGGAATTAATAGTCTCTGTATCTCAGCGCTTGTCACCGATACTTAACCATACCATACCTATATTTCAGTGCTCTGGTTTGGATTTGGTTCTTGTTACCATTAATATCTGTGGGATTTTAGTATCAGTTTCCTAAAATTTGTCTAGTAAATTGTGCTGTAATTCTATAGGACAATAAACTCAAATGGCAAGCATGCCATAAATAATTGTCAGTACAGAAGAGTACATAACATAAAATAATTCCAATATGTATAAAACCTTTTTCTCCCCAGGTAAATTCAAATGTGATGGCTTTGAGACACATTTATGTTCATATAGTCCATAGATGATATAGGTGCTTCAGGTTACTTTATATTGTAATGCATATCCTGGTGACCCTAACTGACACAACAATGTTGCTGACACTTACTGAGCTAGTGTCTTGTATTATGTTAATGAGGGGTCAAAGGGTATAATAGTACCAAACAGATGCAGTTAAGTACTGCTTCTAAAATGGGTAAACATACACACACCACACAGTATTTGCTATACATAAATCTGACCTTCAGAAACCTTTTTTTTTTAGTTCATCAAAATTAGCGGTGCTGAGAAATCGGTACATCAGTGCATAATGACTGTGAAATTAGGAATGGGAATTTGCTATGCAAATGATAGGACAAATCATGTGAAAAAAAGCAAGAAAAACTGCACATGAAGACATTATGTTACATAAAATTAATACTGCATTTCTTTCTTGCTTACTACTTCCCTGAAATATTTTTTAAACCTTTTTATCTCCCGAGCAGCTATTGTCTGCTGATTTTTTAACATGTGCTGCATAAAAATGTTCAAAACATGTTATTACCTTTCATTGCAGTATATGAGATGACAGCAGATTCTTTTTAACTAAGTATATCCTTTTACTGCTTTTAGTTTTTTGCTGTCACCTATTTGAGCTGAAACTAAAGGAAAGTATTGTGCTTAAATATTACTTATTCAGTCATGTGAGTTTTGTGCCCCCCCCCCCTCAATTGTAACTCTCCCCCCACCCCTTTCATCCTTTCCTTTCTTTTTCTTTTTTTTCTTTTTCCTGTCTCTCTTTTTCTGGTGGGATTTCTTGCAAAATAGTCTTGTTGCATTACCGGAACTGACAAAATGGTTCTCATGTAGTCTGCAAATTAAACACAAGTGCAGTGATTATTTTGAATAGCTAAATTACATTCTAGAAAGCTTGCAGAATTCAAAGCATTGTCATTAGGTATCCGCTTGAATACAATTTGTGTAACCTTGGCCGAGACAGCCTGTCATTTTAATGTCAGTGTTTTATCTGAACAAGACATCATCCTTTCAGATAGAGTGTACAGGTTCGTTGCAAAGATGCCCGTGCAGAAATGTGTTAACAGTTGCAAATATGAAATGCTATCAAGTTCATCACTGTAGCTGTTTGTCACTGAAATGTCATGGAAAGCGGCTTTTAATGGTATCTCACATAATACGAAAGAATTGAAGCCATCTGTATGCTAGGTGAATGCGGAACGGTTGAGACATCATCATAGGAATTCCACTGCTAAAATTGTTGGGGAGCAAGGTGTGTTTTCTGTATCGCTGAAATTGCATTAATTTGCTTCAAGTCATTAAGTTGAAACTCCCCAATGGCCGCTTCTGAAGGGTCTTACTTGTTAATTAATGTAACATTTGTCAAAATTGATAGGCACCTCTAGAAGATGTGCAGATTAATAGCTTGATTTTCTCAGAACATAAAATCTATTTTAGTGGAATGGGAAGAAGAAAAACTTATTTGGCTGGCACAGTGTTTCCCCAAATTAAATCAGACGCGATCAGGTTTTTTTATATTATTATTATTATTATTATTATTATTATTATTATTATTATTATTATTATTATTATTCCTTTGCTTGTCTTTTAAAATAAAAGCTAGATGAAAAACATTTGGGGTGATCTAACAGTACAGTATTGTATTTGCCTATTCAAAAAAACAACAACCCACTTTTGCAGATTTCAGCTCAAGTTCACTAAAGCAATTATTTTAAAGGTGTAGAGTAGAAAGAGAAATTTAAAATGAAATGTAACAGAAAAACTCTCCCTTGACAGAAGGTTTGTTGAACTGTTTGTTCTTTATACTGTCTTTATATTTTAGGTTCCAGTGTCGGTGGCTATGATGACACCTCAAGTTATCACTCCCCAGCAAATGCAGCAGATCCTCCAGCAGCAAGTGCTAACTCCACAGCAACTTCAGGTCCTGCTCCAACAGCAGCAGGCACTCATGCTTCAACAGGTAACTGCTTTCTTTATCAACGGCTCAGCTAACCAACACAAGCTAGTGGAAAAGGAAGGCTATTATAGTAATGCCGTTTCTATGTCAAGTATCTTCCTGAAATTAGTGATTGTTCCATGTTTATTTCCTGGCATCCACGAGATATGATGAAATTGCAATTCCCAGAATTCCCTGCCAGCTAGGAATTCTAGTAATGACAATATTCCCAAAGATATCTGTAGAATGTCAAGTTAAACAAAGTGCCATTCGTTCATATTCACTATAGGAAATAAACATCTGAATAATGGTGTATATGTTAATTGTAGTTAGAGCTGCAGGATCCAGTTTGGGTCAATCACTGAGGCCAGATAACAGATAATCAGAGTTGGAAGAGACTTTGTAGGTCATCTAGTCCAACCCCCCGCCCAAGCGGGAGACCCTACACCATTTCTGATAGATGGGAGTCCAATCTCTTCTTGAAAATCTCAAGTGATGGCGCTCCCACAACTTGCGAGAGCAAGCTGTTCCATTGGTTGATTGTTCTCACTGTCAGAAAGTTTCTCCTTATTTCCAGGTTAAATCTCTCCTTGTTCAGCTTCCATCCATTATTCCTTGTGTGGCCTACAGGCTCTTTAGAAAATAGTTTGACCCCTTCCTCTCTGTGGCTGCCCCTCAAATATTGGAAGACAGCTATCATGTCTCCCCTGGTCCTTCTCTTTACTAGACTAGCCAAGCCCAGTTCCTGCAACCGATGCTTAAACCTCTTTAGTATTTAGGAAGGTACCGACCCTGATTGGATCCTGCAACATTATCCTGGGACACATATATTCACCTTCATTCGTGAATTATAGTTCTTTCTATTTTTGCTGGGGTTGCAACTATGAATAATGATTGGGCAAAATCATGGTCTGAAGAACCATGATCATGGTCTGAAGGACTCCAAGTTTTTCTCCACATGTTATCAGTAATACTTTCAGAATGGGCTTAAAGAGATTCCAAGCTTCATATATGTTTCTAAAAATGAGTTTTTCATCAGTGTCTGCCTAAAAGAATTCATGCCGCAATTTGTTAGTTTAGGTACTGTTTTCGTCTTTTAGGTCAGTGGTCCCCCACCTGTGGGCCATGGCCCACTAGTGAGCCAAGAAGGGTTTGCAACCGGGCCGTGGAAACAACCAGCTAGCAAGTGCGCACACATGCAAATACTCACTTGCGCTAACAGTGGGTAAGGGCATGCACACCCGCTCCATTTGCGTGAGCAGCAGATGCGTGTGCACACCGCTCTCACAAATGGAGCTGTGCACGCACTTGCCGGCTGCTTGTGCAAACCATTCCCCTCCCTCCTCCCCCCCCCCTCCCCCCCCCCCGTTCTGCGAAGCTGGTAACATTGGAGAACTCTGTTTTTAGACCATAGCAAGCAGCACTGTAACACAACAGAAACAGCTGAGCCAGACCTGTCTTTTTTTACAACCTCCGCAGTGTACGAGTTTCATATTGGATTTAGAAATAGGAGATCTGGATTAAAATCTTTACTTGGCCACAAGTTTTATTTAATACCTTGGTCTAACTTTCTCATGGAGCCATTTTTTAATAGAGGCAAGCCCTTCATGCTAACTTAGGAAATAAAGAGGGCATTGAAATCTAATCTATTTCCCATCATATAAATATTATGAAATATCTGTGCAACTGTGGTCTGTCCGCTTTTGCTGTATTAATCAGCCTATGTTAAACCCTGGCTAAAATCACTTTTCTTTCATTTGTGGCTCATACATGAGTGGAAGGTAGCTGGTGAAAAATAGCCAGGGCAGTAATCTTAGCATAATGAACAAAACAGAAATGCATACTAGAGTTTTGAAGGCTATGAAACAGCCTGCGGGTTAACATCCTCTTCCTCCAAAATGTTGTTAATTAACTAAATCCCCAAATGACTTTGTGTGGTATGTCAGTGAAATGTTCATTCATTCGTTCATTCATTCATTCATTCATTCATTCATTCATTCATTCATTCATTCATTCATAGAGCAGTAGTCTCAGAGACCATTGCAAGATGACATTGAACAAGGTGCCTTTGCTTCACTCTCTCAAGTATTAATTCGCAGAACACAAGCATCAAATGAGCTACCTGTCTGGAATAGTGAGCAAAGTAGATGGGAGAGGGAACCCTGTGTCTGTTCTAAATGATGCTTGGTACAGCAGATGCAACAATGATTTAGAATGCTTGTATATGTTCCAAATAAAGATTCACCAGGCATTTGTAGCAAGGGCATTCTGGCTTTGTTGTTTCAATCAAAGGTCATTCCTTCCTTATTTTAATTAGTTTGTGTAGAAAATGGTATGTTTTTCATCAGTTCATTTTGGAGATTACTTTCCAAACGATAATGCCAAGAATAGTCAATGTGCATTGAATTTATTGTCGAGTATCAAACTAAAGGTCAGAGCGTTACAGATAAAAGGATGCTATTTTTCAAATCGCCGTTTGTGTATTACCAAAAGGAGATCCTGAATTGGCTATCCCACTTTGTTTTACTTAATAGCCTCTACCTTCTTCTTTTTCCTTGTCTCCTTTTATTTTCTTTTGTAGCAGCAGCTTCAAGAGTTTTATAAGAAACAGCAGGAACAGTTGCAGCTTCAACTTCTACAGCAACAACATGCTGGAAAACAACCTAAAGAGGTACTGTTAAAATCCATTTTTACTTGCAATCCAGAGATAATGAACGAAAGTATGGCAGCTATTTTTTTTAAAAAAAATCCCTTTGTCTGGTAAATTAGTCCTTTGAAAGCCTAGTGCAGTATAAAAGGCTAATAACTTACTTTGTCACTATGGCCCACTTTCCATATGTACATCTTTGTGGCTGAATGATTAATTAACATATCCAAAGTAGTTAAGATAAACAAAGTAATATAAACTTCACTAACCCAGCAGTTTACATCATGCACATATACCTTGGTGAAAAGAGCCAGAATTTGCCCTTTTGGAATTGGATGGAGCTTGATTTACATTTCTTTTCTCTGCTAAACAGTTAGTTGATAAATTCTGGCTTCTTTTACTAAATTACGCAGATGCTGCCTTAATTCCTACAGGTGCAGCCTATTGGAGGGTGGGAGTCCATTCATTGCAACTCCAAGAAAAATGTGTCCGATTAGTTTGGGGCATTGTGAGCAAACCAGGAATGCATAAGCACAATGCTTTGTATTGTTCTTTCTACTCCTTTTTAAAAAGTCTGACTCTGGAGGTGTTCATGGAACCCAGTAATTTCATCTAAACATCATGACCAACAAATTCAGCCCTATACATATATCTAATATAAAAAGAGCAAAGTTTGCTTTGTGCCATCACAATGCTCACTTGCTCCTTGCCCAAGTGAGTACCGTATTATCATAGAGTTCCCCTATCATGGATATTTATGTTTCATGTTTATTCCATGAACAAAGATGGTGGCATCTCTTCCAACTGGGATAGGAATCATTGCGTTGTTTTAATATTCTTAAATAGAAGCAGCATATAAATCAATTTCATGCATTTTCGTCTTGCTGAGTGTTTAAAATGATCAGAGCTATCCCAGTCTTTGAAAATTGTCTTGTTTTGCTGCAACCTTAGATATCTTTGTTTCTGCTTGTGATCCTTTCCCTGTTTTACCTCTTACCAAACAACTGCACTTACCTCTGGAAAAAAGATTTTTAGATAGTTCCAGGAGATACTGTACTTCTCTTGGAGCCCATTAGGGCATCTACAGGGAGAGAAGATAAAGGTTGATGGACAGAATTTGCTGAAAGACAGTTTATGTGCCATTACCAGTTATTTTGTGTTATATCTGCAGGATTTTGTGTGTGTGTATATACAAGATAGAGAGAAGAGCCTGGGAGGCACCATATTTTCTCAGCAGGAAAACAATCATACCCATTAGACTTGCTAGTTCTCTTTATGAACTGACTTTGGGTCCCGGATCGTTCTCCACATTCAACTGCATGTAGGTTTCATGGCAAAGAAGCCTGAGTCTTTGACATTTGAGTGATGGGGTAAGAAGTATTCTGGAATATAAACTCTTTCATTGCATAGCTGCAAGCTGGAGCTAAAAAAATGTTTAAAGGAAGTGTTAACTATTGAAAGACAGTCTTTTCTACTACAGTTGCCATTTGAAGAGTAGTTTATTATCAGGAAAAACTGAAACCCTGAAGTATTTTTATATAGTGATTTAAAAATGTATAATTATTAGAGTAACCTTTGAATTGCTATCACAGGTAGCAAAGAAATCAGATAGTAGTGGAAAACAAGACCCGCTCATGGCCATGTGGGATTAGATGTGTAGCCATCCTTTGGCTTGTTTTGCCCAGATGTGGAGCCATGCCTTCTTCTGAATCTTGTATCTGTCATGGACTTAATGAACGCCATAACCTGCTGCTCAGCTATGGCTCCAGAGAGGATCTATGGTTTAGGTCAGCAGTATGCTGCCCCAGAAGTATGCTTGGCTTCCTTGCATCTTGTTTTTAGGAAATTTCTTTCAATGAATTTTCTTAGCTATACTTTTGACAATTATATGCCTAGTGAAGATGGAGACCGGCCATGAGATTTTACCTTGGGTGTAACTTTATTATTGTTTATTGGAGATTCTCTTTGGAAATTCTTTATATGCTGTTTAAAAGCAATCTGATTAGTATTAAATAAGGAAATAAACCCACCAATCACAAGACTAAGACAAGAATGCTTTCTATTGTTTTGGGCTCAAGGTGAGCCAAAACCTTCATTTTCTCTCCCTTCTTTTTTCTGTCCATTTACTTGCTATCACCTATCATCTTGTTGGCCCTTGAAACAACCAGAGAGCAGTGCTGCCTTATTTTGGGAAAGAACTTTCCTATCAAAGGATATGTCCCTTCAGAGCCTATTCTTTCTCCTACATGCTACAAAATTGAAAGTTCATCTGTTGAAGGTTCTTGAAGGTTCACTTCCTTACTAGAAGTATTACAATTTCAATTCTTCTCAGGTTTAGTGGATCAAAAATTAACCTCATAAAGTATTTACAGGCAAAACCTTAATAGGGAACATGCTATTGGTAGAATAGTTTTCCCCGTTGCAAAATTTGTGGCATACAAATTCCTTTTAATTAAATTATGAAATGTCCATGGATGTTTTCTATTTTCTACAACAAAGACTTTGTGAATTCTATCATATGTAGAATTCTATCTGAACTTGATTTTTTTCCCTAGAGAAGACTGAACAGATTGTGAACATTTAAGATAGAGATGATATCTTTGGCCCTCCAGAAGTTGATTGGCCCTCCAAGTCTTTGTTTACCTTAGTGTTTACATAAACAGATCTGGCCCCAATCTGGCCCTTTAGATTTTCCAAAGATCCATCTATCCTTGTTGAAGTCTCATCCAACCAGTTTGCTGCTGGTAGATCTTTTTCTTTTTCCTAACTTTTTTTTTCTTTCCTATCTTTTTTTAATCTATTTTTTTTCTATCTTTCCTGCTTCACCATAGTGCTGGGTTTTGCCTAATGCATCCCAAATATGATAATTTGAGCCTAATTGTTTGTGTCTCAAAAGAGAACTTCCCATTTATTTGTTTCGTAATCCTTTGTTTTGTTTTCTTGGTTGCCCGTGATGTTCTCAGAAGTCTTCTCCAATATAAAGTTTAAGAGCATCAGTACTGTTTCTACCCTGCTTTTTGAAAATCCAGCTGTCACTTTCGTAGTGTCACAGGGAAAAAACATTGCCTGTGCTCTTCTCATCTTTGTGGAGATAGACACGTCACACCTTCTTTTCCAAAGCCTTCATTGCTATGCTACTGATAGCTCAGGTATAATTCCCTGCCTTATGCCTATGCTATGTGAAGCTGTCATAAGTTGTGGTTAATTGACTTTTAGATGATGGCAGATTACATAATTTCAGGAGAAAGTACTTGCATTGTGGCTTCTGGCAGCTCTAACCAGCTCCACCATTTGTCATCTCATATATGTCTCTGAGGGAATGCAGCCCCATCACATCAGCCAAACCCTAGCTTGGGGCTTATCTAGATGGATATCCTCAGGTTGGTTGTGTTATTGCACCCGAATCAGCCCTGTCTTTGTGTGGCAGTTGCAGTGATCCCAAAGCATCCATTCCCATGTTGCTCCATACATTTCCTTACCCATCACCAAACCTGCTCCCTTGCAATGTGGAAAACTAAGTTTTTATCCAAGTGTGAATTTTACAGCTGAGTTATGAAATTGGGGGGGGGGGGATCTATAATAGGAAATGCTGACACAAACCTTAACAAGAGCCTGCTAACGGGCGCCACTATAATAAAAAAGGAACAGATTAAAAAATGTCTAAAATGTAAATCTAAAGGACTAAGAGTAATTAAAATGGAAATGGCACAGGGAGGGAAGGCATGTAATTGTGAGATATCACTGTGCAGAATGCTCTCAGCTTTGTTTTGCTGGCTGTTTTTCTAATTCAGTAGGGCTTACTCATCAGTGGCAGTTCAATGCGCGTTAATGACTCTGGGATGCAAGCATCACTCTGGACAAAGAAATGATTATTGTGCGGTCAAAAGAAGTTCAAAGACAAGAAGGGAATTTCAGTTTTTCCCTTAGAGATCCACATTCAAGAGCATATAAATTAAGCCAAATGTTAAAAACCACAGTCTGAAAGCTGACTTCAAAGTCACAACTCTCTAATTAATGAACTGCGAGCTTCAGTTTGGACAAGTTGTGGTTTGATGTGCCCATAAATCAACATGACAGGCCTGTTTCACAGTCTCAGACAGGGCTTGTCATTGAGTCGCATCAGATGTAAACACAGCAGAAAAAAAAAGGGGGGGGGGGAATAGCAAGGAGGTGCAATTGATCAACAGAATTGGTAAAAACCCACTTTTGAAGCACATTATGCATGATCACAGGAAATGGCTATAGCCTCAAGAGGTTTTCTCCTTCTGCTGCTGCTTTTTTGAATCAGATTTCTAACAACCTTCAAAAGGGAGAATAAGAATTATGGAGCTTCTCCCCTGTGGCTGCAAGGCAATAACCCCCTGTTGTTATTTTGTGCTTCTTTCTGTTCAAAGGCATCAAATTTTAGTTTTTTAAGGATCTTTAACTCTATATTTGAAGACAAACAATAAAGGGCTGCCACTGTCATTCTTATCAGTTAACAGGGATTGTATTTTTTTCCCTTTCTGTTGCCACTTCTTGTTAACCTCTTATTTGGTCTATTAGACATAGTTCTGAATGCAAGCCTGCATGCTGGGAGAACATGAAAGTTCAGATGAGCTCAGAGGGCAGATAAAGAAATTTGAAGGGGAAAGTTACACAGCAGAATGAACGATAAAAGTTAACTCTTCTAAATTGCTGCTGTCAGACAAGAGAGCGTCTCTGACACACAGATGATGGTTTGGAGATGAAGGAAAAATACTTTGTGTGTAAAAAGACAAGAAGGGAAGTTGGACAATGTAATGGAATTTCAATATTTAACAGGACTGATGTACTGTGTGCATATATCTAATATTGCAGTCTCCAAAGCTGCGCTCAGAGAAGACTCTTCTCTATTTTAAACTGAATTATTAAAAATGGTGGATTGGATGGAAGGAGCAAGCATCTTTTTTCTTTTAAGCGATGCTTGTTTTACAAATGGATGGATGGGTAAATAAACTGACGCCTTCAAATAACATAGTTTATCCCACAGGTTTTTCTGAGCCAAATTCCTTAGTTTGAGAGAATATTCTTGCTAATTTGATATGCTGACAGTGGTCCATGTTAGACACACGTACATCTGTATACCATTTATTTGAATCTATATTCTCAATATTAAATTATTGCAAAAGCTATTTTGAATTTGACATTTGTTACAGTGCTAAAGTGGATTGACTTAATGCATCATTTCATGCATTGTAATAGTCCCTGTTATTGTACCATCTCCTGAAAGCACAGCTGTATCCTTAAGTAATATAGTTTTTAATCTAAAACCAGTGTGCTTTCAATAGTGGGTTTTTAAAAAGTCTTAATTCTTCCAAGTAAGGAAAATTTACAGCAGGGTGGAGAATATCTCTATTGCAGTGTTTCCATTTCTTCAAGCCAGTTTTCAAGTCTGCAACTTAACTCAACACTTTGACTCTGTGTTTTGCTTTTATTAAAAATTATCCTTCTGAGTATATGAAATAGGCAGGAGGAGGGAAGAGATGAGGGATTTTAAATACAATTTAGAAAATATTCCAAACTTTTTTTTAAATTCAACTTAAAGCTGAATAGGTTGTTTTAATAAAAGGCTGTTTGTCCTCTAGAGTTATGACAATTTATGTTAGGCAGTAGGGAGTAACCCAAGAAAGGAAAACAGACCTTTGACAGCGGCTTTAGGGAGGAGATCAAAAATGCAAGTTTTATCAGGATATTTCAGCATTCTAACAACTGACTACTGACCTGACAACAGGACTGCACTGAGACCTTTTTTGTGTGCATTCAATTGTGAGAAGTAAACAAACTGCCTTGTATCCTGTGTTTGGTAACTGGGTGGAGAACACAGTTTGGCAACATGTGTTACTTTTAAGTTCTTTCTTGGACAATGGGTTTGTGTACTTTTTTATTTTGGCTTTTTAAACTGAAAAAAAAAAACTTTCATGAGCTTTTCCTGGAGGATAGCTGTGAAGACAACAGAACAAGCATCAGTCAACTTACATAAATAAAGCTGGCTTTAAAATATTAACTTGCGGTAAAGTGGCAAGTCACTAACACGTCCCAAGCAGGGTGCATTTTCATAATCAAGCATTTCTTTTATAGTATACATTTTTCACAATGACTAACATCTGAGATACTGAACAATTATTAGACCCTGGTTTAATTGTCCTTGAGATTTATCTCAATTGAAAAACTTCAAAAGACTATCAAAAACAATGGAATATTTGGGGGCAGAGCTTGTTCAGAACTGAAATGGCCTGGCTAATATTTTTTAACTTATTTACATCTTTGTTGTTCTGGCTATAGATACAGTTTAAGAAAACAGAAGTTCAATTATTTATTTTAGTCAGTGAAATAATGGGCTGGTTAATAATACACTAGAGGGAAGCTATGTTTCCAGCAAAATAGGATTCTTGTACTTTACCCATAAACCTATCTGCTTAGAATAGGCAAACTCTATTTAAGATTTGTTTGTTTATTTGTTAGATTTATATCCTGCTTTTTCTCCAGAAGCTTAAAGTGGCATATACAGCATTCCTTCCCTGATCTTTCCCCATAACAGGAATCCTGTGAAGTACATTAGAGTGAGAGAGAAGAAATTCAAATCATCCCATGTGTTTCTATGGCCAAGAATAGACTCGAATTTTGGTCTCCACAATTTTAATTTAGGGCATTAACCACTGCACCATACTAGCTTCCAAAAGAAGATAGCAATCTTATATTTAATAATGTGTCTTTTGATCATTCCCTTCTACTACATAGGTTTCAGAAAGCTAGCAGACTTAAGAAATGAACTTTTGTATAGTTAATTTCAAGACAGTCTCTTCCTAGTTAAATGTGCCCTTAGATAAATGATGTAATACAGATTCAGTTCCATATGAGTAATTATGGTAACAGATTTTAATAGACACATTAAGGATAAAAAGAGAAGTGCATTCGCAATTTGGAATAAAAGAGTTTGAACATGCATTCCCTGTCATGAATGCCCCTTGCCAGTGTCAGAATGAATATATTTCTGGTGAGGTAGTAAAAATAAAGAATAATTGGAAGTGAGGGAATGGGGGATTTAAATGGAGAAAGAGGGCAAATAAGGAGAAGCGGCAAGATAAAATACTTAACAATGGGTCCACCCTTTCCTCCAGTCCTAGTATGCTTATGGTCATGGAAAGCCCCATTTTGCCATTGTTGGCACCAATTTCCCAGTTCTTTTGAGCAGTTCTTTTGATCCTGCTGTTGCCTCTCCAATCAAGAGATGCTACCCATGTCATTTCTGTCTCAAGGCCAATTTAACTATCATGGTGCTCAAATGTACAGTGCCAAGAACATACCAGCTTTTTATGAAGGACTTAATGGTTGGTTTCCACAATAGTCTAGATTAAGCTGAAATAGAATTAGGTAGTTGTAGTTAAAATACTTAATCATATTTTTATAGTTGTCTATCTCAAAAACAGCGGTCACCAACCTTTTTGACATCAGGAATTGGAAGACAGTTGTTCCTTGGACGGGGTGGGTGGGTGTGATGGTTTCAGTTTTGCTCATTCACTCACTGATCTGCCATTCTCCCCAACTACATAGCCCAGTTCCTAACAGACCATGGATTGGTACTAGTCCATGGCTTGAGGCTTAGGGACCCCTGCCATAAAACATGATTGGGTAGTTGTACAATTAAAAACAAGCCATAAAATGTGTGAACCAACCATTGTCAAAGTTTGTTGCATGGCACTGGCATTGTTTTGAGTCATAATATAGCTTATTTGCTTGGCATATATATATTATGTAAACCAGTGGTGCTATTCTACTGGTTCAGCCCGGTTCTGGTGTACTGGTAGCGCCAAAGATCAGCGGAGACTGAACCAGTTCTCTCTGACAAGCTGCTGTTGGGCCCACCTGCCTGCCCGGGCTTCCATACTGACCTTTATTCCCTGCATTTGAAGCGCAACTGCTTTGCGCGGCACAGCAGATTGCTGTGCATCAGCTGTTGAAGCAACAGGGCGAATGCAGGATTTGAAAACCTCTGTGTGTGCAAAGTGCACACAAGCCACGCACACAGAACCGGTGGTAAACTACTTAGATATACTTCACCATTGACGTAAACCCAGAATGTGTTATTCTGGGTTTGGGATTAATATGTGGTCCACCTTTTCTTAATATGGGGGTCTTTTGTTTTGAACCTTTGGCTCTTCAGCATTCATGCATTTGAACCAGTTGTATAATATTCTTTGCTATTGTTAATTTTGACAATGAAAGAAGAGGAAGGGAGGATTTGGTGTTTGGAAGCAAAGGAATAGTTTATTTTCTTGAGATCTGCCTATTTATTTCAGCTGGAATGAAATATAGGTGGGAAAGAAGGTATAATATTTGATCCAAAAAGTAAAAACAGTTCCAACATTTGATCCAACAAGTGAAAATAAGTAATTAAAGCTCCCGAACAATATTATCCAAGTAGGAATTTGTTTCAAGGAAGGGTTATCCCTGGTACTATTTTGAGGAGTATTTCTGCAGATAATTCTCCCAAGAAAGAGGGTAAAATTTACATGCAAGTTGGTTGTTGAAGAGACAAAGCTATATATTATTCATTTATTTTTGTTTCCAACCACAAAATATTGGTTGATTGATTGATTTGTTACAGCCACCCACTCCAAAGACTATATCTACTCCATTTTTGTATATCTTGTTTTTGTATAGCTGTACAGTTGTAAATATATTCTGGTCTGGTTGACTGTGAAAAAAAAATGGAGTTCCCACCTTAATGGCAAGCAATAAATGCCTTTATAGATATTTATAAAGACTTGTTCCAATCAAAATTGAATCCTGATGATTCCAGTTCTGTGTAATTTTCTTCTCATGTCACTAATTGCTTGTCATTGTCATTACCTTTTTCCAAGTTTTTTTTTAACTTCCCATCCTGCCTTTACCAGTCTGCTTTCTTGCTGAACATCATAGTAATCAGGCCCAGCCATGGTTAGCCAAAGTGGATAAATGCTGACAATACATTTTTAGAATGAATTGTTTGAAGATGAAAATAAGAAAATTCCTATAGGCAGTTATTCTCCATTATATATAGGTTTTAATTCTTCACATAGTCCCCATTCTTTCCAAATGTTGTCTTATTATAGTTTCTATATGCTCCAGTCAGTCAAGGGTTAATTTTCTTTCTGCAGACGTTAGCTGCAAGCTCTCTGAAGCCCTCCACCTTGATATGATTCCTAACAGATTAGGGATATTAGATAATTTCCTTCTGTTTATTGTGCTAGTGCACTATGTTATCTTTCTATCACTCAGATAATTACTAAGGAAATCTACATTAACTTTTTTTGGCTAGCTTAAGGAATTGCTAAACATTGGCTTGATGCACTGATATTTTACACAACCAAAGTTTCCTCCTGTCATTGCTCAATAAATAAAAAGATCCTTATCAAAGCAGCAAAAGCTTTTTCATGGGTGCTTAAAGAACAAAAGTAAATAAAATACAAGACGAGTAAAACCTAAGGGCTTGCTTAAATGAAACAAAATGAAGGACTCTGAAGCCTCAAGTACTGCACATATTAAGTGCATTCAAATAAGATGTTGTTTGCTAAATTATGAATGTGTATAATTAAAATCTAGTGGCTGTTTCTATGAAAGATTTACAGTGTTATTTCATCGTTTGTCATGGCTAATTAACAATATTAGATGAAGTTTTTCTTCTTCAAAGGTCTGGGATTTTTTCTCATTTATTTATGTCAGAAGTGATAAACAGAGTAGTTAAAACCTTCTCTGGGGGCAGCAGTGAGAAAGCAACACGGTCTTTTACACCTCTAAGGGTTCAAGGTTCAGATCCTGGCAAGTATAACATCATAGCCTTTTCCCCTGAGAAAAATTTTGTCCAAACTGCTGAAGGTTTTTTTTTAAGTGGAAATGATAGATTGCATGACAGCAACAGCCCCTATGGAAAATACAATAAATTAACCAATTGGTGCCTTAATAGCTGAGACAGTACTTTAATAAGTAAATAGAGCATAGCATGGGTTATTTATCATTACAATTAAGTGTAAATGTATGAGGTTTGTTTTATTTTCTATGTTTGGACTAGGCAGCTCAACTACATGAGCTGCCAATCATAGTGACAACCCAAATTTTTGAACCACACCCATCTATTAGTAATGCTACTACAAAGTGCATGCTGAATCTCTTATCTATAGACGCCATTCACTTGAAATTGTTTTTAAAAAGGTATGCCATATGGTCATACTTTTTAAATGATTCAAAAGTTTATAATTTATATTCTTTAAAAAATGCATGAATTTGGCTAATTCCATATTGCCAGGACAATAATTCTCCAGTCTGCCCCATTTAAGGTTTAAGCTTTGGAAACCTTGTCTTATGATAATACATGGAAGTGTTTTGTTTGCTTATATTTTATCCTACCTTTTTCATATTTTTCATATTTATGTTTGGGTCTCCATAAAAAAAATATGATAAAGGGAAGGGTCCTTATCTTCTTTTTTTAAAAAATCTTAATATTTTTTTTAGTGTATAAATGTTGTTTAACCTTTATAAGTTCCTTGTTAGAACTGATGGGACTATTAGTCACCTCTTTCAGCTCCTGGAAGGATCCCCCAACCACCACACTTGATTTTTTTTTCTAAATATGTGTAATTGTTTAAATTACTTTTGAAAGAATTGGAAGACTGGTATGATAAAAGCACAGTCCAATTTGCAGTATTTATTCTGTGGATGCTATGAATCCCACATGAGTGCTATTGGCATAATACTTGCTTTGAAGTGTGTCCATCTGCCCAAAAAAGAAAAGAAAAGAAAAACATAGTTAAGCTGAGGTTGGCGGACAATGTATGCACTAGTACATTCCATTAAATAATTGTCTTTGGACTAAATCTGCCTATCGTGGCAGCCATTTGGTGAAGGGCTTAGTCTTCCCTCAATACCACCCATTGTACCCATGAATTCCTTGGAAAAATCCAAATGTGTCATGATCCTGCTTTACTGAATCCTCCCAAATAGTTATAGACCCGAATATAATTATTTTAATAGGACTTCTCAAGAAAAAGCAGCTTTTTAAGATTAGGATTTGGCTACCATTCTGAAACCCATTAAACTACAAAATCAGCCAATAATTTGAGGATTACTTTAACAGGTCTGCGGAGCCCATGATCCATCATGCTCAATGTAACTGACTAGCTTTGAATTATGGCTTGCCATGTGATGACAGCTAGGTCCCTCATTTTTACACTTACAAGCAGGCAGCAAAACAGAAAGGTTTATTGAGCACCTGGTATGCTGCCAAGCTCAACTCTTGGAAAACATTTAACTAATGAGACATAAGATATGCAGACATGCTTTAAAAATAATAGACATTTGTGATGTCTGTGCAACTGTACCCTTTGTATGGCGGTTAAGGAAATTCTCCTAAAAGCAAAATGCACTGGGGAATTGCTGCTGCTTTCTTATAGATGCCGGGGCCCCATCGATAGTTGCCTGAGCTCATAGCTGCAGTTCTTGTAAACTAGCTGTAACTATTGGCATGACTGTTTGTATTCCTGCTACTTGCTGGGGTGTAATACTCAAGTGGAACTAAATCTCACTGAACATCACGTTAAGTAGACATGCTAAAGTAGCCATCACTGTTCCTACGTCTTTTACCCCCTTACTGTAGTTCTGGCTTGGATGGTAAGCAGCTTTTACAAGTCCTTTCATGAATCGTTTCCTTTCCTCCTAAACATAGGAAGTGTGGAAGGGAGTAGTAGAAATATATGAAAGTAAAAGAAGCATATTGATTCTTTCTCTTTGCCAGCCGCAGCAGCAACAGGTGACTTCGCAACAGTTGGCCTTCCAGCAGCAGCTTCTGCAAATGCAGCAATTGCAACAGCAACACCTCTTGTCTTTGCAACGTCAAGGTTTGCTATCGATTCAGCCGGGCCAGCCTGCTTTGTCATTGCAGCCTCTTGCTCAAGGTAAGGGTGGGTTTTGAGGGTTGCCAACGATAATGGGGATAAATCACTCCAGCAAGAAAGGGTTTTGGGGGAAAATTATTTTGCATTCCTATTTTCTAGCTGTCACGCTTTAAACGTAATAGATATTTGTGATGTCTGTGCAACTGTACCTTTGTATGGTGGCTCAGGAAATTCCTCTGAAAGCAAATGCACTGGACCTGCAGTTACTTTTTTTACAGACCCCAGGTTTCACCCAAATTTTCAAACACAGGTACTCCTCGATTTACATCCTCAATTGAACCCAAAATTTCTGTTGCTAAGTGAGACATTAATGAAGTGAATTTTGCCCCATTTTTTACAACAGTTCTTGCCACAGTTGTTAAATGGATCACTGCAATTGTTAAATTAGCATCATGGTTGTTGAGTGAATCTGGCTTCTTCATTGGCTTTACTGGTCAGAAGGTTACAAGGGTGATCACATGAGTTTGGGACACTGCGACTGTCGTAAATAGGAGTCGATTAGCAAGCATCTGAATTTTGATCCCGTGACCATGGAGATGCTTGCAAGGGTCATAATTGTGAAAAATGGTCATAAGTCACTTTTTTATCATTGCTGTTATAACTTCAGACGGTCACTAAACAAACTTTTGTAAGTCAAGGATTACCTGTAGTACTCTTCTTGTGAATCCAATCTTTGTTAGGCTCATTTTTCCTTAGAACAGAGAGAATAAACAAGAGAATAATCCAACTCAAGCTTTTTAGCTAGATCAGCTTTTCTTGATACAAGAATGCAGACAAAAAGTTCTGCATAACAAGCTATATAGATAAAGAGTTCTGGATAACTTGAAATCTTTGGTGTTTTAAGTCAAACACAAATTACACAAGTTAATCCTCCAACTTGTTTCAATTTAGTCTACTATTGGCAGACTGTCCATAAGGCTCTACTTCTTCATTCAGGCCATGGTGCTCATAATCTTTCTGCTAATAGTCTGAGAAGATTTTTGCTAGCAATAATTGTAACATTCACCTATACCAGGGGTCTTCAAACTTGACAGCTTTAAGACTTGTGGACTTCAAGTCCCAGAATTCCTCCTCCAGACATGTTAGCTCAGGAATTCTGGCAGTTGACGCCCACAAGTCTTAAAGCTGTCGGTTGAAGACCCTTGACTTATAAAGATAGTACTCGACTTACAAAAGTTCATTTAGTGAGTATTTACAAATGACACAAGCAAATGTTTGCAATGCACTGAAAAAAGTGACTTCTGACTATTTTTTACAATTACGATTATTGTACAGAGGTGGGATGCTACCGGTTATGCCCAGTTCTATAGAGCTGGTAGCTCTGAAGAGCAGCAGACACAGAACCGGTTCTGTGTTTGCTGTTGCTTGGCCCGCCCGCCCAGGCTCTTATCTGTCCTTTATTTCCTGCTTTTTCAACCTCAGCTGCTTTGCGCGGCATAGATGAGGTTGAAAAAGCAGGGGAAAAGAGGCTTTTTGAATGTTCCGCACTTGCGCGCAGCGCTTTTCAGCTGTCCGGGAGGCACAACCTAAGGTTATTTTACGCACGCGCACAGTGCGTATCAGGCACGTATGTGTGCAAAGCACACATTTGCACGCAAAACATAATCACCGAACCGGTATAGTAACACCAGTTGAATCCTACCCCTGCCATTGTATTAGCCCCATGATCATGTGATCAAAATTCAGATGCTTGGTAACTGGTTCCTCTTTAATGACAATTGGAGTCTCCCGGGATCACGTGCTCAGCTTTTGCAATCTTCTGACAAGCAAAGTCAATGGGGGTCAGTTATGGTCGTAAGTCTAGGACTATCTGTAAAACAGAATAAATTGTCATGTAAACAAAGATAATTGTTTTCTTGATTAGGGATCCCAGAAGAAGACACAGGCACGGGGCTGGTTAGCAGCCTGAAGGCACTCCTCCTGTTTTTAATTCTGAATTTTAATTACCTTTGCCTCTTAATACAATTCTATGTACAGTTGTTATATTTTTATATATTACTTGTACACCACCCAGTGTGCCTTTTGTGAGGAAGATGGGTGATGTCTAAATTGGATAAATTATTCTGAGGGTAAAAAAAGACTTTCACAAAATATTTTTTGTCCTATTTTTTTTACCCTGTTTTGCTCTCTTGCTTTCTATAAGAGTATTGCAATTCTTAGATGCAAAGAAAAAAGCCTACAAATTCTGGCCAGGCTTGCTTGTGTATATTTAACAACCACTCGATGTGCAGAAATTGGCAGTTGAACTTTTTCACAGCATAACATAAACATGCTGCTTTCTGATGATGGCAGTTCAATTTTTTGCTAAAGACCGGGTCCAAAAGTTGACAATGTTATAGAGAGATGAGAGTCATGAACTGAATGTATTGTGGTAATGACATTTTGAAAACATGCAATGCCCCCACCATCTGAATCCTCTTTACCTTACAAAGTTTGAACAGTAGATTCCCATTGCCTTAATCCTGTATTTGACAAGGGATAAGAAGTTTCACATTTTCTTTCTACCTCTTAAAATAGTTGTATCTATATTTACCATCATTGAGACTTAACATGATATTGCATGAGTTGAACAAAGGGATTCTTTTTAATGCTGTGTCTCTGCTCTAAAGCTCTACCTTATCTTTCCCCCCACATCCTCAAATGCCTAGGAAATTTGAATAGCCCTCCCAGCATTTTCAGATAACTCAATTGATTAATTTTGCCTACTGGTTGATTATTTCGTAGCAAACATTCTCTTCACCTTCTTCAGTTTCCTGCAGTCGTCCTAGTCCTCAGTTTATTTTGAACAACATAGGAGATGCTTAATAAATTCCATCTCCTGATATATAATTTTAATGGGTAAATTTAAGCTTAGATTGAAATAAGAAATTCCATCCCTGTAATTTAAACTATTGGGGAGGACGCAAAAGAACATACATGCATGCATACATACATACTTAGATACATACATGTATGTAAGTCCTTTTCAGTCCTCCCCAATAGGGATGGATTTATTTCAATCTAAGCTTAGATTTACCTATTAAAATTTACACATTCCAAAGTGATTAATCCATTACAGACTTGATCATTAGGATTGTAATCTGAAGCAAGATGTGCTTGTGAGCAATCCTTATGTTCAACTGTTTCATCTATGATTTCCCCCTCCCCTGAAATATTTTATTGCTAATCATGGACATGCATCCATTACATTTATTGCATTCTTCTTACCCCAAAGCAAAGAAGGAAGCTGAAGAATTGTTTTTTGTTCCATTTAGTGGTAACCAAACATCCATGGAGTCAATGTTGAATGGAGTCAAATGCTTCTTATTAATGGTAGAAGATGATCAAGTGGAAACTTTATGCAATATCAAATTTAATATTGCCATTGTAGAGGCTTAAAAGGAAAATTAAAGGAAATAGTATAAAGGTAGAGTTGGTTCATGTAAAACATTATAGCATAAGCTAATTACACCTTCACATATAATTGAGAAATCTCACAAACTATTTTTTCATATTCACTTACTGGACTCTGGACTCATGTCTTTCTAATTCTTTTTTTTTTTACGAGCAGTCCCTCTATTATTAAGTTTCCTTGGCAAGCTTCATAGCATAATATATCACTTAAGCTGTCCAAAAGAGGGCAATTGGGCAGTGACAAGATACACTAACATGTAATGTGAAAGAAATGAATGTGGTGATGCATGAAGTGTAATTTGTGCAGCAACACATCGGAGACACTAGTAGGTAATTCAGCAGTTGTGGCATTGATTGATGAATAGGCTTTACCGTCTAGTGTAACTATTAGTTCTTGCAACTTAGGAGGGGGCAGATATTTAAAAATGGATTTACAAATGATAAGGCAAACATTAACAAAAGGAATTTTAATTGGTCAGTGTCTGGTATTAGTTATTTTTTTCCTTTCATCTTCTCTTACGGTCCTAAAGCGTTATTGGATTTGAGAAGAAGAGAGGAAAGATAATTTGAGAATTTAGACATGACAGAATACAACACAGTTTCTTTATCGAAGAAATCTGATGGCTCTAAACTGATGTCATTATGAGGTTTAAATCAACTTTCTGCTTGCTTGAACATGGTCACCTGGGTATGGATGCACAAGGACACAAAAAGGTTGAGCAACTTTAGTTGTCTTAGAGCTGGCAAATACCTAGGTTTGCGAAATCAAGTTCCACAGAGGGTCATCTGTCAACTGTCCCCACAACATGCATTTTTTAAGGCTCTACCTACTTTTTCTTTTATAATGAAGAAAATACTTCTCCTAGGAAAAAGGGACACAGCAAAGAAAAATGAGAAAGCTCCAGTCTGTAATAATTGGCAATGAATGCTCACATTATAGATACCCTTTTTATTGCTGACAACAAAAGTACACACACACACAATCTTTTTGGAAATAAACATAGCTTACATGTATTCTGTGAAAGTAATTTGTCCTACTATAGGGACAAATAATAGTGGTAATTATTAAAAACAACCACAGTTATTACTATATTGGGCTATAGTTTTAAAATTATTCACTGTAACATTTTTTTAAAAAAATCTTGTCATTTCTCTGTTATAAAATAGCATATGCCTCATTATAATTTTCTTGCTTTTCCACTAAAGAAGCCAATAATCTAAACATTAGCTCTGTACCCAGAAGCCATAATAAAGCAAACTTAATTTCAAAAGCATTCCAGACAACTAGATTTCATCTCCAAAAGAAGAGTAAAAAAAATAAATCAAATGTGTGAAAGTTTTTTATTCCTAATGGGCATTCAATGAATGAAAAGTTATGTTTTGATTTTTAGGATTCTGTTTTGTTTTGGGTTTTGTTGTGTTGTTGTTTGCTTGCACAACTGAATTTCAGAAAATTACAGCTTTAGTTCAGAAATACTTGTCAGATAGATGGCCCAAATAAATCATTAGGTTGATCGATATAATTTAGAAAATGGAATGCAATTAAGATTCTATCTGGCGATTCTGTGCTGGGCAGTTCAAATGTTTTTATGGTTATCACAATTTAGTCTTAGTTAGGGAATCTGTGGTCCTCATGTTGTTCAGTTCTATCTCAGTAATTCATCATTGGGCATGTTCATGAGCCTCCTGGGAATTGAACAGCAACATCTGGGAAGAATCAGTTTTACCATTCTTAGTTTAAAATCTGTCATTAGCAGGTATTTTTTGTTTAATTTTTGTTCAAATACCTTTAAGTATACTAAATAGTCTACATAGAGATGTGTATTATTATACATACTGTGGATGGATTATTCCATGCAAGCAGTCTGTGCATAGATTGAAACGTGTGTTGTAGGTGCCTCCAGAACTGAAATATGGATATTGGCCTGGTCATGGATAATACAGGAGTTCTGAAGCAAAAAGCCGCAAGGAAAGGGCAAAACCAATGGTGGAATTGTGCAGCGGGGAAGAAAAAGAAAGATGCTGGGACAATTTGGGAATGGTTTAATGAACAGAGTAGCTTGGATTATGCCAGACATGAATTCAAGCACAGCAGCTGCAGTAAAGACAAATAAAAAGAAAGAAAAGTGTTAGGATGACTGGTGGGAAGGCTGGTCACAGGTCATGACAAGTAGGGAGAGAGAGCAGGAAAGGCATATCAGCCTTGTCCTACATGACCTGAAATTTGTCTTGATCAAAACACTTGTTAACTTTTGGTTTAGCCAGACCACAACTTACCCTGAACTGGCTCAACTGGACTGAATCATAATGAGTTTGTTTTGTGCATGGAACAAAACAGATGTTCTATTTGTGCACTTATTTGTCTATGCTAAAAGAAAGTACGTGATTACAGATTATCCTTTTTTATTTTTGAGGGTTGCCCCCCCCCCCCCCCCCCCCCCCCCCCCCCCCCCCCCCCCCCAACATGATGAAACTGTAAATAATGACATCTTGAGTTTATGGAAATTTGAGTTGCAGAATAAATGGTCATCCTGTTCCTCACATACAAATTATCTGCACATTGTATTGGGTCATCCTTCTCTTGCACTAATTTTGACAAATCTTGGAGCATTAGCACAATCATAGAACTCCAGTGGCTTTTTAGCCTTCAAAGTGACAGACTTAATTGGTATTGGAAGGAAGCAATCTGTGCTGGCTTTTTTGTTCTCAGTGGCTCTTTCCTGACCTTGCTGGAGAGGTCTCTTAGTAGCATCACTGGTTCTTGCCTACTGAAGACCACTTGTAGATAGTTCTGGCGGATAATTCTGGACAAGTTAGGATAGCCCTTCTGTAGCCTCCAAGAATAAGCAGATTTTTATAATTTTCCTGCTCAAAGGAGCACTTCTAGCCGTGATTGTCAAAGGTTTCAGACAAAGCCTTTTGGTCACTGGAGAAAAATGCAAGCAGTGGCAACACTAAAATCCAGCAATGTGAAAAAGCAGTTCTTCTGTCAAGATTGAGAAGAACTGTGTGGCAGAGAAAAGCCAGCATGAACCATGTGGCCCGTGTAAGCAACTCCTTCCACCACCGCTGAATTGTTCCAAAGAAAAAGGCATTCAATTGCTTCCAGGAAGCCATATGGAGCTTTACAGCTGGATTAATTCAGTGAGATATACTCTACGTTGGTAAGAAGGAGGACAAATATGTCATGCAAAGAATCCAACACTTAAAAAAAAACTTTTGTATGCACAAACGCCCATCTACTATTTTGTGAACACCTTTACATGTATGTTGATTCTATTTAGGGTAAACAAAATTGTGGATAACAAAACTGATAAAAAGCCACAAGTGCTTGTAAAAGTGCATATAGTTATTGAGATATTTAATTTTACTCTAGGATATCATGATTGGATTCTTTTGCCTAAAGCCATCTAATCTATAATCCTCTGCCGGTGAATTGTTCCCGATGTTGCTATATAAGTTTATACACAAAGCTGGGTTTTACTTGTGTTGTGCACAGATGCCCTCATAAATGTCAGTCAACTGCTCTTCTATGGGAGGTTTGTTGTAGAGATTGTAATATATTATTTCTCCTCTTTTGCCCTTGAAACATTGAGATAGTTTATGCCATCTTCTAAATGAACAAAAATCAAGCAGTTTTATAGCATTACCCATCTTTTAAAAAAAATCTATGTACATGAAGATTTCATAGTGATGAATAATAATGATAAATATAATTTTCTCATATTGGTAGAATCTCAACATTTAAGATTGACTCACGCAATCTAGTATCTACTATCCCATCAACAGACAGGTCCATTCACTATTGTTTCAACTGAGTAAACAGTGGTGAAAGGGTCGGTCATATTCACAGTAATTGTTAGTGTGGAGACAATCCTGTCAAGCTAAAAATATACTCTACTCTGTCACTTTGCAAGGGATTTGAAAATAATAGCTCTTGCTGTTAAACAGGATGTAAGATTACACGGTGACCTTTTTCTTTGTTCAAATTTCTTCAGAGCTTTAATTTTGGGGGACAGGTTATAACTGAATAATAGTGCATCCCTCACATGAGGCCAACTTTTTCAAATAATACTTGGCATTTGTTTGTTTGTTTGTTTGTTTGTATAAAATAAGAAATAAACAGCTTTATAACAGTAAATGTATCACAAGACTCAGACGACTGAATGTTGAAGTATCTTGTAGAATATATACTAATTGGGAACATTTTTGCTTTTTTTTTTTTTTAGTCAGCCCTATAGCAAAGACCAAATGTTTTTGTTAATGGCATTCTGAGTAAGGCGGGGAAGATTATTGGTCTGCCGTGCAATAATTTACTCCTCTTTGATATGCAAACGATCCACGGTGAATATAAAAAAAAAATCCTATCAGACTCATTTCACAGTTCTTAACCACTTAGATTCTCTGGAGTCTATCGCCTCATTAGACCACTGCTCTCCAAAGCTAGCATAATTAAAATCTTCAACAGTTTAGCAAAGTAAAGATGTTTGGCTGATCACGTTAAGATGATTATCTAGCCATTGTATTCTAAATGACAAAAATAAATTAAATTTAGACCTTGGCATTTTTTATTATGTGTTTCAAATGAATCTAATGCACACTGCCTTTATTTAATGCCTTAGGTCTGGTAAGAGACATGTCTGTGTTTCAGATACAGATGTATATTTTGCAAATGGCAAGCTGCTCCCCCCACACACACACCCTCACACTTATTTATATGCAGTCCCTTGAAACAAAGAACATGGATTTGTTGGTCCTTGTCTTTAGTCTTCAAAAGAAAGAGAATTACTTTGAAGAAAACATAGATTCTTCATAACTTTAATACAAATTACTTACACTACTTTTTCTGCAGCAATATAATATGCCAAGATACCTTCAAACGTTGTTTGCAAACATTTATGTGGTGTTGTTAACTTAGAATCTCATAAGAATGGGATTAATATGTGTCACTCCAGGTTTTGTGTAACTAAATTTGATCTTAAAAGGGTATTTTAAAATTCTCAGTTTAGTTAAGAATTTTAGTATTTCCTGAATTTCGCTAGCTACCTTTACTTAAAGAACATATTTCTCATGAAAATGTATTTTCTGTTTTATTTTACTTTCAGTGGCTTATTATCACTGATCAAGAAACTAGTAATAACAATAGTGTTAATTGTGTAGGAACTTGCAAGATTTTTTACATAAGGCACATCCATCAAATGAGCAGTGATAAAAACCAAAATTAATGAGAAAGATAGGTGTGTTAATGACATAATCACAGTATAATCAATTTTACTGTTAAAATTTTAAAAAGCATTTCATGGAGACAATATGAATTCATAATTTATGTCTAAAAGTAATTAATAAAACTATATTTAATAACAAAGCTATTTGTCATCATTTACAATTCAAGCACAAAATTACTTTTGGGCTGATATTATAAAAACAGAGATACATTTTCTTTGAAGACTTTCCTTGCTTCGAAACAGAAGTTACCATTTTCTGTCATCTTTCAGCAAATGAAACACCATTTATTCAAAATCTCTTTTTCATCATCCAACTAAAAATTATAAAAAGTTATAAAATAAATCCCTCGGTATAGTCTCTATTTTCCACAGTGACCAAGAAGACATCTATATTTTATCCACATTTTTTTCAGCATGCTATTGTTTAGGAATAACTTCAAGTTCAAATATTTAAGCGTTTAACATTAAAATTGTGAAATTGTATTACTGAATTATAATCCAAATAGCACTGATGATAAATAATGGAGCTTATGAGCCCATACATTGACATGTGTCATGCTAAAGCTGACCAATGATTCATTTATTCCAATAATACTCTTCTCTTATATTGAATACATTAGGTTTGCAGAATCTTATTTCTGAATCCCATTTATGTTTGGAATGTATATCATAATTCTCCTCAATTATTATTGGAATTCTATCCATGTTGATTTATTTTCAAAAGAGGTGCTAGTTTCATGCCACAATGTCAAAATGACACACATGTCATAATAACATTGAGCAAATAACATGCTTGTATAATTTGGGTGTCATTCATACCATGACCACTAGCACAAGTACATCAGCGACATGATTTGCATGACAATATCATGTGCATATCTCATCATTTGCCATCCTTGGGCACCCATGTTTTCCAACTTGAGCAGATTTTAATTTTATTATTATTTTTATTTATAAAATTTATTGGCTGCCCATCTTACCACAGGGTAATTCTATGCAAGCCATTAACATGCAAAGTGCTACTGTGTACAACTAAAGAACCTATGTAATTATTCTCCCTATGTCAGTGGGGTCACAAATAGAAAAGCTTAGCATTTTACTATTCTGATGGGAAAACCTGTCAAAAGATTGAACTGTGAGTCTTTATACTACAAGGGCTCAACACAGGTTTCCATGAACGTAAAAATAAAAATAGTCTTCCTGACACTGGCACTAACCATCCTGGGATTAGTAACTCCCGAGCTTCATGTTTCACTAGCAGGAATGCCTATTGAAAATGCTTTTTATTGGTGGTTTCCACGGTGTTCTTGCATAACTCTGTCAGCTAAATTTTGGCACTTTGGCATTGGCTAAGCAATGACACAGTCTTCAATGTATCGAGTGAGGTTTCTGAATGTGTATACTAGTATTTAGGAACATTTACTATGAGAAATGAAGAAAAAATATTGAACATCTTTCTTCCCAAATATCAGATTTCTTTACATTTTTAAAAAAGTTTCACATTTTCAAATATATCTCTGAACATATGAGGATTAAAAAATAAAATAAACATAAATATCCATAGCCGCAGAAGAAGATAAATATCCATGTTATCATGAAATTACCTTGAATTTGCAATGCAGTCTAGCACAGGAGTCCCCAACCCCTGGTCTGGGTTGCTGTCCATTTGGAACCAGGCCATGCAAGTGGTGGGCAAGTACACGTCCGTGTGTGCACAGCTGCAATTGTGAAAGCAGTGAAACCATCCCCTCTCCACTGGTCCACCGAACTGGGAAGGTTCATGAATTCTAGTCTAGCAAATACCTCCATGGATAGCGTGCTTATATAAAGTGTTTTTTGGTTCCATTATAGTTATTGCTGTGGTCACTAGTATTAAATCTCTTATTAAAGATGTCCAACTCACAATGTCTGCAGTTGGCTTACAAATACAAAAGTCAATGTGTTTCTACTCTCCTGGAATTCATTGATATTCAGTCAAACTACTTGATAGGCTATATATTAGCCTGGAATACCCAGGCCCACTGACAAAACCACATCTTGAAAAAGTATAAAAGTGGAGGCCAGTTTTATCTCTATAGGCATGATGTTCCATTGGATGAAGCCACCATGGAAAAGAACCTTTTTCTTGGTCACACTAGATGGATCTCCTTAATGGTGGAAAATCATAACATAGCCTACCTCCCCGATATAGTGGATTGGGTTAATTAGAAAGAGATGGTCCTTCAAATCACCCAAGCCATGCAGGGCTTCAAATGTGATAACCAGCATCTTTAATTGGATCCAGAAGCAAGTTGGCACCAATGCAGCTCTCACCAGAGGGTTAACAAATATGCGAATCTAGATTTGTACTAAACTGTACTGGCCACTGCATTTAGAACCAACTGAAGTTTCTGGATACTTTTCAATGGTGGATATTTTTCTTGAGCACTTTACAGGTCAATTACATTTGGAGATGTATTAATTAGTGATTAAATTTAATAGTAATTAGTAAACATTAACTAGTGAATTTTGTTTTAGGCATGATTCCAACCGAACTCCAGCAACTCTGGAAAGAAGTGACAGGATCTCACACAGCAGAGGAAGCAACCAGCAACAACCATAGCAGTCTGGACCTGTCAACCACATGTATCTCCTCTTCAGCCTCTTCAAAGCCCTCCTTAATAATAAATCCACATGCCTCAACCAATGGACAGTTGTCAGTCCACACTCCTAAAAGGGAGAGGTAAGTATGAATGGAGTTTCTCCTTATCAGTGCCTAAAACAGTACACTTCTGTTTGTAGGGAGAAGGTACCTATTTGCATGAATGCATTATTTTTATTTTACGGCCATTCCAATTTTATGCACACAAATACATACACATACATATATACTCCATTAGGGTTGACATGCACTTCAAGTTTGAATGTGCTTTGGAGCACACAATTACAGTATGTGCTCATCACATTTATCTACAACTCCAAAGTAATTGTATCTTTTTTTACATTTTCCTGGATGCATAATCCCAGGATGCTAAGGGTTAATGTTTCTAGTATTACATTAAGGTAACTCTTGACATTCTGAAACTCATGGGAATAATGGCCAATAACCAACAGGGTGTTTTTTTTTTGTAAACAGTCGTTTACCTCTTGTGTGTGTGAGGTTTGGTTCATATATAATGTTTGTTTATCTTCATCCACACAAGCTGCTATGGTTTATGAACATGTCAGCACATTTATCAGTAACTTGATGGACAGTAGGAGATGATGATAAATATGTGCATATAAACTGCAAACACAATCACTGCAAACAGTGATCATCCAGAATCCTAGATCATTTTGGGCAATTGTCTCCACCTGTCTGTATATCAATAGCTTTTGGTTAACCTTTTTTATCAGGGGAAGCAGAATTTGAAACAAAACCTTCAAGTTGATCAAAGTACTGATTATCCTATAGGCCAGAACCCCAAAAATTTGGTTTACAAATCCTAGCTTATATGGGAATAAAAGGCTATATCACCTGATTTTCAATTATGAGTTTTTAAGCTATTACTACTGGGAAGGAACAAGTAGGAACAGTCAAGCAATAAGAACCAGCTCATGCATATTAAAAAGTAGGATGGGAACAACCAAAATTCTAGTTTACTGCAAACATGATTATCTAATTAGTTTTGCAACAGGATGTTTAAATGAAAGATAATTAAATATACCAGACTTTGGATAATGCAGTTGAACTGTTTTATTGAACTTTCTGCTTCCTCAGGGAAAAAGAATAATTTGAAACTGTTTCTGGCTTCCTATAATTTGTCTGTAATAATTGTATTTTTATCCATGTTTGTCAATTTATGAGCTACTGTCTCAAACTGATCTAAACAGTTTAGGCATTTAAAGTATATATCTGAATTCTCAGATATAAAATATATATTTTCAAAAAAAGTATTGAGCCCTTTCTCAATATTCCATAAAAATTAAATAGAAGTTGTATTTAAAGTTGATATTTGCTGAGAGAAGGCTCTTTGATCTAGTAATGCATTGCCATCTTCTATGGCACAGGCTGCTGAAGGGACAGTCAAGTGACAAAAATTGCTTCCTGATCAATTTTACTGGTGGAAACTCCTGCTGGATTCAGGAAATTCCATCCAACAGTAGAGCAATATGGAATGTAAGCCATTGATAGAGTTGTTTATTTTGGGAATCTCTTATGTGAATTTACCTTCTGTTTTTTTTTATTTCTGAGCTGTGGTGGCGCAGTGGTTAGAATGCAATACTGTAGGCTACTTCTGCTCACTGCCGGCTGCCAACAGTTCGACAGTTCGATTCTCACCAAGGTTGACTCAGCTTTCCATCCTTCCGAGATCAGTAAAATGAGGACCCGGATTGTTGGGGGCAATATGCTGACTCTGTAAACTGCTTAGCGTGGGCTGTAAAGCACTATGAAGAGCTATATAAGTCTAAGTGCTATTGCTATTGTGGCTTCTTATGCCTGGTGGGAAAGCATTACAGCAATATTTCAGAACTGTTAGACTTCAATAGTATTTACTATCAGGACTCTAATATCATATCCTGTAGTAATCAGACCTATTAGACTGCAATAGTATTTTAAGACTGTTATCATGAATATCAATGAAAATAGTTGAAAGAGTGGAGCAGGACTGACTTTAAAAAGGGGTCTTTTTCAGAGATTTGTCAAGTCCTCTATTCAAGTTTCATTTTTGAGCCCTTGGAAGCAAAGATATTTTTTAGGACTGCATCTTACAGCATAATGTAACTGCTGGATTCTATTCTGCTCTGGCCATGAATTCTGTTCTCTAGATTTATCCTCCCACCCCAAACTCTGCTCTAAAGGTGCCTCCTGAAATCCATTTGGATCGATTGTGGGGATAGAGAAAGGAAGCAAATGAAGGGACACATGAGTGAAAATGGCTTGGAAACGCTTAGTATTAGTTCTTACAATTCAGTAAAGAATAAGTCAATAATGAGAAGGATGCTGTTTTCTATGAAACCATATGGAATAATCTTTGAAAACAAATTAACTGGATCTGCCTTCCCTTGCTAATTGGTAGGTTTTTATTGAGGTTTTTATTATTAGTTTGAAAAAAAAAAACCTTTTTTCCACCGAACTTTTCAGTTATTATTCTTATTTTTTCATCTTTCCTATTAGCTATTTCTTCAGCTTCTGATGAGTATGTTTGCTGTTTGTATCTCATGAATTAGATTGATTGCCTTATTTAGTATTCTGTTATGATTTATGTTGTTTGCTTATTTAGCATCCTGTGACTATCACTGAGTTTGTATCTTATGATTTGTGATGATTGTATTTTATGATCATGATTACTTATTGGTTGTATGTATATTGAGACTTTATGCACTGGAGATAAATTCCTTGTGTGACCAGTCACGCTTGGTCAATAAAGCTATTCTATTCTACTCATAGTATTGCTAAGGGAGACAGAAAGCACATCTTATGTTCTTAAGTGAAGAAAAAATTGTTTTCCTAAGTACATTGCAGGCTTAGTAACACTATTTTAAAATTGGAATATTAACAGGAGAAGTATACAGTGTACCAGTTCTAGGGATGTGGATTTGTATTTTATATTGGCCTGATAAAGGAAATATATTTTCTATACCACCAGAGAGTATGTTTTTGTGGAAGTTGAAGTTTTTTAGTTTGACGTATTCCGACCTAGAGCAAAATGGGAAGGAAAATCATTTAGCTCCTTTGCATTTGTTTTGTATGTTGAATCCAAGAGTAAAAATCTCATACTGGAGTTGATTCTTCTCTTTAAATTCTAAATGATGGGCAGGTTAGACAAATATACCACTTCATAATGCTTTACAGCCCTCTCTAAGCAGTTTCCAGAGTCAGCATATTGCCCCCAACGATATGGGTCCTCACTTTACTGACCTCAGAAGGATGGAAGACTGAGTCAACCTTGAGTTGGTCAGGATTGAACTGCCTAATTTCTGGCAGTTGGCAGTCAGCAGAATTAGCCTGCAATAATGCATTCTAACAACTGCACCACCACAACTTTTCTTGATAACATTGAGCTCCATTGTTTTATTTATGTACATTTCTCTATCTATCCCCTAGTTTCTTTCATGATTCATATAAATATATGCATGATGCATATATGATACATATGCATAGCTATTTGCCTATAAGAGCAGTCATTTTCACAGAATGACTAAGAATAGAAAGTTGTATTTTGTGGCTATATATATATATATATAAGTCGAACAGTATTTCTGTACAAATTTTGTTTTATAATGGTGAAGGTGGCATGCTTTGAGGCATGAAGACATAAGTGATCGACAAATTAGTATGATGTGTGACTTCCACTAGAACATATGTACAGGTACCTATTACTTGAGCTTTCTATCTAACACTGAAATTATTTTTGTGTTTCTTCCTACTATTTAACATTTGCATACCTGTACTAATATTCTTTGTGGAATCACGTTACTTTTGTAATATATATTGATCTGTATTCTGCAAATATTCATTTGCCTCATATTGGTTGGCAGAGAAGATATTGGTAGACATGGAAAAAAAAAACCTGCTTTCCTTCATTCCTGATTTTTGGCCTGTCTACCTCAAACATAGTATCAATAGGAGGCATACTTATTGCTGGATGCACTTAAGAAGATCACAATAAGAGTTGCCAACTAAAAGAGGAGAGGGACAGATTCTTGTAGCCGTCTTTTCCAGCCCTTCACTCATAAAGTCTAGAGCAGGAGTGGGCAGTTATTTTTCCCAAGAGGCCATATGAGAAAATGGAACTGTTGTGGAGTGCCGAACCAGTAGGCTGAATTTAATTCTGCTGCTGGCACTCACGTCTTGAACAAGGAGGGAGTGTGCAACCTCAGCCCGGCCGCCGTTCTTCTGATACAGGCACAAAAACCTTTATCTTGCCAGCTGATTAAAGGAGTGCCTTTGGCTTCTTCTCCCACTCCCTGTGGCACACTTATTTAAATTTTATTTTCTAATTTCTGATTGACCTCATGCAAGGCTGGACAGGGACATCCAAATAGATAGATGTGGCCCGGCGGCTGTAAAATGCCCAGGTCTGGTCTAGACAGTACAGAGATGAGGTATGTAGACAGGGGTGAGATGCTACCGGTTCTGCCCAGCACTACAGAACTGGTAGATCTGAAGAGCAGCAGACACAGAACCGGTTCTGTGTCTGCTGCTGTTTGGCCCACCTGTCCACCTAGACTGTTACGTGACCTTTATTTCCTGCTTTTTCAACTTCAGCTGCTTTGTGTGGAACAGCTGAGGTTGAAAAAGCAGTAAAAAAGTGTTTTTTCAAACGCTGCAAACCCGTGCGCAGCATTTATCAGCTGTCTGGACGGCACAGCTTATGGTGTACTATACGCGCGCACATCGCCTATCTGGCACACATGTGCGCAAAGCACTCGTGCGCACACAAAACGTAAAATTACCGAACCAATAGTAATGCCGGTTGAATCCCACCCCTGTATGTAGATGAAAGAGATTCAGAGTAGAAAATGTACAATATTAGCTTTTAGCAGTATTTTAACTCAATAATTCAGTCGAGGTTTTTACATTTGCAGCACAACCTTGTAAATATTTCAACTTCAGCTGCTTTGCGTGGAACAGCTGAGGTTGAAAAAGCAGTAAAAAAGTGTTTTTTCAAATGCTGCGTGCCCGTTTCTTTTATATTTTATTTTTCTTATATGTATCCATGTATTTATAACAATATTTTACTTATACCTATTATCTTGTAAGCAATTGACAAATAAAATAAATAAATAAAATAAATAAATAAATAAATAAATAAATAAATATGTGCTCGTCTAGGATTGCCGTACAATAATGGATGATGTTTTGATTTACTTCTAGTGAGTAACTTTACTGCTCTACTTTACTGAATTTGAGAAATCCATTATGCTTTCCATTTAGAATCTAGCCATTTTAAGTTTTGACACTGGAAAAAAATGTTGCTTACATTTTGTTTTCCAAACTTCTGATTTCTTTCAAAAGAAATCTATAACCAACCTTCAGTTGCAGGTTATATAATACATTAAAATAAAATGTTTTAAATTTGCTTAACAGGGAAACTGGAAGACAAGATGTGGTAAAATTCACTATTCAGTTAAGGTTCTTTAGAAAAAGGGACCTTCATTTAAAATGACATTCATAAATATGCACTTTATCATTGATGGTACTATTCAGTAGAACGATTCTTTAAAATCTTTTTCAAATGCATAATGTAGCAAGAATGCTCAGATTTAAAGTAGGTATGCTCTGTGGATTATTTCCTTTTTTTTCTTTGGTGTGTTTGAGGTTGGCACCATCCGTTTACAGCAGCATGATTGAATTACCTCTTTGTCCATAAGATGAGCAGGCAAGAATACACAGAGAATGCCGATGAAGGCACTTAAGGTTTCTGTTGCTATCTCATCAGGCAATATGGTGCCTGCCTACATGCTGTATGACATATAAGCCTCTTTTTAGACTGTTTGGGGAGTCTGGAAGAATACTTTCTTTTTCCTGAATATTCATGGCAGAATAAGAATCATAAAAGAATAAATAGTAGAGTATCAAGCACTTTTGCGTTTGAAGTGAGTAGTGGAATAATTCCATAGATCAGCAGGCTGGCCCACTATTATAAGTTATATTGGCTGGTTTGAAATGCAGGATGGAACAAACTAATATTTAGATTGTTTTAAGAGAATGGATAAATTTCTCCTGAAAAGAGCCAAGAAACGTTTCTGTTTTCTAAATTTCAGAAGCACATTTTTGTATTGTTGTCTATCTGAATTATCTAAGAACAGATACTTTGAGCGGGAAGCCAGGGTGGATTTATTTCTAAGTCTCCTTTGTTTCCTTAAATCTTAAATCAATAAATTTAAATCTACTAAAAACTGAGTATAACTCCTAAGAGGTTCTTAGAAATCAAATATTTCCTTCTTATCTTTCTAAAATCCCAAGTCAACTAGGTCAATTTCAGGATGGAGAAAAACATTTTAAAGTCTTCAGTAATATTATGATTTAAAAAGAAATTGGCCGGGAGATTAATAATAATAAGCAGACAGAATGCTAACCTAAACACCTTCCTAACTGTGCAACTATCCATATGCACCAAATTCCTTGTGTGTCCAATCACAGTTGGCCAATAAAGAATTCTATTATGTATTACATTTATATGCCACCTGACTCCCAATGACTCTGGCCAGTTTATAATTGTTAAAACATTAAAAAGAGAGAGAAAAAGAACAATGCAAAAAACACGAAAACAACACAAGACAAAGGAACAACAATGGCAAAGAAAACCCAGAGGGGAAAAGAAAGGAAGAGTGGAGCTTCAGTCTTTGCCAAAGGTCTGGGTGAGGAGTCATGTCTTTAAGGCCCTTGAAAAATACCAGAAGGGTAAGAACTTTTCAGATTTGGGTAAGAACATTATTCCAGAGGACAGACATTGCTACAGAGAAGATGGTTTCAGGGTCTTCAAAGATGGCATTGCTTAATCAAAGGAACCTGGAATGCACCAAACCAACCAGATTGAACCAGTTGGGCAGACACTGTGACAAGCAGGCAGTCCCTTGAGTTACCAGGACCATGTAGGTTGAAAGGGTTAAAAGGGCTAAAAGATGAAGGGGCTAAAAGATGAAAGATAAAAATACCACCCATGAAAAGGAGCTATTATTTCTTTCAATATTTGATTGGGGAAGAAACCAATACAGTACCAAATGGCAGATGTATTAATGAGATGTAATCGAATATTGCAGATCTATACAAAAATCTACACATTAAAACAATTGTAATTTGGAAATATGACACCAATAATGATAACAAAAAAGGAATCACAGACTGTTGATAATGGAATAGTTTTATATATATATATATATATATATATATATATATATATATATATATATATATATATATATATATACTTTGTATTTATTATTTATTATTTAAAATTATCAGCTTAAAAACCTTACACATATATATATATATATATATATATATATATATATATATATATATATATATATATATATATATATATATATATATATGTGTGTGTGTGTGTAAGGTTTTTAAGCTGATAATTTTAAATAATAAATAAGGGAGACTAGTATAGATCTATTTCGAGCTAGTTAGCTCTCTTCAGCTAGCCATACCCTTACTGGGATTCGAACCAGGGAAGTATTACATGTGAGGCAGTTGTAATTGCCACTACACCACTGGCTCTCTCCTTATCAGCTCAGGCAGGGGAATAAGTATATACTTTGTATTACAACACCCTGTTAAGCCCCAATTAAGGGAGAAAGCATACTGCTTTCTTTTCTGTCTTTCGGCTCATCACCAGAGACCATACCGACAGAAAGCTATTTGTTTCGTTGCCTTTTGTTTACATGTAATTCACATGTAAACAAAAGGCAACGAAACAAATAGCTTTCTGTCGGTATGGTCTCTGGTGATGAGCCGAAAGACAGAAAAGAAAGCAGTATGCTTTCTCCCTTAATTGGGGCTTAACAGGGTGTTGTAATACAAAGTATATATATATATATATATATATATATATATATATATATATATATATATATATATATATATATATATATATATATATATATCGACGTTTCGATGAAGTCTCATTCATCATCTTCAGGCTTGTGTCTTCGGCCTTGTGCTTCTCAGAGTGATGTGAGCTTGCAGCTGCTTCTTCCTTTTAACTACTAGTGGGGGTGTGACTTGATTGGGTGGGGGCTTGGCTGTGTTCTGATTGGGTGGGGGTGTGTTCTCATTGGTTGGGGGTTTGGCTGTGTTCTGATTGGTTGGGGGGTTGGCTGTGTTCTCATTGGCTGGGGGTGTGTTCTCATTGGTTGGGGGTTTGGCTGTGTTCTGATTTGGTTGGGGGGTTGGTTGTGTTCTGATTGGCTGGGTGTGTGTTCCCACGCAGAAAGCAGACTCACACCCACACAGAAGATGAAACACGACCACGGACCAGAAGCCATACCACAGCTGCATCACTACCTGCTTCAAACCTCCCCAACCCATACATGAAGGGAACTGATGCCCACCATGAAGATGTGGCACGACCACGAACGCGAAGCCAAACAATAAGATCACAGCTCACCAGCTCAAATCCCCCAGCAACTGAGACTAACTGGAGTACAACCAAACCCCCACCAGAACAGAACACACCCCCAGCCAATCAGAACACAGCCAACCCCCCAACCAATCAGAACACAGCCAAACCCCCAACCAATGAGAACACACCCCCACCCAATCAGAACACAGCCAAGCCCCCACCCAATCAAGTCACACCCCCACTAGTAGTTAAAAGGAAGAAGCAGCTGCAAGCTCACATCACTCTGAGAAGCACAAGGCCGAAGACACAAGCCTGAAGATGATGAATGAGACTTCATCGAAACGTCGCCTAGATATTTCCAACTCTACGCGGGAGAAAACCCAAAGAACCAAAGATCCACATATATATATATATATATATATATATATATATATATATATATATATATATATATATATATATTCCCTTTTTGTGTGTGTTGTGTATGTGTTTGTTTGTTGTTTTACTTGTATAATCAATAAAGTTTGACATAAAAAAAACAATTGTATAAAATGTACACAATCGGGTGAGATTGGATAATGGATAAGAACAAGATACAGTAACAGGCACACTAGAAAACAGCACAAAAAAGTGCTTTTATAAGGATAAACGTGCATGAAAATTCTCACAAATATCCATTAAATCTTAAACACTTTCAAATTAAAAGTCCCAATAGATTGAATCTGAATTTTAGAATGGAAAAATTAACAACTGAATGAATTCAATAGTGGCTATTTTTTTAACCATTATATATTAAAAATACAGCAGTCCTAGCCATCTTTCTGGAAGATGGCACAGTACAAACCAGTATGGAATCTAATTTTGTCTATAACCCTTCGTAATAATTTTAAAAAGCCATTTGGTTGATAGAAGAGATTGATTTGGGAATAAATGATCCTTTAATAATACCAAGATCCAAGTTGTAGATATTAGTACCTTATATAAAGCTCTTCCCCATCTGCAGCCTATTTTTCCTTTACTATTTACATTCACTATTTAACTGTAGTGATAAGGATTTCATTAATTATCCTTATTGACAACTTGTTAATGTCTGGCTGTTGTTGCTTTTGATTACTCCATATACAGTCAGTAATCAGTGTCCATGTGAGTTAGGAGATTTCTTACACAGCTGAACCATAAGACTGTCTATAAAGATGTGACTTAGCTTCATAGGTACTTGAAGGACTTTTATTCCATAATGAGAATTATATTTCTATATTTCTTTTTTCAAGTATGATGGAACATGAAGAAAGCATTTTTTTTAATCTCTTATCATGGAAATTTGAACAATTAAAATATGAATCTTTCCTATTTGAATATGGCTAAACAACAGATAATGAAAATGCCAATCTATCCACTTGCATTAGTTATCATGAAAAAACTTGCACATCTTAATATGGATTTGTTTTCCTTGTCCATATAGGAGTAGTTTAAACATAGAAAGATGAGCAAATTGTTTCATTCTGTTGATATTGTTGTTGTTGTTTAGTGACAGTAACTTTTTAAAAAATTAATCACAGCATGATGCAGAGAGGAAGCCTTGATCTAATTGGCTCCTTTCTCTCTTTCCTTTCTCTCTTTGCTCAGTGTGGAATCAATGTCTTTCTCCTCTCTAGTCTACTCTTACGTTTCATCACTGAGAATTAAACAGATGGTAAAGGAAGAAAGGATGAATATTCAGAAATGTAGTAGGCTGTTCTTAAATTTGGGGGATGGCATTAGGCTTTGTAAGACAAGTATATTTTCTAATGGAACATGAAAGCAAGTTCCCAGATGTTTTCAGCACAGATGATGAGAATCAAATCAAATGTCCTGTTAAATGTGTCTCCAGTTCAAAAATAACTTACATTATAAACAAATATACAAAGCCCTAATTATCTGTGACCCAAAATCCCATCTATTTTCCCAGGGTAGTTAATGCAGTTCAAGCTAGAAATAATGGCTTTATTTCCCTTTATTCTTGCTCCTCCAATTTAGCATGTGTTTCTTTCTTTGTCTTGTATTGCGCTCAAGTTTTGTAAGCAACATCAGTAATAGCAGCAGCAGCAGCAGCAGCAGCTCTGGGGTTTGGTGCGTAGCAATCTGTTAAGGAGATAAATAATCTGTGTTGGCAGGGCACTCCTGCTCCCCTCTTTAATTTGTCTTATACACAGAAAATTATAATTAAATCATTCAGGGTAAACCCTTGAGTACAGGCGGGTGAACACCCTTTGGTACAGACTGCCAGCAGAGAAGGTCTTCCCTGTTGTGCCACAAGAAGATATTTATCAATATGCAACACAATTAAAAGGCGAACACTTTTGTGCTATTTGTGAGGCGGACGCCAAAATTGAAATCAAGGCTTCTTAATTTCTTTTCCCTCTGCAACTGTGGCACTCGGAGTGATTAGCATACTATTTTGACTACATGTTTCCATGCTTGGATTTTGTTCAGACAATTAAAAAAATATTTATTGTGCAATTAAATACATAAATATAAATTCACTCAATTTGATAACCTATCTCAATCGTCTGTGCCCTGAGGGACATGCTTAGCTATAGATACTTATGTTCCCTAAGAACAAGTAAAAGGAGGCGCTCAACACTGGTATGCAAATCTCTCATCATTTTAATGTTTAATTCTCTGCAGCATGCATGCTTTAATTGCTAGAAGGGAGGTAAGTAAATAAGCTATATATTTTTTTAAAAGATCATTTTGCTCCTCTCCAATTTGAGGAACCGTGTACAGGTTTATTTTCACAAGTAAGAGGCATGGAATTCCGTCTGTACATTTCTGTATATAATTTTCTTTAGCTATATTATAACTACAAATGTTAAAGCTATGCAATACATAATTAAAGTGAAATTAGCATCAGTGATCAAAAGGCGGTGTTTGTAGATAAGATAACAAGGAGTTCCCATTTGTAGTTTTGGCAGCAATTTGGGATCCATGTGCAATCCATAATTTCCTAGTCGGACAGGGAAGGTATGGTGCAGACCCTGTCAGTTAAAGGTTTCTGACTTCTCTGCTGCTGCCCCACCCTGTGGAATATTCTTCTTCCAGAGGTGAGGCAGGGCCCAACTCTCCAGGGTTTCTGGACAGGAATTAAGACACGGCTCTGTGGCCTTGTATGAGAAGCCCAGGGGAGCATGCAGCTGTGGGGCTGGTTAGACCCTGAAAGCTCTCCCTTTGTTTTTTGACTAATCTCTTGCTGCTTCCTATTTTTTATTTGTTAAAACTTTTATATATTGATTTATATTTTAACATTTTATTGGATGCTGTCCAGATTCCCACTCTGAGAGAGATGTGAGGAAAAAAAAAATTGTTAGAGTTGAATCTTAAGGGTTGTCAATAGTTGTCCTCTCACGTCCCTATTAAATAATTGGCTCTGGCAAAATTGTGCTACCTAATCACTTAAAGGCTAGGAATTGTTCCTGGGAGTTTTTGCTAGAATGGATGTGGTTAAAGTAATAGTCCCATCTGCTTCTTGGAAACTAGAGGGTAACATCTCCTAGGATAGGGCTGTCAAATTCTCGGCCCGCTGGTCGGATGCGTCACCGCTAGCCTGATTTAGCGAAGGGGGGGAAGTACCGATACGTCACGGGATGGCAACATGATGACACGAGTTTGACACCCCGTCCTAGGACATCATCCTGAATTTGATTCTGTTTCTTTTTTCTGTTTAATAAGTCACTTTCAAGTTGTTCCTGACTTCCTGAAAAAAATCATGGATTTGTACAGGTAGTCCTCAACTTAGGACTACAATTGAGCCCCAAATTTATTAAGTGAGCTTACAACTGCAGTTGGGACTGGATTTTTGAAATCAGCCAAAGTCAGCTTGATATTGCTGTGCCTATTTCCCAAATATCCTATGACTCTGTATGGTAATACATGAAAGCATTGATTTTTGGAGGCCAGTCCTTAGGGATGGTTAACATAAAGGAAAGAACTACTAATATTCTGACTGAATAAGGAGGTTATTTAGGGTTAATGATCTTTTCATCTGTTTTGCATGTGGCTGATACTTGAATGACCTTTGCTCTATTCTGTTAGCTGGAATAACTCAGCTGATTATAGTTAGCATTTTTCTTAGGGCCACAGTTCTAATGATGTCTATAGAGTTGCTAATTGGTAAATTGAAGAGCATGGGTAGGTATAGGTATTACATTTTAAGTAATATTACCTGGTATTACCATATGTTTAGCAGAGTGCCAGTCAGTCAGTTGCAGTGAGCGGGAGACTATTAGGTAATGATATTTGTGCTGAAACGCTAACAGAAAAATACTGCTTTAAAGAGCAGTAGTATCCATTGTCAGGAGTGGAAGCTGTAGCAGTATTAAATGTATATGTACATATCCATTATGCTATTCCTTTTCTCTGAAAAGCATAGAAAAGGAGTAAGGAAAGGTAAGCCAAAGAAAAAGGCACTGAATAAGAGAAGAAATGGAACTTTAATTAAATCTACCATAGTTTATCCCAACACTATGCACAACACCTCTCCATGCCTTTCTATTTTACTTTATTTTATACTTTATTTAAATTTATATACCGCCCCTCTCCCAGAGGGACTCGGGGCGGTGTACAGCCAGATAAAATAAACATATAAATACACATACAATAATTAAAAGGAATTAAATAGATTGGCCATTATCAAAAGATTAAAAAAAATTAGGAGATTAAGAAAGCTAAAACCATTTAAAATCAAATTTAAAACCCTACATGTAACTTTAGGCCAGACCGGCTTGATGGAATAAGTGGGTTTTTAGTGCGCGCCGGAAGGTCAATAGGTTGGGGACGGTCCTCATCTCTGGGGGTAATTCGTTCCAGAGGGAGGCCCGAACCCTCGGGGTCGCCAGCCGGTGGCACCCCGAGGAGGCCCGCCCTGTGGGAGCGCACTAGTCGACGGGAGGCCAACGGTGGCAGTAGGCGGTCCCGTAAGTACCCAGGTCCTAAGCCATGGAGCGCTTTAAAGATGATCACCAGCACCTTGAATCTATCCTTACTTCCACCTTTTGTTGTTAAACTTCTGACTTCTCTCTCTTTGAAGACTCTATCAACTCCATTCAGCCATGACTCTCCATGTCTTCTCCTTCCTCTTAATGGCATTTACTATTCTGCCATACCATTGTTTTACAATTCGATTCTCATTCATTCACTCAGCATGAGTAAATGCTTTCAATATTCAGCAGCACCCATGATCTCTTCTTATTTCACCATCTGGATGTCTTAAGTAACCCATTCCTTTTGCATCTAGGTTACTGTTACGTTTTTCTTGATATCTCCAGCTTTCACTCCCGGTATCAGAGTGGGTAGAGTAATACAAATCTTTTGTTCTTCTTTTGACCAACATTCATTCTACAGTACTTTTCTATCTGCATTTGCACATCTTAAAATCCTTATGTTTGCTTTCCATTCGTTCTGTTGAGTCTCCGCAATTGTTCTATTTTCATTCTTTTGTTTCTTCTACCCAGAGTACTTTATTCTATATCTGATTTCTCCCACCCATTAACATTATCAAACAGTGATCTGCTCTTCGTTCAGAAGTTCTCATAGCTCTTATATCCCTCATTCCTTTTCCATATATATACATGAAACAAATAGACTTTTTAAAAATAATCTATGCTCACTAATAACTCTTCTTACTTGCGTCCTTATATGACCACTTTTTCTATATTTTCTCTATTTAGCAATTTGTATCAGTTGACAAAACTATTTTTTCTTCTGTTTTTTTTTTTTTCAATATTTCCATTCACTGGAGCATGGCATACAATGATCACCATTCTATGGATTTCTATATTCATATATATATCCATGACCTAGATGGCATCAATTCATGCTTTCTGACATACATATTACCTCTTTAACATTAATTAAACCTATAAACCTAACTTCTCTGTGTGTGTGCATGTGTGTTTGTGTATGCATAAATTCCACTTCTCAGAATCAGATATTTATCTTTCCATCTTTCTCTTAGTTTCACATAACATTTTCCTTTCCTTTCAATTGATAATTTATACTCTTGAGCCATTTGCTTTCTAACATACCAAGTTGCAGTCTTCAATATCCTACAGTCATTAGCAAATCATTTTATAGATACCAGCTTTGGTTGTCTATCCTGGCTTTGGGTAGAGAGCTTAAACTAGCTGCAAAGTTGAGAAAAGAATTTACAAATAGTTTTTTTTTAATTAAAGAGAATGGAGAAAGTATATTTTAAAAGTTAAAGAAAAAGGATAAGTAAGCCTGCTTCTTCTTCCACTGAGGCAGGGCTGTCAAACTCCTGGCCCACGGGCCGGATGCATCACGCGCTGGCCACGCCCATGCCTGGTTTAGCGAAAGGTGGAAAAGTCCTGATATGTCACGTGATGCTGCCGTAACGACATGAGTTTGTCATCCTTGTACTGAGAATTTGAATAGAATTCTTATCTCTTCCCTTTTGATGTGTCCCTTCCTTTATGAATTAAAGGGCAGCAAACATTCAGCTCAACACTACATAAGTTCACTGGACTAGATGGAGGATGTTCAGTTTAATGTAGCAGGACTCTTCTTTAAGCTCACAGCTATATTTTCAACAATAAATATGCATGTAAAACTTCTCATAACAGTTTAGTTTTTTTTAAAAAGGGTCTTCTACCAGACCACAACAAAGATGGAATAAAATATGGTAAGTTCCTTTGAACCAGCTGTGTAATGCCGACAGTAAAGCTTGAAATAGACTGTTGAGAAGTGTTCCAGTAACAAGGATTCAATAAAGTTTATAATTCTATTGGGTTAAATCAAATTCCAAAGCCCTTAAGTGATAATATTTGCCAGGGAATAGCTTTCACGACCACATGTTTAATGAACATACTTGAAAAATAACACAGTGAGATCTTACTGCCATTTGGTTGTAATGTATCTTGAATCCCTGGAATAGGTCAGTCTCTGATGTACTGATTGTGCCTTTATTTATAATGGTTTGAACAAAATAGTCAGACAGAGTAATTACCACTGAAACAATGTTAAAGGGTTTTTTTGGGGGGAACTCATTACTTCGACTGTGGTGCAATCAGATAACTAATTTACACTTTCCCCATCAGTTTACATATGGGGATCACTTGCAAGAGGTGTCATCTCAGCAACATTTGAAAACACTCATTTCTGTATGAAATACTTAATAAAACGGTTCAGAAGACAAGCTATTATTTGTTTCAGTGGGATAGAAAACCAGATCAAACCACATGGATCCAGTTATTCGTTTAAAAATGTTTCTGGGCTGTTTGGTAACCATCTTAAAGAGTTTCTTCTATCTGTCTTGTGTTATTAAAGTAGTAACCCTGCGTCATTAATGTAAAGATAAAAGGTCTTCTCATTCTAGATCCCCAGTTTTTTCCTTCTAGATCCCAGTTTTGCTCTTTTAGGACATTTTCTCCTAGGCAATTATTTGGAGAGATGAGATCAGCAAATAATAGGAAAGGACATTTGTGTATTATAAGAAAACATTGCCTTTCCATCTTGATTTTTTCTCCTTTACATTTGCCTTTTTAATCTACTGTGACATAGTGGAAACATTCCACAAGGAAAGAAATAGACAACTCAAAGATCTCAAATGGATTTGAAAAGTTTTTAAAGTTCTTTTAAAAGAAACCTGTGTAAGTAGGAGTAAGGAACCTAGGTCTATGGGCTAGATATAGTCTATGACTTCTGATATCTGGCACAGGGCTTTTTATTTGTTCAACACTGATGCTTTTTGAAACTGCTACGTGCATGACTAGGCAATGACTAATGACTCTGTTCCTTGACCTGCATGGAATGCTTTTGTCCATGCACTGAAAGGTACAGTTTTCTAGGCAAAAGGAGATAGAGATTGTTCTCCGTCTTTTCCTTACATAAGTTGAGGAATTGCAATTTTTTTAAGTTTTCCACACGGATGTAAAATGAATGCCCTTTGCTTACCTATCTGCATCAATAAGATGCAAGTTATATGAATTTTTTTCAGAAGTAATCAATCAGAGCTGGAAAGGATCTTGGAGGTCTTCTAATCCAACCCCCTGTTGAAACAGGAGACTCTATACCATTTTAGATAGGTGGTTGTTTAGTCCTTTCTTAAAAACCTGCAGTGATGAAGCACCTGTAACTTCTGAAGACAAGCTGTCCTCAGTGTTAGGAAGTTTCTCCTTAATTCCAGGTTGTTTCTCTCCTTGATTAGTTTCCATTCATTGTTTCTTGTCTTGCTTTCCAGTACTTTGGAAAATAAGTTGCCCCCCCTTCTTTGTGGCACCTCCTCAAATACTCGAATACTGCTATTCTTTTTGCTAGACTGGCCATATCCAATTCCTGCAACTGTTCTTCATATATTTTTGTCTCCAGGCCTTAAATCAACTTAGTTGCTCTTCTTTGCACTTTTTTTCCAAAGTCTGAACATCTTTTTTGTAGCATGGTGACCAAAGCCGGACACAGTATTCCAGGTGTGATCTTACTACGGATTTATAAAGCAGTACTAAAATTTTATATGATTTTGATCCTCTTCCTCTGTTTATACAACCAAGGATTGTCATTCAGTATATGGAGACATCTCTGGAAACAGCATCAAAGAAAAATTGATATACAATAGCCTTAGATATCTTGTAATTGAAAAAAGAGCATTTAGTAAGATTTCCCTTGGGTTTTTATTTTCTTTCTTTTTTTTTTAAACATAAACACAAGAAAGTCATCTTTTCCATCATTTTTAGAAAAATTACAGTAAACTACATTCACTAATACTGGCAGCCACTTTCTGTGACAATTTACTATCCAGATTTCATTTTGCAAAAGTGCAATAAATGTCACATTCATTCACATTAATAAATTAATTCTATTAATTTCCATTTTTTTCATAGGAATTAGACACCTACCTACTTTAAAATGATTAAATTGTCTTTTGCTTTGTTTTTTTTCCCCTAAATGTAGGATTTTTTTCCACCTTATTGGTAATTTTGATCAGCTAAATCCTTTCTTATTGGCATTTATTATATTTTATATGGCAATCATATTTTTGAAGACCTTCAGTGAATTAAATGTACCTATTCTTTTTCTTACTAGTCCATGTTGAAGAATTTAAATCACGTTCGGTTTTCTAATACTAAGAATTCCTACAAAATTATTTATCTTCGTATCTTTCCTCTCCTTTGTTCCCTGCTTCTCTTATCTTTCAACTTAAAATATTGTTAAGCAAACTAACTGCATTTACTTATTCCATCACATGACTGTCCTTTGGATGGGAGGCTGAGATTTGTCTCTCAATGGTCATCTGGAATCTGACCTGACATTATAAAAATGTTCAATTGGCATGCTTCATTGGTTTCTGGTCAAATATAATAACTATCAGTTATACTATTTTATATGCACTATATCCAAAAGCACTTTAAATAGATTGGGTTACTCTTGGCAGACGCCATACAGAATTTTTCCAAATTTTAGCATATGTATTGTTTTATACTTCCATCTGGCTGACAGATATCTTAGTGCTTTCTATAATGTCACTCTTTTCTTGCTATCAAAATGGTTCATTTGTCTGTAATATAACTTGATAAGAGATTTTTTGCATACTGGTTGCTGATGACTTACTGTTAATATGTGCACACAATTTTGATACAATTCTAAGCCAAAACTGTAAACAAGTATTGCTGTCCAACAGCCTGGAGTTAAATGAAATATTTTGCCACCCTATCCTTGAAATAATACATTTTGTCAGCACAATTCACTAATTCAACTGTTTAAGCACAACTGAATAACATCAGTGGAACACTGAAATGTGAATTTATATTGATTTGTATGCAGCTGAGTTTCTTTTTCACTGTATTTGTTAGGAATATCCCAAAAGTGTGAATCAGTTAAAAAAATGGACCGAACTTCAAATCTATATTGAGGATGGGTACTACTTATAATACAAATGTTAGGAAGATGGGAAATACTTTAAATAAACTTTGGAGATAGAATTTACTCTTCTGAAGATTTATTTAACATAATGACGGTTGTATGTTCCTGTTCCTGTTGAAAATAGTGGTAAAATTCTCAGAGTCTTAAACCAATCAAAACCTTCTCCAATTTGGTGCCTCCCAGATGTGCTGCCTTACATCTTTCTCCATCCCCATTACTTATAAGCCCCATTAAACTCTATTAATGGGTAGATTAATGACATTTTGATGCTATTAAAAGCAAATATGCTTTAAGCAAAGTAAACATGGTCCATTTATTTAAGACGAAGTTATAATCTCAACAGCAAAACATTTCTGTCTTTCAGTTTATTCTCTGTATCTTTTCATGGACTTCTTCAGTTTCTAATATCTAATTTAGTTACTTTCCGGGTGATCTGAGAAACTTTTCCTTAAGGCTTTGCAGGCAAATAGCAAATAGTTATAGCAAGTTGCACTGTTTCAAAAACAAGCTGTTGTCCCACAGGTCTGCATGAAATGAGCCTCTGATTAGTCATGAAGTGTGAATTTATTAGTAATGGCTTGACATAGACAGACAAAGGTTATGTGAAAGAAAACTAATACTGGTAACTGTTTAAATGCAATATCAATTTGTGTACCCAAATTTCTTATACCAGGTAAAATTACTTTATGCAAAAACATCTGGAAGAAGAAAAGCGAACTCTCCGACACGATATTACATTCTTATTTGAGTGATAAAAATAAAACCACAAAAAATAGGAACTTACTTATGCGTGGTAATGTTGGCTTTCCAAGGTGGTGTAAACAATGTCACAAATATCCATCCCTGAGAAAATGCCTAAGGAATAAAGGTGCTTGCTGCAACATTTCTTTTAATTCAATTTGCAGCGTGTCTGTTCTCATGCACTTTTAAAGATAACATTCTGATGGCTCCTTAAGGGCTGCTTCAAATCCAGAGTGCAATCTTTCCCCAACACAGGTGGTGTTAATATAGGACAGTCCCCCAGGCACTTGTACAGCTTGTTCAGTGTCTGCCTCCATCTGGTAGTTGGTCCCATTCACAGAAAGATGTTGTAGTTGTGCCTGTGGGTGCTGTGGTCAATGCAGTGTAAAAAGCAAATTTCACCTTTCAGCAACACATGTGTCATGTGTTAGATCTTATTGCAGAAACCAAGTTGTCCGGGTGATTCCTCATAAATATTAATTCCAGGGTCTTCCTGTTTCTTTTTCGCCTATGTGTGAATATTTCAGTTCGTAACACTCAGTAAGATTGTACAGTGATCCAAGTTGAAAGTGCAACATGTGATTTGTGGCATGCCCAGACACACACTTAATATTTGTTGGAAACACCATACTGTGCCTGTTCCCCAGCTTCTGCATCTATTGCTGACGATAGTTGTATGAGGATACAAAAGATATGGCTCCTTTAAGAATTTCCTGATAGGTAGTACTGTTGTGCCTGGTGCAGTCCAAATACATTTTTACCCTTTGGATTTGATTCTCTGCACAACCACAGCAGTTTATTTTTTTAATGCCTCAAGTCATGGTTGTCTGGCAATTGGTTTCTATTTGAGGCCAAATGTAGACATGATAGGAGCAACTCCCAAACATTAACATGTCTGCACCAACGCAGGAGAGGATGTTTATTCTTAACCTCAAATGTTATTTTTTATTAGTAGCTTTAATAATAAAATTAATAAAATCATCATTATTCATGTCACAGTGGTGGCACAGTGATTACAATGCAGTGTTGCAAGCTAACTCTGCATTCCATTGCTAACAATTTGATTCTCATTGGCTCAAGATTTGACTCATCCTTCCTTCCTTCTGAGGTCGGTAAAATGAGGACCCAGATTCTTGGGGAAAATATGCTAACATTGAAAATCACCCAGAGAGTGTTGTAAAGCACTATGGGGCCATATATAAGTCTAATTGCTATTGCTATAAAAAAAAAAATGAAAACGTCTAAGTTGGCTGCTATTCTTAACCAGAGAATCAAAACTACATTCACCATGGAAGGCGCTACTCTTTATTTGTGCTTGAAATGTCTGCATTATCTCAATTATGCTTCTGTAAAATTTTAAATCATGGACAATTCCACAAACAAGCTTCAGTTTGACAACTTGGAAGAACAATATGCCTTCATTTTTACTTTTTATTTGGCTTTTCCTTTCTAAATTCTGATATCCCTAAATTATAGCTTATCTCCAGTGATTAAACCCTTGATATGATACAGCATAGATCCAAGCATAATACAAGAAACACAAAAGGAAAAGGGTTTCTTTAATGAAAAATGTGAATCAAGAAATTTTGCAAATTTAGAAACCAGCAAAAACTAGATGTTTCCCTGTATCCCACAATATCATTATCATGCCAAATGTTTCTCTGTTTGTCTGATTATTTGTTATGTTGTTTAGATAAACACAAACAAATATAAAGTTTAGCACCTGCAATAGCATATGATATTTACAGTACCTGTATGCTTCAGCTGGTTTTCCTGATGAAACAGTCTTGTGTCCTATGGAATATGGTTGATTTTTATAAAGTACAAATAAAAGAAACGTGTCATGAATCTGCTTGAATGGAACGGCTATATATATTTTTCCTACTCTCTTGGTGTTTTTCTAATACAATATGAGCAAAGTTATGGTTACCATAAATATGATTGTTATTGTGAGAAAATGCTAGCTCTTCTTCAAGCAGAACAATTCAATTTATGTTTAGCTGTGGATGTAATCTACCTAGCATTATTGCTGCAGAAATTCCACTTTTTTTGCAACACGACCTGGAACTGTTGCATGTTTCCCATCTAATAATACATAGTACAGGTAGTCCTCGATTTACAATAGTTCATTTAGTGACCATTCATAAAGTTACAATGGCACTGAAAAAACTAACGACCTTTTTTCACACTTACAACCAGCATCCTCCTGGTTATGTGATCAAAATTCAGGCACTTGGCAACTGACTCATTTTTATGACAGTTGCTGTCCCGTGGTCATGTGATCCCCTTTTGCAACCTTCTGACAAGCAAAGTCAATAGGAGAAGTCAGATTCACTTAACAACCATGTTGCTCATTTAACAACTGCAGTGATTCACTTGACAACTGGGACAAGGAAGATGGAGCAAAATGGGGCAAAACTCACTAAACAAATGTTTCACTTAACATAAATTTTGGGCTCAGTTGTCATCGTAAATCAAGGACTACCTGTATATCTCGTGGACTGCTATGTGAAACATATGCAGAACAGTGGTAGGTTTCAAAAATCTTATTACCGGTTCTGTGGGCGTGGCTTGGTGGGCATGGCAGGCGAAGGAAACTGTAAAATCTCCAGTCAGAGGTGATTTTTGCCAGTTTTTTGAACTATTCAAAATTTCTGCTACCTATTCTCCAGAACTGGTCAGAACCTGCTGAATGCCACCTCAGAGGTTGTTTTCATTGAATATATATATAACAGGCAGAAGTGGCAGTACAGTTGAGGTAAACGAATAGCAAAAACGATGAAAGAGTTCTCATTTACTTAACATGACAAATACATTATTTTTAAGATTCATGTCAAATAAAACAGATATCCTTTATTTTCTTCTTAGAACATTACATTGGCAAATATCAAGTGTCTCTGGTGTTTGCAGTGCATAAACATAAAGATGCCTAGAAAAGTGTCTGTGAGAAAGAAAAGAGAGCATCAAAAGTATTAGTACATACATGTTATATTCAGCCGTTAAAAACAATTAAAATAAATAATTTAAAAGCTACTTTCAATGGTAGCTGTCAAAGCAAAGGGCGGCATACTCTATCTTAATTTTGAATCACTGCAAGGTTAATCTGTAACAATTATAAGTGAACTTTGACATGCAATCTTAGCGAATGGCAGAAATATTTAAAAGAGATATAGCCTAGGTACAAATCTTATGTATCATTAAGGGTAATAATGAATCCTTCATATTTTGCCAGAAAACAAATAGGTAGCTGACATAAGATTTTAGGAAGCACTGAAGAAAGAAAGGAGCACTGAAAAACATCATATATAGGTCTCAGTTTGACAAATAACCACCTACTGCTATATAATGCAATGCACATCAAAAAATAAAAAAACCCTAAGCACAAAATGCCATTAAGATAGGAATATAGTATTGAAAATGAGCAGCCTCTAAACTATCTCTCACTTTCCTAACATGAACAGTACATTTTCAGAAGTAAGAAACGACAAACTAGTCAGACTCCGTCTTATGAACCCAAACCTAAGATCATCCATCAGCATGAATAGCCAGCATGGAAGACAGACACAATCCTGCAAACCATTCTGATGTGAATTTGAAACAGGTTAGGATAATCACCAGGACCTTCCACGCTGGGGAAGTCATCCTTCTTTGAGAGCCTTATACAGCTATTGAAAGATAGAGATTTTCCTATAATTGTCCATGTCCAATGAAGTAAATGAAGACCTCTTAAGTCTAATGATTCATTCTTTCAAACAGAATTGATTTTTCTCTCCTTCAGAGAGGTGTTATGATGTTAACACGCACACACACACACACACACACAGAAAGACAGACACACACAAACACACACACACACACAGAGCTAAGTGTGTGTTAGTATCCTGATATCAAATATGTTCCTGACTCCAGGACTGTGATATGCATAGTCAATACAAATCAATTCTTTTAATTGTTTTATTTTATGAATTACAGCCAGCCACACCAACTCCTCTTCTGATTTTCATAACCTATTCTACCACAGAAAACCTACTTAGAAGAAAACTGAACTCAAGGATTCATCTACTCTCTTCTTCTTCTTCTTCTCTTCTTCCTCCTTCTCCTCCTCCTTTTAATCATAGAAATAAATTATATATACAAGCATAAATGAGAATCAATGACAAAAATAAGCAAAGTGTTTGTTTAATTAGAATAAAATGAACCTAAGATACCAAATCAATCCAATTTCTTATGCATAAATTATAGAACTATGCAGAGAGGAATAAATTTAACAAAAATAAGTAGAGTGTAATTCTGATAAGCTGAAAATCAAATCCATGTATAAAATGAAGCATCAGCTTAGAAAATGTAATTGGAGGTGAAGGAAGATGTGAAATTATACAGCTGTGCTCATTTTTTTATGTATATGATATATAGATGTTAATCAGATTCCTGTTCGTTTTTATTTTTTTCTTATTAAAAATTAGAACACCAGTAATACCAGTTAGGATGAAGTGTTTAAAAATACTACTACAAATACTGAAGTGAGCAGTTAGAATGAAAAAGAATTGGAAGAGAAGACTCTATGAGCTAAGATTAAAGGGAATTAAATATCTAGAGCCTCAGAAAATAAAGGCTATAAGGAAGCTGTGATGACAGCATGCAAGTACGTGAAGAGACACTCAAAAGAAAAGAAAAGAGAAATTGTTCTTGTTAATTAGCAGTGAAATGATTAAAAATGCTAGAGCTTTAAATCTGCCCATTAAAGTATTTCTAATGTGACATCTATTCTGGATATCTAGATGCTGATGAAAATTGAATTGAATAGAGGGGGAAAAAAGAAAGAAAACATAACAAAGACAATTATACAGGTACTGGAATTGAAACACAAAGCAATGATGTAATACAGTATCTCATGGAAAAATTAGTTTTGTGTAAGTTTTAAGCCTACCTTAGGGCTTTAAAAAAGCAGAAGCCACTTTTGAGTATTAACTATGTTGCTTTGTTTACATATGATCGATTTATCCCAAAGTGTAGTTTGATTCTTCTCATGTGTGCTTTGACTATAAAGAATAGCAGCCTCTGGATCTTAATATCTACTCTCGATATCAGTGGTTCTTTAACTGGGAGTAATTATCCTTAAGGGGCTACTTTGGACATATCCTGGGAGTAATGGAACAACTTATAATGATTGTTTGTGAGTCAAGAATCCAGTTTGGGATTGCTGTTACCAAGAGAAGTGTGTAAAGCAAGGGCCTTCAAAGTTGGCAAGTTTAAAACTTGTGGACTTCAATTCTCAGAATTCCTGAGCTAACATGACTGGAGGAGGAATTCTGGGAGTTGAAGTCCACAAGTCTTAAAGCTGTCAAGTTTGAAGACCCCTGATGTAAGGCAACAGAGGCTGGTTTTTTGTAACGAGTAATAACGTTATTCAAGACCAGTGTTTGGGTCAAGCAGTTTAAGAGACATTCCTCTATGTCAGGATCCTCGCTCTATGTAGAAGCTTCTGTTTAATTCAGTAGAATTTACTTTTCATGCTATGTAACAGGCTGTGAGGTAGGAGGGATTTCAGGACTGAAGGACAAGGTCTCTTCTTCTCCCTAACGTACACAGATCTGATGTGTTTCATGGTATTTATAATTTTCAAAAGCAGATGCAATAGATTTATCACTCCATGTAGTTTGTTAATTGCAGGTCCAGAGAGCATCATTTTTTTATTTGTTGACACCACTCGCTGCAAAGGCAAATTGAACTTACTCATAGAGAAATCTATATTTTGTTTGGCAGTTACTTGTTTTCTTGTAGTTGTTCCTCTGGATTAGATGACTAATGCAGATATGTATATGAGTTGCATCTTCTCTACTTGATTGCTGTGTGCTTAATGATTGGGGGCTGCATATTTGAAATAAGTTGAAAAACATTTTGCTTTGAGATGATGTGAGTCAGAATAATGTAATGTGTCATCTGTTCCATGCTATACTCAAGAGATAAATATGTTTGTAAGAACCTGTCCTTGGAACAGTCAAAACTTCAATTATTTTGATAGCATTAGATATAGTACATAATGTACATATAACCATTGGCCTCTTGACCAAGCATGAATTTGTGGGGTGTGGGGGTAGAAATTGAGGATACCCTAGAAGGTGGTAAAAATCTGTTGTTTGCACATTGTCAGATTTTTTTTCCTAAAAAAATACATCCTAGCAATTACCAAATTTGTTTGGGTTATGTTAATAAACTTCCAAAATCTATATTCTACCCAGACAGATCAAAGGTCACATAATTGTGCAGATCCTTAATTTTTTTCCAATTCCTTAGTCAGGAAAGTTGTTACAAAACTGAACCCCAAAATGAATGTGGAAAAAGATCCCAAGGCTCTACATGAACTATTTTTTAAAGTTAATATTTCATCTACAAAAGATAGAACACAATTCTTTTTTTTAAATACAATTGAAAACTGAGATTTATAGGCTGATGAACCTCACTCAGTGCCAGACTCTTGTATAGCCATATAAATTGCAGATAGATTTGCCTGATAACCAGGGCTTACCTTAATGTTAAAGCGTTTAGTCGTTTTTGTCTTCTGTTCTTTCTAATTATTCTTTATGCATTCTGAAATATATTGTCATTTGTTGATACTATTATTTACCAATAATATATTGGACTTTGAAATATAGGTACTTTTGTCCAATGTTTCCATTATGGGAAAAAAGAATTTTCCATATAGTTTTATTGAGTGGAATTCAGGGTGGATAAAAATCAATGATTTTAAAAAAATGATTTTTTTTATTTAAATCGGATTTTTTTTATTTAAATCGGATTTTTTTAAATAAAATGCTTTTTGAGGAAAATATATTACCATCCAAAGGTTATTCCATCATGAAATTATTAAGGTAATGATTATTTTTCTCCTTCCTAAGTACAAAGAAAAGTTGTCCAAATATGAATGATTAACCTATTAAACTGGGGATAAAAAAACTAATATGAAAAGTTGTTATTCTAAAAATCTTCATCTACTTGCATATTAAAGTTATACTAGCAAGAATTAGTCTTTATGTAGAAAACTATAATTTAAATCAAGCCTTACTGACTAGTGATTTAAATCGTGAATTAAATCTGTTTGATTTAAATCAAATCCACCCTGGTTGAATTGTTATTGAAGACGGTGGCATAGAAAAATATCATTGTTATTATTATTGTGAAAATGATGCTACTTATTCTTTGTGTTTTACCAGCTATAATTTCTGCTCCTTATTATGTGTCTTTCATGTCATACTAATAAGGCATGATATATTTGATTTCCATTATGACCAAATGTATCCTTTTCTATTTGTCCTAATTGTTTTTATTTTATTTGTTCCAAACTATTTTAATGTCATGTATTTTTCTAGAGGTCTTGCCAAATGAATACACATTTTCTTTTACTCAATTTTGCAGGCTATGCAGATTTTTGCAAGTGTTTTGCATTAATAATCCTTTACATGTTTTTGTATGACCATGTACATTTCAGTTGTTTTGAAACTGCATTACAAAATTAAGTGAATTGTAATATAGAAGACTAATAACTACATTTTGGTTGTCTTTTTGATTCAGAAATTGCAGATTCATTAAATATGAACCAAGCAAATATTTCTGGCATGTCCAACTGACCCTCAAGCATTCTCTATTCTTAACTGTGTAAGACCAGAATCCCAAGTGCAGTGGGCTTTTATGAATTCTGTTTGTTTACATGCTGAACATCGAGGACTGTTGTGCTATGTGGTTTGTGTTAGACTCAGCAAAACCTTAGTTCTAGTGAAGCAACTACCAAATTACACCACTGGCTTTCATGGATGATATGTGGGGCAATACACAGTCATCTTAACAAAAAAAGTGGAGTGGAAAGGGGTTGTAATGACTGCTGTTTGAAACTTTGTAAGATGATTGCCACAAAGTCCTTCGTGGTTCTAGACCAATATACTTATCTGACCATCTTTCACTGTTTGTAGGTTGTTTGCTTGCTTTTCCAGTATGTGTTTTTTTTTATATTTGCATTGTTACTATTTTCATTCTGTTGTGTTTTACATTGTATTAATTTGTGATTTTGTGATGCCTAAAGATACTGCTATCATTGAAGCAGCTTATAAATTGATTAAATGATTAAAGTTTGCATGTCCTCTTAAATTAGCACGCCTGAATGTAGTGCTATCCAGTGTTGTAATGGAATGTGTGGATGACCTTCGGGGACAACAGAAAAAGATGCTGCATAGGAAACAATCAGACATGAGAAGAGGAGGCCCCAAGGGGTTAATGATCAGAGAAAGAAATTTAGGAAGGACCCACCCTAACTGATCAGACAGTTAGAAGTGGTGGCAGGAAGTTTATGCCTTTAAACTAGCAAGGTTCTGTTAATGTAAATTTACAAATAAAGTTAGCTCATCTAATCATATTTCCTGTCTGTCTTATTTGGGAGGGCTGACAAGTATATTGGATTCTTTCCATGTCCATACGACTGTTAATTCAGTCAAGTCCAGTAAAAGATGTTCCTTACTGTTAGTCCAATGTAGAAAATTAGAAAAAGAAATGTGGAACCAGGTATCACTCTACAAAATACATATCTATGTGCTCTGGAAGAGCATAACTCTTTTAGAAGACAGAGAACCAGTTTCTTGATATTCTCAAGGCATTGATGATGCTTGGATCTGAATAGGGGTGAGTAAGAACTCTGTGATGACTTAATTATCTTACAGGGGCATCAGTTAACCAGTTATGGTAGAGTAAGAATTTCTGTTAGATTGGCCTCCCTGTCATGAAACTTATGATAATTAAACTAAGAAAATAAAATGGATGAGAAAACATGTTTATTCACTAACACTGTTGTATTACTCATTTCTGATAATCTAAATAGAATGTCAAGTAACTCAGCGGAGTACTAAGCATATATAGAATTGCTATTCTGTGGATTAGTATATTCAAGATGATTCAGTTTAGAATGATGAAATTCTTTGTTCAAATGTTAAGGATATAATTTTTTCATTACATTATAAGAAGAGAACTTCTACAGTGTAATTGTACTCTGTATCTTGATAAACTGACTGAATTCCAGTATGTTGTCCAGACATGTCTACTATTTTAGCAAGCGTTTACAGGAGTAAACTTACCTTTCCTGTTAAAAAAATGGGATTAGTTTGAATCCATAATAAAATATTACATATTTATATAAATAAATATTACATATTTATATTTATATAAATCTCTTAAGAACAGAATTCACAGTTACAGTTCTAATTCTGTACCTCTTATTTAAACAGGAATACCCATCTTTTTATATTTTATAAAAGAACACAAATCCTATAAATAATTGAAATACAATAAAGATAGTATCTAATAATGCCATCTCTTCCTGTCTCTTCAGAGCAGATATGCATCTATAATCGAATTTTAGTCTAGCAAAAGATGTAAGTTTGTTCCATTATATGGACTGGAAGTTGTTGTTTGTCATTGCATGTATATGCTTGAACAGGCATGTCATCTACATCAATCTTAGTGGATGATTATTTTCTGTTATGATTCCTTAAAGACAGTACGGGTAGTCTTCAACTTACAACCACAGTTGAGCCCAAAATTTATGTTAAGTGAGACATTTGTTAAGTGAGTTTTGCCCCATTTTATGACTTCTCTTGCCACATTTGTTAAGTGAATCACTGCAGTTGTAAAACTAGTAACACGGTTGTTAAGTGAATCTGGTTTCTATTGACAGAAGGTCACAAAAGGGGATCATGTGGCTCTGGGACACTGTAACCATCATAAATGTGAGTCAGTTGTCAAGTATCCAAATGTAAATCATATGACCATGGGGATGCTACAACAGTTATAAGTGTAAAAAATGGCCATAAGTCACTTTTTTCTGTGTCATTGTTACTTCGAAATAGTTCACTAAATGAACTATTGTAAGTCGAGAACTATCTGTAAAAAGAAATCTTGGTGCAATGTTGCCACAATATAATGTAGTCAATTGTTGCACTTTCTCCGTGTTTGAAGGCATTTGGAGAAACAAATATGATCTGTTTGGTACTTGTTTGGGAAAGCACCAGGAAATCTTTATGACATAGACTGGACTGGGTAATCAAAAATCAAAACAGGACGTTTAGAAGCCATTTCCATATTGCTGCCAAGAAATCTACATTGGCCAGTTCCTAAGGTTCCGTCTTAGGCCAGTATTCTTCAATATCTTCATAAACGACTTAGATGAGGGAATAGAAGGGGGACTTACCAAATTTGCAGATGATACTAAAGTGGCAGGAGTAGCTAACACCCAAGAAGATAGTCTCAAGATCCAGATGGGTCTTGACAGACTAGAACACTGGGCCCTATCTAACAAAATGAAATTCATTGTAGAGAAAAGTAAAGTCCTACACTTAGGCAAGAAAAACCAAAAGCATACATATAGATTGGGTGAAACCAGGCTTAATAGCAGTAACTGTGAGAGCAACGTGTAGCAGCAGCCAAAAAAGCCAATGCAATGCATTAACAGAGGGATATAATGAAGATCAAGTGAGGTACTAATACCACTTTATAAAGCCTTAGTAACCCCACACCTAGAGTACTGCATCCAGTTTTGGTCACCACACTATAAAAAAGATGTTGAGACTCTAGAAAGTGTGCAGAGAAGAGCAATCAGGATGATTAGGGGAGTGGAGACTAAAACATATGATGAACGGTTGCAGGAACTGGGTATGGATAGTCTAGTGAAGAAAAGAACCAGGGGAGACATGATAGCAGCGTTTCAATATTTGAGAGGCTACTAGAGAGAGGAAGGGGTCAAGCTATTTTCTAAAACACCTGTAAGCCAGACAAGGAATAATGGATGGAAACTGAACCAGGAGAAATTTAACTTGGAAATAAGAAATTTTCTGATAGTGAAAACAATCAACCAATGGAACAGCTTGTCCTCGGAAGTTGTGGGAGCATCATCACTTAAGTTATAATCTGCATCCAACTATTTTCAATTTTTCATTTAGGATATGATGGATATATTTCTTCTGTTTATCTGTCTCTGGTTTCCTTCCTTCCTTCCTTCCTTCCTACCTACCTACGTAGATTTTCAAGGCAGACATGAAAATTATCAGTGTCAGACAAAAATCAGTCAAAACAATCACAATTTCCACAAAGTATATTTTTGAAAGTATGACTAGAAATACAACTTTTTAATTGTATATACTATTTATTCTTTGAATGAGTATTGTAACATAAAGTTGACTGATAGTTATTCCAATTTAATTTTGATAGATAATAAGAAAATATCAGATATATAAATGAATAAGTACATGATTCTCCAAAAGTTAATATATATTTATACTGGAAGGCAAGAACCAGCATTCGTGCAGAATACCATTAATGATATTTTTTAAAAAAAACAAGTAATAAATAACTTATTGTGGAAAAATTATACAATTTGTAAGTTGTTGGCCTTACAATTACTGCATCTTATAGTTTTTATGGTTATAATAGAAAAATGTAAAATTTGCAAGAGCTGAGAATAGCTACACATTTTTATTGACCTAAAGGGCCTGATAATTCAATAGGGCAATCAATTGATAACAAGAAAACCAATTAAATCATTCAGTGTTTAGAAGAGCTGATTATGAGTAACATCGGTTATAAAAGTTTCTCCAGTAAAACTTGTTCTAAATGAATCATTCAACTTTAGTATATCTCTACTCTCTCTCTCTCTCTTCATGTTATAAAAAGATATTTTATTTTCCTAAATTTATCCCAGTGTTCTGTTTGAAATACATTTTATTTACATAAATGAGTTACTTAAATTAATATTGTGCTCATCAAAACTTTAGCCTTCTATGAAAAATATTGCTTGTTTCTAACATTTTTCCTCTTATTCCTATCTGTTAATTCTAGAAGACAGAGATTGTTCAATAATGCTCTTTTATTTTGTTTTCAATAGTCATTTCCATAGCTATGGTTATTAAAAATGTATTTCACATTGTTTGCTCTTCCAACAAAATCACCAGAGCCAATCTATTACTGTTACGTTCCAGAATCCCATCCCAAACATCCTGTTTACTAACAACTTTGCTATAGTTCAGACAGTAAAAATACAGCTGTTCCACTAACATTAGTGTGTATTCCAGGTTTCCAGTAGAGTCAGGGCATGTCTGCTGTCCTTTCCTTCTTTATTATTTTTTTAAATTAATCACAAGTATATTAAACTGAGTTATTGTAATCATTCCAAATAGCAACTGAATAGAAACCTAAATTCTGCTTTTGTAGTCCAAATCTGATGTCCTTTGCAGTCTAGCACACTGACTGATAATTTTTAAAAAAGAATGTTGCCCCTACCATATAGCTTACTCTAAATACTATAATGTTATTAACTATAATGGTAGCATATTTCATAATATCTTAATATAAGGTTTATCAAGTCTTTGCATGAATTACAGTAGAAGTTTAAAGTAAATGAATAATAACAAAATGGTTATTGGAGTCATCTTGAACCAATGTTGTAGACAAATATACCTCTGTGATAGTTCAGACATAGGACTGCTGATTGTTGATATATAGGAGCAATATTCCAGGAACAAAACTGAAACGAGTATAGATGGTCCTTGTGGACATATTTTAAATCAAAAAGTTTTGACTTATCTTAATAGTATTGGGCATAGCTTTATGTTAAAAATAAGAGGAGTGGAGATAAAAAAAAGAATCAAAGCTTCTTTATATATATATAAGTCATTTAAAATTATGAGAATTGTCAAAAAAATCCTTTGCTCATACCACAGTTGAATAAAAAATACTTCAGAATAATAATAAATGCAATAGATTCATTTCTCTGACCATTTTGTGTTCAGACAGATTCCCTCTCCCCCACCCTTAATTTTTATTTTGACTTATGGAAAACAGCAATGTTGCTCCAAAATAGGTATTAATAATTCTTATTACCCATGAAAATGCTATTGACTGCCATACTGTAATTAAAATTTTAGAAGTTCAGTATTTGGCTGATAACTATGGGCAAAGATGCAGAGATATTTTTTGGTACAAATAAAAGTGTCTTACTCTGGTACAATTTTTAAGCATCTTAAGAGTAATTTGGAGTATATTTCATTTTTTTTCAATTTTTTTGTAAGACCTCTGATTCGTAGATATGATAACGTACAATTCCTCAATAAAGTTTAGAAATGTTCTCTTGTAAACCTGTATTTCATGATCCAAAATGATTTGCTTATTCCTCAGTATTTTGTATTGTTACTGGATTGTATTGATAAGTACATTTTTCAAATACCAAAGTAAACTTATTCAAAGTTTCACATGATAATAGTTTCCTCTCTTCCACCTTTTAATTATTCTTTCAGTTTATCCCATGAAGAACCCTCTCACAGTCATCCGCTTTATGGGCACGGAGTATGCAAATGGCCGGGCTGCGAAGCAGTATGTGAAGATTTCCAGTCTTTTTTAAAGTAAGAATTCTTAATTCTGTTCTGTTCTATGCTATGCTATGCTATGTCATCCCATCCCATCCGTCTGTCTGTCTATCTATCTATCTATCTATCTATCTATCTATCTATCTATCTATCTTATCTATCTGATCTACATGCAATTGTGTCTGAATAAGTATGTGTACATGTGGATGTACATGTGTGTATTGCTGTGTTACATTTGTATTGGAATTTTGGACCAATTGTTAAATGTGGTATAGCTGTAGGATGAGGTATTATATACCAGCTTCTCTAACTGGATTCCCATCAAAAGTGCTCATTGTAAATACATACTGTACAGCATGTGAGTCCCTTTGTTCATAGTGGAGGGTGCAACAAGTTGTACTGTGAGTTTAATTACCTACTTTGGAATTCTGAATACTTACATTCCCTTCTACCTGTGATTTTTGTCCCCCCTATTGGTATATCAAGTAAGGCCATCTACTCTCCAGAGCAAACTTTGCCCCACATTATAGTGGTTGGATAGGTGTATTTCCCAAATGTCAAGGATCAGAGACTATCAGAAATGATGCTGAAAAACCCCAAATGAAAAATAATAGTGGAAATCTTGGTGCTCTCTGAGCTTGGCTGTTTGCTTGTAGACGTTTCATTACCCAACTAGGTAACATCATGATGATGATACCTAATTGGATAATGAAACATTGGCAACCGACCAACCTCAGAGAGCATCAAGGATTCCTCTTTTGAACCCTGAACTTCAGAAATCCACTTCTTTTGGAAGAATAGTAATACACATAATACTGTGTGATACATATATACACAAATATACTAAGACCACTTTTTTACAAAAGGAAGTAAGCTTTGTAACCAACATATAACCATGATAGTTTGGGACTTGCAATTCTGGGAAGCTTGGTTATAATTGAAATACATTTAAAAATTAAATCCTTTGTGAATTAAAGATGGAAGCTTGCTGGTAAAACTAAGGAATGCTTGTGTGAAAGAAACATTTTAGGCATACACTGCAATGTTTTCACAAGTGTTTTTATCATGGTAACATCTTGTTTACTTTAGTTGCTTGCCTAAAACTACTTGGAACATGTTAAGAAAACATTTCAGGAAAGCTTCTAAAAGAGGCTTTTGTTTAGCAGCAACTGCAAGGCTACTCAGCTCACAAAGGTGTTAACTTTCAACCCCTTAAGCACTTCCACATGAAATTCCAGAAACTATGCTTGTGGTTTTAGAGAGAGAAAAGTACGTATAAGGATACCTGCTTAAAGAAAGCTAGAAACCAGAACTTGCTTCAAATGCACTAATGACCGCTATCTGCAGATCAGAAAGTTTTAAACTGAAGTTATCTTTAAGCTTAATTGAACTACATCGAGGTTAAAATTGTTCAACATTAGAAGAAAAAGACGCAGGGATGGAAACTTCCAAAGGTATATACAATTGTTTATTTCATACACTTGATCTTTCCTAGTTTATTTTGCAAACTGACCACTAGCTAAAGGTGAGATTTTTTCTTATTCATCCCCTTTTAAATACTGTCAGACAACAAATACGTAGGAAAGTTGATCAACATAATTATGCAATCAACAAAATATTAATTCATTCTATCCTGTAGTATGTGGAACATGTTAAATTGAAATTCAGTTTTGAATATCACAGATTTTACAGCATCCTGATTAACCTTGCTGACATTGTAGTAAAGTTCAAGACCTAAGTAATAGTTGCATCACTTACAAAGGTCAGAGTGGTCTAAATACCACACTGCCCTCTAGTGATCTCTATAATAATCTGAACAAAAGTTTAGAGGGAAAAATCCCGAGGTGCTGTTACAGACAATTTTATAGTGTGTTATTTTTGTAGAAAAGCAGAGTTAGTTTGTGGTCATTGTGCTAATTCATTTGGTCAATTTTGTAGATGAACAGATAACTATTATATATATAATATATCTTTTGTTTTATGTTGTATACTCTTGGAACTAGCAAGAGTATTTGCTAGCAACTATCAATGAGAATTTTTGGTTTATGTCTCTTAAGGTTCATTTCCGGTATCTGATTAGAAGGAATTACTTAAGAGACAGTGATCATCTTTGTTTCATACTTTTTACTGACACCATCTTCCACATTATTGCTGTGTGTAAATGGTAAAATTTATTATTAGTAATAGTGTCAAAAAAGTCTGAGACAGCAATTTTCCTTTCAATAAAAGTAGTTAAAAACCTTTTAGAAAAATCCATAATTTTGATTGCTGGTACTTCATAAATGTATAACTGTACTTTTTAGCTGTCTCTTTAGGGAAAAATGAGTTTTATCACCTGCGGTACCTGGGTTAATGAAATTGTATGTTGGAATCCAGCCAGAATGAAAGATGAGATCATTTGGTGGTACTAGGATTAGCAACAAGTTTCATATAAGATTGTGACTTCTTAAGCTGGGAATTATTATTATAGCAATGACTTTCTTGTTCTATTTAGAATTTTTGCATTTTGAATTAGGACTAAAAGATTACAGTGAGGGTACAGCCATTAAGTAAGTTCAGCAAAACTAAAATATAAATATGGACGTTGTTGTTTAATGGAAATAGATTTGTTGGATTTTTGAAACTCCATTTTCTGTCCAGTCCTTTATAAATATCCTACTCATAGTTCAAATTTTAAATAAGTGCCATTTTCCCCCTACATCTAATTGTTTGTGTGGATATTATCCATCCAGGAAATCTCTTATTAAACAAATATAAATCCAACAGGATCTTTTTTAACACAGTCCAGGATATTGAAGTTTTTTTTCCACCTATACAAGTATTTATTTTAGTGTGCTGCATGCTTTCAAAGAAAGAAAATCAGCTGTCAAAATGGACTGTTTTAGTTCAAGGAGAAGTATTTGATTTACTGCTTCTTTAACCTTAGCTTTTTTCGCACAAGCATGTAGTGTGTGTGTGTGTGTGTGTGTGTGTGTGTGTGTGTGTACTATGTTTGTATATTTCATTCATATGGTGAAAAAACAAGAGCTGGTATATGACTTGACACAGAAGTTTAAATTCAAGCCTGTGTCTTGAAGGGTGTTTTGAGTTGTTTAAACAGTGCAAGATTCTGAAAAGCTGTAATGAGAAGATGTTAGTTTGAAATGCGCCTAGAAATTCTAACCAAGGCTGTTGTAAAAAGCTGAAGTATTCTCCTGGTAATAAATCATTAGAAATGTTAATTATTTTGTCCCAAAAATAATATTAGATAAACTCAAAATATAATTCAGTAAGCTAACTGAGATGAAAACATCTGAAACTTCATGTTGCTATTTGATAGCATAAGATGTGTGTGTGTGTTTAATTTTAAAGATGACACTTGTCTGCCTATGTACCCCGTCCTGTGGAATACAATGTTGTTTAAACATACTGCCACATCTGCATTTGATTTGCCAAACTT
>CM042834.1:41997590-42172590 GCA_023653725.1 Bungarus multicinctus | reverse complement strand
CCCAATGTAGAGTACAGATGCAAGTTGTACAACAGTTAGAGTTGCAGGTAAAAATATTTTATTTATATTATATTAATTTATATTAGAGGAGTGATTTTCTCTTTGACTTATTCTAATTTGAAAAAGAGCTTTCAGAATTTATTAATGCTATTGCAAAAATTGTAGTTTGGCTTCCTATTTGCTGTAACTTTAAAAAGAAATTAAAGCTTGAGTGCATTGATTTTTTTGTAATTATCAGCATATGTTGAATATGTCTTACATTTACAGTTTGGTCTGGTGATAAATGCACGGTACACAGAATGGGTGGGAAACAGCCCATGCTAGTTTTTAAATCTTGACCAGGATTAGGTTGTAAATGACTTTACTCACTGACCTAGAACATTATTTTAAATATATACTTTATTATTATAATTTAAAACCCTGATTTATATCAGTACCCAATCTATTTACATGTAATCAGCTTCTAATGGGTTTATTAAAGGAATAAAATTAGAATCTATAAAATACAACCTTTCAATTCAGTCTGAATATGCCTAAGTTTTTTTGTGGCCTGATATTCTTTGTGTGAAAGAAGTAGGCAAAAGGACAGCCAAAGCCGAGAAATTAAAACAACGTTGTATATTAGAGAGCTACCATTCCTCAAAAAAAAAAAAATGTGGCTTATTTTGTATGCAAGATGACACTGTAGAGATATATGGAAAGCCGAGGGCTAAGTGCAGAAGATAATTACATTTGAAATTTTACTGAGTTAGTCGTTTAGAGCTTCAAATAGTTTTAGAGAAAAATCATCTTCAACTTTTTGTTGTTACTTTTCCTGATAATTATAATTTATATTTTACATCATCACTTTACTTACTGTTATTTACTGTTACTTAAAAATACCTTTTTTCTTCTTATTTCAAGATTTTGGTTCCATAACCTATATCTTACTTCCTGTAAAATTGTTGCCATGTCATCTCTATGATATATTTTCTCCATTCCTGCCCCCCAACACTTCATTCCAAATAAAATAATATTCAAAATACTGTTTCAGTGCAGTCAGTGAAGACTTCTAGAAATTTTCAAGAAAAGCTAATTTAATTCAAGCTTAAAGGAAAGCAAATTTCATTCAAGGCTATAAATGCACAAGTGCAGGAGCTGTAATTTCTGCTGTTCACTCCTTCCAACAGTTAAAAAGAAATGAAAACAATATTTTTTCCGTTCTACTCATTCTAATCCAGGTTTCATTCATTTCATTCAAGAAGTATAAAGATTGAATTGGAGGCCAGGTAGAGGGGTTTAAAAGAAATAAAAAAGTTGTCCCTGTCCATTTTTTTAAAATTTATGAATTATTCTTTTATGAATTATATTTGAGTTTCCAACTATCAATCAATATCTGTCAGTAAAGATGGTCTTGTGCTATTTTTATTCTGCCCAGTGACAATTTTATCAATCAGCTCTGTAATGCAACATTGTAGGGTTTCAAGAAAACATGAGCAGGAAATGCAGTAAACTCCATAAACTGTCTTTCCTGTTAGCAAATCTAGTTTTCCAAAAAGCTGAAGGAAAAAGAAAGATGACATCCTTGACTACGAGGATATTTAATTTGGATTCAGCTTTGAATCAGGGCTGTTATTCTACAGATTGCTAACATTGATCATTTCCATAGACAGGGTGGATCTTCATAGGCTAAGACTACCTACATACCAGTTTGGCACCATTGCTGGGGTAAAAATCTTTTTCCTAATATGATGTACATTAACACAATTAAAAACAGTCAAGGTTTATTTTCCAGGTGTAATCAGGCCACAGCCAAAACTAGGCTGACTTGCAGCTGTTTCTTAGCAAAAGACATTTGCATTAGCTCCCTGCCAAATTTCTGCAAGATTTCTTCCAAAATCTACATGGCTGGTAAACAGTGGGATTCAGGGACTTGATATTACTAGTCCAGGATAGATCTGTCAAAAAGACCCTGGTCTAAAAGGTATCTGTGGAACCAGAATGAAACATCTGAAAATTCATTATCAACACCAGTATATAGAACAGTGTTGAGGAACTGGCTAGAACTCTTTTTCATGATAGTGACTTGGTTCAAACGTAAATATTCATCCAGTCAACCATTACATGTGAAGCTTTTTGTGGGGCAGGAGAGGGAAGGTTTTTTGGAAGGAGGAAGATTTTTTTGTGCTTCCTCATTGGTTAAAAAACTTATCTCATTCCGCTTTCTAACCCCTAAAGTTCAAGTCTTGTAACACTGCTACTTTCAAAATTGATAGCCAATTGCCAAGTACCCAAAATGTAATTGTGTGATTGTGTGGATGCTGCAACAGCCTCAACTTTGAAGAGCAGTTTTAGGTTTCCTCATTTAGTGCCACTGTAATTTCAAATGGTCATTAACAGGACTACCTGCATGTTGAGTTTATTAGCAGAGCAGATAGTGCAAATGCCCTTGAGATAAGATGGTTTGAGTATTTTCCTCTAGGAAGTCAGCTTTTGTAATGGTTCTAGGTTTGTTTGTTTGTTTTTGTACTCGTGTTGGAAGCACCAAAGTGCTTCCTGGTTGAAAGGATTTGTCAGTGACATCATTTGCCCTTGTCTAGGGAGTGCCCAGTTGGGGGCTTCTTTCATGTCCCCAGAAAGAGTTGGAACAAAGGACGGGAGCTCACCTCCTCCCCATGGCAGAAATTGAGTCTCGAATGTGGCCTTGCTGCTAGTCAAGCCAGCATCCTAACCATGCAAGCCACAATGCACCTCAAACATTTCTGTTATTCTTGTTATTAATATGCTGAATTGCTCAGGATACTTTTGTATCTTCATTCATACTAAGTCCAGCATGTTTTGTATTCCAACTAGAGAGTGGAAGAAGTAAAGGAAGATGATGGCACTATAAGATATTTGATAATTCTTTTTCCAGAACAATGAATCTGCTGTCCAACACTGACTTATAATAATGGGTAATAATTTATAGTTGGGCAGGATATGAAACCTAAACAGTTTTCTGATCGTATCAAGTAGGAATTTGAAAATTCTGGATCCATTTCAGCTTCTTTTCAGAAGAAGTGGGCATAAAATAATATTCACATTTTGCCTTTATCTTTTCTCTCAGTTTCACTGAGGAAAAAAAAGGTCTTCCTTTCAATCAGGCAGGAAGGAATAACTTTCACACTGGAGAAATCTTGCAGGCCTGTAATTTTGTCAGCAGTTTGCAGTATCATAGTGAAAAATGTTTGGGTCAACCACTTCAAACAAGTAGATAGATATGTAGAGCAATTGTTACTTTGCAATGTTACCTATAAATCAGTAGGCTTCCAATAAATAAATAACCCTGTTCTCATTTGTGTGATACCTCAGACAACTGTAGCAAAATCTCATGTACCTATGAATGAATGCATTATAATCATTCATGTTTGTGTGTGCGTGTGTATACATATATATGTATGAATTCATATGTGTGTATACATACGCACGCACACACACACGCAGACAGGCAGGCAGACATTAGCATTTCATGCTGGATTTTTGATCTGATTAAGGAGTCGTTATCAATTTCCTGAATTATTCAAAGTGGCAAGAATTAGAAACTTGCTGATATTGTTGACTGAGTATTACTGATTACTCCCATCTTTGCACAGAAGCTTTGGAAAATTTAGAATTCTTCAGAAATCCAAAGGTGCTTTTCCAAAAGGCAACTGAACTTACTTGATTTTTCCTCCTTGAAAACGTTTCACTTCTCATCCAAGAAACTAAATGGTAGGGAATGTAAGGGTTCTTCAGAAACATACAATTTTTTTTCTTTCTCTCTCTCCCTAGGGACAGTGAAATAATACTTTTTAAATAGTGCTGAGTCATCAAGTAATTTTTATGTTTTAGGCATATGAACTACCATTTTTAAAACCTGTGAGATTGTAAAAATGTAAAGCACTTCAAAATATCTCTCTCAAAAAAAAAAGAAACTCATAACTTCTTCTTTTTTTAAATTGAGGCTGCTACATTGCTCCAATACATTAGGGTTTGAATCATATGGATATATGTCTGCCTGGATGTTTCATCAACAGAGTGAAAAGGCTGGTGTGGGAGAAAATTTTATCAGTGGCTAGAGCGATACTTGTATTTTATATACCCATGCAAGTTGGCTTATAAGTTACAATTCAGTTTTAATATGTGCATCATCCAATCTGTAGTAAAAGACAAAAATAACCTGTCTTTATGTAATAAAAGATATACTTGGCCAGGATGTATCCTCTTGACTGTACAAGCAAATGTGAAAAAGAAATTGTTGATTTTTCTTCTCCAAAGTGAAATCTATTCCGTAAGAGAACAAACATTTACCTTCTATAGATGGTTACTTTTCTCATTCCCTAAAGCTGACAATATCCATTTAACCTTTTACATGTCAGCCTCATCTATCTAATAGAGGGTATATAATTCAAGTTTTTTTTTTTTTTTTTTAAAAGTATGGAGTGGGATGTTATAGAAAAAGAGGAGAGGACAACCTTTAAAGCCAACAAACCTTGGTTCTGGATCTCTTAGCATTGAGGTTGGTTAGTAAATGCAATTCCTTCATTTTCTCCCTCATTGTTTCAGCAACCCCTCTTGGAGCCTGAAAGACTAGACCAGCTTCAGTCAAGAGCTCCAATGCGTTTTTTTGCAAAGAGCTGATACCCAGCACCAAAGATTTTGCTTTGCTTTTAAAGAAGTGCCAGAGAGGGATATGGGCTCCTCATAACATTTTCAAATCACAGGAAAGTAATGCTATGCACTTTTCCTGTCATGTGCTGGCTACAATGCCAGGGTTTAAATAGAGAAGAGCCGTTCATGATTCTGTTCACAAATGTCATGTTTACATTTCTCTTTCCTGTTCAGCTTGCAAAAGACAAGGACCGCCTGCAAGCAATGATGACACACCTCCATGTGAAATCGACTGAACCAAAAGTTACCCCTCAGCCTGTAAGTATCTGCATGGACTACATACGTAAAGCTTTGCCTCTGCTGATTTTTTCATTCTGAGAGGGCACCACAAATACAGATAATTTCTAAATAACAATATTAGTATATCAGTTATTACTAGAAAGATTACTGTCTTAGTCTTTTATAAACACAACATAAGTAACCTTGCTGCATCTTAAAAATAAAGAGATTTATTATAAAGTTACCTTTTTTTGCACAAAAGCACACTTCTTGATCACTATTCAGGGAAATAAATTCATTACAATATTTGCAAACTAGGTCCTGTCATCACTTGGCTGACATATCGGTCCTATTGTTTGTTTTATGACAAAGGACTTTCTTTAGCCTTTATTGCTTCACTTAGAGTTAAGGATTTAATTCCTAAGAAAACTGAAAAAATAATATGTCTTTTCCAGGAAGTAATTTTTCTGTATCTGTAATATCTATTTTATGTTTTTCTCTTTCAACTATACCTAATCAGGTTGCTGTAATTCTTAACTCTTCAATTTGAATCTCTCTTTTTCTGTCAGATAGAAAGATAGATGCCTGCTTACATGCTATTTTACAATCGGCATGACAATAAAATTGATAAACCAATTTGCTGTTATGGTTCATCACTACTTGCTGATGAATGTGGTTTATACAAACTGTAGATCATCAGCACTAAATTTTCATACAAACAAGTAAAATCAAATTAGGCCATTTACCTACACATAGCTAAGAAACTAAGTAGCAAATCAATCCTTCAGCTTAAAATACTCACATGAAGCAATTAGGAATTTCAGAGTATTATCAGGAGAGGAATAAACTTTAAAAACCTCATATTTAAAAGGTTGTGGGGGGGGCATAAGCTTTTAGGATAAGCAAGTCTGATTTTGATATGTAAATTAAATTTTAATTTAAGATAGAGCATTTTATTCAAATCCCTGATCCCTTTCACTGTCTTAGTAAATCTATGTGCAGATTTTTCTGCCGAGCATTTTTGAGTGGCAAAAAAACAGTGTTCTTGTTTTTGAAATATAAGGCAGAGCTAAGAAAACCTTCATTTTGTGTAATCCTGTCTTCCAAAATCTGGAACTCCCATGGGAGTTCATATGGCTTGGGCCATATGAAATAAGTTTTTTTATTTTCTGTCCTTGGATGTATACCTGATCTGATCCTATATTCTCTAAAAAATAATCCAGTCGTATCAAGAAGCAGATAGAACCTAGAAGAGGGTAAATCATTTCAAAAAGTACTTTGAATAACAAGTGAAGTAAAGCTGCTTGAACTGTATCTTCACAAACATTTGTGGCAATTAGCTTGAGGATATCACTTGTTCTCACACAGAAAATACTTTAGCTCAGAGGTGTCAAACTGGTAACCCACAGGCCGGATGCTTCACGCATAGGCCATGTCCACTCCAGCTCCATGAATGGAGGAAACCTTGTGATACGTCGTGTGATGGCAATGTGATACTTGAGTTTGACACCAGTGCATTAGCTGATTAGCTGTCAGCAAATAATATATGTATGTGTAAACAACCTGGGAAAAGCTCTTAAAGCTACACACCAGGCCTTCAGGAGGTTGTGGTTATTTGTTTGCATAAGAGAGTGGTGCTTCACACATAGCTCGAACTGTTCTACCGATGATTTGTACAGCTCTGGATTACCTCCGTCACAGTTCTCTAACAATACCCTCTGGCCCATATAAAATGTGATCTTTCAGATAAATTCAACAGCTGCAAGATGATGTACAGGCAGTCCTTGACTTACGATCACAATTGAGCCCCAAATTTCCATTGCTAAGCAAGACAGTTGTTAAGTGAGTTTTGCCCCATTTTACATCTTTCTTGCCACAGTTGAATCAATTAAGTTGTTAAATGAGTAGTAGTAGTGAATCTGGCTTCCCGATTCACTTCGCTTGTCAGAAAGTCACAAAAAGGGATCGCATTATGCCAGGACACTGCAGCAATCATAAACACCTGCCAGCTGTCAAGTGTCTAAGTTTTGATCACATGACTATGGAGGATACTGCAATGGTCGTAAGTGTGAAAAATAATGATAAGGCACTTTTTACGTGCTACAACTTCAAACAAGTCATGAAACAAAAGGTTGTAAATCAAGGACTATCTGTATTTCAGAAGGTGAATGGTGGATAACTATTATCCCTCCCTCTTTTTTCCCCAGAAAGTCCTACAAAAGGAAGTTAGACCAGCCAACATGGGCAAATGTCAGTTGCAGGATGAAAATATCTGAAGGGCCAACATTTCGCCCTTTGAGTACAAGAGCAATATGGCCAGAACTGTTTAATCAGTTCCCAAGTGCTCACTACTTAAAATTCAGGACTAATAAATAGTAGCAATAACAGAGATTCCAGGGTGGAAACTGCTACACAACCCAATAGGTGGACCAGCAGAGAAAGGAAGTAAAATGGACCAAAGGAAAGGGAGTGCAGGATGCAGTGTCTTCATCAGTATTAAAAATGTTTTACATTCTAGAAAATTATAGCTTTGATGGAGCCTCCCACTAAATTTATTTTTAACTGTTCTATTGAAAATTCTGCACTACTAGTCAACATTATCTCTCAGTAGCTCTGCACAGTGTTTCTCTATTAAAAGAAATAGGCATGAATATTTTTGACTGAAAAATTAATAGCTTTTGAATTCGTACACAGCAGGTTTCTTTTCCAAAGCAGTCCAATATCACTGCACAGCACTTGTATAACCATTTATTTAGAGGCTAAGTCAAACCTTTGACAGCTAGGGCAGTGTTACAAGCCAACATAAAGAACTCCAAGATGTAAACCAACAATAGGCAGTCTGTGTGAGGTTTGCCATTGTCAAATACATAGATTGTTTGGATTAGTTTATGTAAATGTACTGTTGTATTACCCTTCGGAAAAAAAGATCGCATTTGTGTATGAAAAGTGGTTTCGTTCATAGGCAGCATTATAAATCCTTATCCTTTAACGTACACGTTAGAAGTAAAAATTGGCGCCTGACAGGACTATATTGTGTGACACTCTGTTATTGGATTGAAACAGCCTTCTTTTCATTTATTGAATATAGGAAATTTTATTACAGATATCATCAGATAAATCAGAAATTATTATAATATGTATAGGTGAAGGATTTCAAAATTAATTACAAAATGTAGAAATATAGTATTCTTCGTATATGCTATCCTTGCTGGGATAGGAGAAGAATAAAATCACAGAGCCAAGGTTTGGCCTTTATACATTCAGCACCATATAATTCTGGCTAGAAGTGAGTCAATGACCAAAACCACAGCATTCAATCCACTTTACACCCCATAATTAACGTTCTGTTCTCCTCCTAACCAGATGTAAGGTATAAATTAATTGTAATATTTTGTGGCTTTTTTTAAGAATTGGAATTTAAATGCAAATGGAATAATTGACTTAGTCGTTTTTGATCAGGGAAAGTTGGTGACAAAATTTTGAAAACTAATGGTGCCTACCTTAAAATGATCATGATAATCTCAAAAGCAGATACAATTTTGGGGGCCAATGAATTTCTTTGTCAAATATGATTTGGTTATCATAGATATTTCTTGGAGAATCAAATGTAGGGGTGCATGAAGCAGACTGAAACATTTTGAGTTGATTGTTCCACTGAAATTCAATATCTTAGGAGTTGAGTGTTCAGTTAGAACTGAGATCTCCAAACTTGGCAATTTTAACACTTGTGGACTTCAAATCCCAACATTCCCCAGCCAGCATGGAATTCTGGGAGTTGAAATTTACAAGCCTTAAAGTTGCCACGTTTGGGAGACCCCTGAGTTAGAACAACTAAAGTTGGCACATTTTGAATGCTCTGTTGCTGGGAAGTAATTAATGCAAGCTGATTTAGTTTGTTGTTGTGAATAGCCACAATTATTCCCATGAAGAATGTTATATATGCTGCTGCTATGGTGCTGAATGCTCTCTGTGGTCATGGCTTTGTAGGAAGATGCCCTTTCTGGTTTTTTTCCCACTCAGTCTAGTTTACCTAGTATCTAGTATTACACAATGTAATTAGAAAACTAGTACTGTGCACTGGTATTTTTTTATTGTCATGGATGCTCTCATTAGATTTCCGTATGTATATGTGTCAGAAATGCAAGTATTTATATTGTAACACAATAATGCAGTAACCCCATTATTTTCAAGCATTCCTGGTGATGAGATGGTAGAGGAGAATTAAGGTGCCAGGTGCTATTACATGGCACTGTGCAGCCACAGATTGCTTCTCACAAAAGAAAGAAGGAATGCATTCCTCTTTCTCTGGTGGTTTTTTTTTTCTTTTTTCTTTTTGCATACCTGGCAGTGCATCCATCTTTCTAGAGCTGATATAACTGTTGGCTATTTTTTATATATTTTCCTTTACCCTAACCACAGCAATTAGGATTGTTTTGAAATCCTGTTTTTAGCAACTGTAAAAACAAAGCATTAAAAATAGCCTTTTAACTGTGAGGTAGTGACTGAGCATTTTAGCTGCTGTAGCTTTACTTTATAGTTTGAAAAACAATGATATGTAGTAATAAAGGGGAAAAAAAGATTTATAAATGCAACACACAAAAGCTGTTTTTATATACTGTTTTTCATTAAGCCCCACTCTTCAACTTGGGTTTCCTTTAGTATCTCTGCCAATAACAACACCTGCTAAGTGATCATTGCCTGCCAAATCTTGTGTTGCATGTAGTTATATATATTTTCTAAAGATGCGTACATAAAATGTCCGTGGGTGAAATCTAACAGTCCTGACACCCATTCACTTTCAGGGTCTCGCTGAGAGTAGTGCCATTCCATTCACCATTCCCAACACCCAACACAGCAACCATTTGAGCCCCAAGAAAAACGATGAGCACCCATGTCATAGAAATCCTTGACCTTAAGTCAAGTCTTATATACGTCTTTCAAACATAGACCAATGGAAGCTACTTTAAAAGCAAAACAAAAAAGTTCATCTATGTGTGTGTGTATATATATATATATATATGTGAATGTATTTGTAGCATGTTTCCCATTCCATAGGAATTTGAGAAGCAGTAGGGAGGGGTGAAGTTTCTTCCTTCATCTTATCGTTAATGTAAATAAAATATTTCTTTTATCATGTTTTCTTTTCCAAATTATTTTAGTTTTCCAAATACTTGGGTGGCCAAGGAGGGAATGACTACTTCAGGTTGCATTACTGCAGGCTTAAAGGGACAACCAAATACGAATTTGGAGAAAAGGAAGTATGTCTATTATGGATAGCTTTACTCATGTACTGTAAAACAAAAATATTATATATGTATGCATGTGTAGGGGTGCGAGAGAGACCAAATATAAACATGTACAATCATGAGCACACTTCTCATACCTTAAAGCCCTTTGATAGTCAAAATTGTAATTCTATAGATGGTATCCTAAACACGTACACATACACACAAAAAAGAAACTAAATTATATTTCTGATTATGCTTTTGTCGGTATAAAATTTGTTCCTAGCAGAACACAAAGACAACTAATTTTTGGCGGTTGAGAGGAAGATTACTTGTTCATTCCTACGTTGTTGTTTATATTCTGAAAATTGCAGCTCTTGTAATAATTAAAGATACTGTAAGAACATAAGGTCACTAGGAGTAGAGTTTGATTCAAAAATTCACTTTTATTAGCTCTAACAACATGGTAGTTGATCAAAATAAATTGCAATAAGGTGAACTCTTATTTGTATGACAAAAATCTTTATCAACCACTTCTCAAATCCAAGCAATGTGTCAGGATTGTTCTTAAGTAGAAATTGATGTGACATATCAATCAAGAAAATAAACTCCATCATTCTTAGCCATTTGTGATCTTTGCCCCACAAAACTGTCTTTATTTCACTCAAGGCCTAAACAATGAATCTTTAATACATTATAATGAAGATTAGTAGTTGATGATTGCAACAGAACCGTGTCTGACATAGTTGTGCTCCTATTCATAACTGCTGTCTATAGTTGAGGCCACGTGAAAACGCTAAGAGGCTCTCCTTTCAGAAAAGCTTGAAAAAGCAAAAACTTTCCTAGTAAGTAACAAGTCATGGTTTTCTTAACTTGTTCCTTCTGCCAATCTAGCAGTTACCTCTGATAAAGCACAAACCTTTCAACCCCTTCCTTCTCAGAGGCCAGTCAGGTTTAATTTGGGAAGTCGACTCTTTTAGCAAATTAGCAATTACAAAAATGTTGTGGGAATATGTATATGTGTCATTAGTTTTGCTGCAAATTAATAGCAAGAGCAGAGGTCAGGCAGAAATTTTCCACTTGACTGCAGTTCCTCTGTCAAGATTTGGCACTTTGCTTTGGAACGGCCACAGATGCTGAAAGGCACGGCCTTCCTCTAGGAACTGTCTTTTAATGAGTTTACCTCGTAGCCATTATTACAAATATTACGGCCTCTCCCTTATCCTTGAAATAAAATTACTGTTTCTACAAAATATTCCAGTGACATCTTACCCCATTGCACATTGATGGTGGGGTCACTGGGATGTAGTGTTTAATCATTAGATCACCTCCATAAGCATCTCCTAATTAGAGTCCTTACAATACAATTTTATCTGGTAATTAGCCAAGATTGGCTGCTTCCTCTTTAGCTTATTAGTGGCAGCCTAGCAGTGGGTGTGAATCGCAATGTCATTTGTCGAGCCTGTTCAAGGCGGTGCCCCCCTCCCCTTGCTCTTCTTCACTTTTGTGTTTATTTCTCGTTGTATTACCTACCCTGACTGCCTCAAGAAATTTAACTCAATTCAAATTATTTAACTGGAGAACATTGACCTTTGGGTCTTCCACCCCCCCCCCCTTCCCCCAGCTTCCTAGTAGAAACAGATTAAATGTTTAAGCTTTTAAACAGCAAAAACAGAATTGAACTTGTTTGAAATTGAGTGGTTTGAACAGTAATGAGGAAACAGTATCCGTGCGCTTTCCAGCAGGAGAGCCAATCTTCTGTGTTTGTGCAGTGCAAGAACACTGGAAATTGATTCAGATTTGCTCATGCTGTTTAAGAGCAGAGATAAAATAGAGGAGATTCAATTTCTCAGGGAGACTTTGCATTGTTGTTATCCCCCGTGCTTTTTATCATATGTGATGGATGGATGGATGCCAGAAGGGCGTAACAAAATGCAATAATCCATTTCCCCCAAATAAAAGAACGTAGGGTAGCCTATCTGCTCTTTCCCTTTTGCATAAGTTAGCATCTGAGGGCAGTTACCTGCTTGGGAGAATGCAGTCATAGGTCACTTCGAAGTCCCTGACTGTCATTTTGTGTCATTCATCGCATTATTGTTTTAAAAGCAAAATCCTCATTCCATGGGAACCTTTGAGAAGCCTAAGATAAAAAAAAGTTTCAGACCGGTGTGCCCTCAGTGCACTTCAATATGATGTTGTCATTTTGGCATTTTGCATGTAGAAAACCATCTTGTAAATCAAAATAATCTTTTTTAAAAATTGACAAATTAATTGTACCCCTTTGTCTGCATCTTCTTTCAAGTTGTGTGAGGATTGGATTTCTTTCTCAACGCCTCCTGTGTTGTTTACATTTCAGAAATACACAGACATTCAACTAGGTGCTGTTTGCTAATAATAATAATCATCATCATCATCATCCTGCGGCGATATCTGTAACACCATCAAACATCCAGGTTTGCCTATCACAGGTCCTTTTATAAGGATTCAATAGGTAGACAAAAATGCCAAACCCAGTCTGGCTGACTGTGTGATAAATAATAGTAATAATAATATAGCCTGAAGAGAAAAAAAGCTGAGGAGGAAGGCCATTGCAGTCGATATTTTCTACCCCTAATTCTCCCATCTTTGCTGCTTTTGCTAATTAAATGCTGTTCTTTGGTGTACGCACAAATGAAGGAACAGTTCATCAAAAGGAAGTACAAATAAGAAAACGAATGAAGAGATACACTCCCAAATTCTGCTTCCAGTTCTAAAAATCCCAAGTGTCTGGGTAAGGGCAGATATCTCGCCTGTCTCCCATTAATGGAAGAGCTTTCCCAGGCGCCTCTTGAATTCTGATAGTAGCTATATTGATCACAGAATAGGATTGTCTGCTGACATCGGCCAAACAGTGAACTCTGAGCTCACATGGAGTAACAGTTCTTTTCTATTGTCTATCCACCAGAAGTTTTATTTATTTTCTCCCTCCCATCTCTGTCAATCCATCATAATAATTTTCTTTTAAAAAGCATTGAGAGCTTGGATCAGTCTGTTTTTTCGTATCTGCACCCAAAATTTGCATTACTTGAGTTAAAATATAGATGCATGATTCAGTTAGGCATTTTTTTTTCCTGACAGTTGATTTGTCTTGATGATTACCTACCATAAAAGAATCTTTTTTCTCTTCTATGTGAACATTTGTAGGTTTTATACATTCATTTATTTCATTTAGTTTTCCTCTAACCAGCCCACTTCAAATTAAAGTGCAAATAAAAAAACTTCATTATTTATAAGATACTTAGGTATCTCTAATAGAAGAACATATGTGAGAAGCATTATTGATTGTATGCCTTAAATTAACAGAAAGAAAATAAGGAATCCAGTGGTCAAAACTTTTTTTCAACAAGTCTATTTTCATGAAAATGTATTAACACCATGGATGAAACAAAAAGAACATTTTACATTTTAAAGGTGTAATTCATAACAATAATTCCTCAAGATATTAGAAAAAGAGTTGCTATCTTTTCCTAGGACACTTTGTATACTTTCATAAGAAAATTACCTTAAAATAATGAAGCTTATTTCTCTTAAGGAACCCAAAGAAAGGATCGGTGACACCAATATAAAATCTTAAATCCTCAATGCAAAAGGCAATTATCTGTGATTATCAGTCCATGAGAAGTCTGGGTGTATAGAAATAAAACATTCTTTTAATTTAAAGTACTTTAGGCAATCTTTTGTGTTAACTGCCTGAAAGAAAAATCTGCTATTTTCCCCAGATTTCCAATGTAATCCTATAACTTAATTGCTTAGAAGAAAAACCCACTGATTTCAGTGGGACGGTCTTGTAAGTTAAATATATGCCTGCAGTCTTCATTATATTCTCAAGGGTCAGAACTGTTTGGGCATCAATATATATGTTTTTTCTTGGTTGTGTCTAAAAGAGGCAACATCTACTGCAAAGGACAAGTAGAGATGTGAAGAGGATATGTCTTGTCTAGCTTCAACTTTGATCATTCTAAAGAAACAGCCAGTTTGACTGGTACTATTTGTTATGCCTGGCTGAGAAACACTTTATTTCCTTAAATTCTTTCTGAGGCCAGAGAATCAATAGTTTCATACTGACCCCAAAATGCCAGTCTTTTTAAAGAACTAATTTCCAATGAAAGATATTTGTGATTACAGTATAGCTTCAGATTGCCAGAATCATAGATAATATTACTGATCAATTGTATACTCAGAATAAGATAGTTTTTTTTTAAAAGGATTAATCTCTTATAGTGTGGAAAGTAAATATTTGATCAATTTATTTCTAGGGCTTTTTTCTCACTTAATGAAACCTGCACTGTTTGGGGGTTAGTTCATCTACACTATTCTCCACTTGCTACTTCATAGCCTCACTTTAAAGCTATTTTTGTTGCCCGCTCATTCATATAGCTATATAACTGTAAAAATAAGGCTTCATCAGGTTATCTACCCATATAGTGTTCAAAAATTGAAGCACCTGCCTAGATAGCCTCAATAAACATATAATGTACATCTATATTAGAATGCTTTTATGAAGACATTTATTTATCAATGTATTGCATGCTTCTTATTGGTTTGATTTATACCCTGTAACTGATTTATATTATATCCTGCAAGTGACTTTTCATAGTCGGAGATGGTCTTGTAACTTTCTCCCCAGTCCTACTCTAACATCTTCATGACTATGGTACACTTTCCATTGAGTATGAGAATCAAAATATACTCAGTCCGTCATTATGTCTTAATAAAAAAGATGACAGTGCATGAAAAACAATGGGGCAATGTTTTTGTTAATCCAGGAAATTGTTTTCTTTTTCTGTTTTAATAGTTGAATCTTGTCTCTAATGTCACGCTTTCCAAGACTGCATCAGAGGCTTCTCCACAGAGTTTACCTCATACTCCCACCACCCCAACAGCACCCATCACTCCTGTTACCCAGGGACCTTCTGTCATCACTACTACCAGCATGCACAACGTTGGGCCCATCCGAAGGCGGTACTCTGATAAATACAATGTGCCCATCTCCTCAGGTAACTTGAAGGCCAGCTAGAAAAAAAGAGTTTGGTCCTTCCTATCGAAATAAAGTGATGAGTCATGGCTAATCGGAGCCCTCTTTGCCTTCATTTAGCAGATATTGCGCAGAATCAAGAATTCTACAAGAATGCAGAAGTGAGGCCGCCCTTTACATATGCCTCTTTAATTAGGCAGGTAAGTGATACTATCCCTGAAAACCGGCTTAAATCCAGAATTGTACATATATATGTGATGCTATAGGCAAGAAGAGATGATTAGCTAACACAGGCATGCTGACACTTTTGCTATATGGGTTTTTCTTTTTCTCCCCACAACCGCAATACATATACCATAATTGCTTTTGATTAAGTATTACAATACGATGTGATTATTAGGAAATTCATTTCACACAACACTGAAAATGAGCCTGTTTAAAGATGGCAAGTCAATTATCACAAGCTATAGTAATCTCTGATCCCTAGAATTAATCTGAGCTCAAAATAATTACTAAGCTTTAATCAGCTAGTGAAATGTTTTGCATTTCTCTTTGATTCTGCTCTATGAATGACTAATAAATTAATATTTCCGTAAGGAAACAGAAATAAAACTCAAAACAATTAGATAATTCCATTTTCAGTTCTGCCATTGAGCTATTAAGTACAACCACTAATCTTCCATCGTTGTGCAAGTGTTTATTTTTCTCTGACTTCCATTTTGTTTTATTTATTCAGACAAATGTGCAAGAGTATTTTCTGATCTTGGTTGCATTTTAATTGCTTGATAGGCAATTCTTGAATCTCCAGAAAAGCAGCTAACACTAAATGAAATCTACAACTGGTTCACACGTATGTTTGCCTACTTCAGACGCAATGCAGCAACGTGGAAGGTATGTTGTATTCCCTTGTATGATTCTTGCTTTACAATTTAGTGTTCTAGAATAGAAGGTGCCAAAACATACCTAATTATTTATAAAAGATTGTAGTCTTCTAAATATAGATCAGCTGTTTTGATATACATAGGGTGCCTCTTATCTGCCCAAACATTTTATTATTTGGCAGGAAAGAAATATATGCCTTTGAAATGCCCCAATTTGAATACCTATTATTAGTGGGTTTTTCCCGCATGTTCTGATTGAACAACTAGTCCATCTCTATAGTTGTTCCTAGTAATGAAATATTTCAGCCGCTAAAATACAAAAAGAAAGGATGATTAATCAGTTGGTGGGTTTGTGATTTACACTAAAAGATTCTATACATTAAGTCCTTTTGCAAAGATTGGTAGAAAATTAGCTTTACAGCCTGCCAACTGAACACCTGCCTTAAATTAATATGCAAACTTCCAAAAAATATTTGCTGGTTTATTATGAAACACAATACAGATTAATTGGGCACAGCAGTAAAGTCACAAGCCAATAAAAATATTAAAGCTAGCGATTTAATAAATACCCCTGGTGCTTTAAATTTCAGTTGTATGGCTCCATTTATTTAATGTCTGAGTGTGTTTAAATTCTCATAAAATACTCCTTTCTTTTAAATCTGGCTACAATCCAGAACGACACACCTGGCACCTGAATATTTTTGCACTTTCCCTCCAATATATATTTTCTTCCTAAATCTCAAAATGCTTGTTTATTTCACCGCCCTCCAACCTTCAATTTAAAATGTCCTTGGAGAAATTGATAGAATAGTGTTTAAAGAAGTAAGCATCCATTGGTGCATAGTTACTAGTTTCTTATGGTTCAAAAAGTTTTACTTCTTTTTTTAAAAAAAAAGTTGTTGCCAAAAGTCCAAATTATGAACTTGGAAAAGGAAGAAGAAGAAAGAAACTTATGTGACAAATTAAACTAGAAAATTAAAAATTTGCAGGGAGGGAGGAAGTAAGTAAGTTAAATTTATATAATCTAACAATTAGTGTTGGCACAAGATTCACTTGGTGAATATTGTTTTAAGATCCTAAAATAGAAAAAATGTTATATACTTTAACATAGTTATACTTTCAACAATTTTATATAAGAAAGCTTGATTTTGTTTACATCCAGAGGAATTCTCAAATGATTATTATTTTCAAAGCTTAGCCCTTTATTATAAATATGTATGTATATGAGGATGACTACTACTTTAGATTAGTGAAATAGCTGAATGAAAATAGAATGTTTCAGTATCCCTGATGATGGGGCTAAAGATCAAAGGAGAATAAAAGTCTTTATGCTGCTTAGTTCCAAATCTGATCTAATTGGAAATAATTGCTACTCAAAGCCAAAACATAAAATAAATCTTTGGCAGAGACAGATATTTCTAAACTCAGCTGCCCAAGGCCTAGTGTCCTTAGATTTTGACATAGTATAAGGATCCATGGAAATAGTGATATCCAGGAATACTTTTGTCCTTTAATAGCTGAGGATGGTCTAAAGATTTGGCATGCAATCACTGCGAGTGTAAGTCAGGTCTTCTGGAACACGGCTCAGATCATACAAAGTTTGGTTGGAGAAAATTGAAATTTAGAGCAAATAAGTATAAGCTCTCACTGATTTCATCTTGCAGAACTGATGGGCAAGTTATTAGGCAGTTGAATATAATTTTATTTGAAGGTGAATTGCATTCATGTTGTATTATTTTCTTTTTTCATACATAATATAGGTATTTTCTGTTGCCAATTATGACATCTCCCCCCCCCCTCCACATATACACATACACAGCCTTGCAATTCTGCCTTCCTGGCTATATTCTTTCTATACATTGAGAGCTATTCAAAAAAGCATTCAGAGAAGAAAAAAATCTTTTTCATTATCAACAAAAGCATTGAAGGAAAGGATTGTGAAAGTTTGTATACTTTTGTTCCTACAGACAGTTATGGAATTACAATATAAATGTAATCCCTTACTTTATTATGAATCTGAAAATGCAGTTGATCCAATTCTATGCGCTATTCTTCCCCATCTTCCATATGCTGCTTTGGACGCAGCACTCCTTCTGTTCACCCACATGCAGACAAACTACCCTGTTAGCAGGTTTCTTCTGAGTGAAGAACAGTAGCCTGGGAGGAATGCCGTTGTCCATTCTTAAACATATTTTCAAAAGTGAAAGAAGCAGACTGTCAGAATCCTTACTTATGTGGATTGTAATCCTTACTTAGGTGGCGTAGGAATTAAGGAGCAGATTTTATCGCATTGAAGACTTGAATGTTCATATGTCATGAGCAGTAGTTGCTAACAAGCTTCATGGTTCCTCACCAGTTTCTACCTACATAATGACAGGATTCTCTGGTGATTTATTAATGTTCTGCCAAAAATAGATGTAACCCTGCATTTGTTCGAGAACATGGATTGTCTGTACAGCCTCTTTTGTGGAAGCAGATGTGCTACAAGAGTGAGAAAATTAGTTATGCTGTAGAACTGCAATATGAAATGATTTGGAATCCCCGCCTCTTGTGGCTCAGACTTCCCTCTACTGTTTTAATTAATATGATAAATGTGTTTTGCCTAACCTTGGCTTCCACAGTGAATGTAGACAGTCATGATTAGAAAGCCTTTTACTATGTAGACATAAATTTATGAATAAGGGACTTAGCCCTTTAGGTTATTTAAACATCTGTCCATATGCTTCCCTGGCATTATGCCTGTAAAATAGTCTCCCCATTGACTATTGGTAGATGTGAGTTAACAACCTATATATTCTTTGCTTGGTTTTTTTTTCTAATGAGTATCAGTTGTGAATGATGGTGTATCTTTAGGTAGAATTTGTTAGAAAACTGTTTTAATAAGTTTAGACATAACCAGGGTTGTTTAAATTTCCAGGATAAGAGTATCCTGAAAATTGATAAATCCGATGCTAGAGATGAAAAGAATAAGACATGTAATATGGTAGAAATAAAGTTCGGTATTTGTACGATAATGGAGGACTTTATAGATCTCCATATGAATTCAGCCTAAGACTAAATTGTGGACTGGCCAGAGTTACTGGGAGCTGGGTGGTGTGCAAATTTAATAAATAATTTTAAAAGTCGATTAAGATTTAATTAAACTGACAACTAAACATGACAAGCTTCATAATTCTGATAATAATAGTAATGCTTGAACCACAAATGATGTATATTACAGGATATTAAAATCATCCCCTACATAGTTATAACACTAATAATGAGGAACAGAAGTGGTAAGGAACAAGACTTTGGTTGGATACATTTCCAAAATGGTTTGCCATGATATTAATATATAGAATTACTTCATATTTGTTAACTTTCTAGGCCATGAAAATTTAATAAGAACAATCAAGTTTTGGTTTTCATGAACTTTCTTTTGCAAATCTTACAAGTTATAACTATATTGTCCGGTGTGGAGGGCGGGATGAGGGAAAGGGGGACTTGCCGGCTGACAATGCTAAGATTCTTTTTCTCATGGAAAGTTTTTTTTTCCCAATGTTTTCTCTCTTATACTTGCTGCAGAATGCAGTGCGTCATAATCTTAGCCTTCACAAGTGTTTTGTGCGAGTAGAAAACGTTAAAGGGGCAGTATGGACAGTGGATGAAGTAGAATTCCAAAAACGAAGGCCACAAAAGATCAGTGGGTACGTCCACCATGTTTGAACTTCTTAGCCTAGCTAGTTTTAACATAGAAGCTTTGGCTGCTAGATGGTGTTCTAGAACAACCCAGACGGTTTCGCCTCGGCCCACTCGAGGTGAAGCAACAAGAAAGCATTTCATCACTACCATTTGTATGCCCAGCAGTCCCCTTTGCCCTTGCTTGCTTGGTGTTTGTTCTGCATCACATGCTAGTAACTTGTAGGTGGCAATGCATATTAACCCTCACAATCCATTTGCTTAGGCTTATGGCATTTTATTTTCTTTTTGTTTTGTTCTGTTCTGTTTTTTCCTTTTCCCTGTATTTGATGTCTGTTCTGTTTCCCCGATCCCATGCCCCTTTGTTCCCAAATCATCTCGTTTGCCGCTGATCTTATCCCAGGGTGCTATTCGCACCAACCTCTCCCTGCATAAGTGCTTTATCAGAGTAGAGGATGAGTTTGGGTCCTTTTGGACTGTTGATGATGAAGAGTTTAAACGTGGCCGTCATATTCAACGAGGCCGTCCTCGAAAATTCTGCCCCGATGAAAACTTTGGCGAGCTTGTTACACAGTAAGAGCTTTTACTTGCTTTGTGTCTGTATGTGTGTGTACGCTAATTTTTTTCCCCAGTTTTTGTTTTTCTGTTGCTTTTGCTTTGCATGGTGTATTCATCTCATGTAGACTTGCATTTCACAAAATAGTGGCATTGCCTTTGCTGCAAAAATAATAATAATAATTTAAATGTCATGCTTGTACATGCATTGCATTGCTTCTCAAAAATGCCTAGGCTAACATTTTATAAAATGTTTATAAGTTATATTTGCTTCAATGCAGGGACGCTGATAAATTCTTCGTTAGCTAATGTTGTAATAAACTATATGGTGTTAGGCTGGTTTTATCTATAAAATTTTCAAGTCATTCTTGCTGTCCTATATTCTATCAATGCTATATATACATTGTGTATGTAATACTATATATCTAACTATAGATAACTTTCAAATATTTGAAAACTCTGTTCAAAGATTTTATTTTTTTCATATTTTTCTGTTGACTGATTTAGAAGCACAATATGAGTGCCAGTATGGGATAGAGTGGCCCTTTTTTTATATTTCACATGCAGGTTCTTTCTATTTTCTGCTCTTCTCTGAGGACTGGAATTCTTATTACTAAGTCTGAATTAAATTGTCATCAAATGGAGTCCAGTGACTAGCAAGCACTGCTTTTTAAAAAAACTTGAGTCAAACTTGCTCTGGGAAGAAAAAAGAGGATTTCCAGTAATAGGTTTTGAGGTTTATATTCTTAACTATCTTTTTATGCTTTACTTGAAAAAACTGGTTTACAGTCATGAACAAAAGACACATTAGAGCCATGAAACTCACTTTTAAAAAGACGTGCATAGGATTATGCATGTGTTAATTGCTTTTAAATCCTTTTGAAATTAATATTAGTTTTGAAATTAAAAGTTCATTTCCATTTATTTGAATGAGTAGAACTTCCAGCATGTTAGAGCCCAACATTTTCTCTTTTTACGACAATCAATATTTAGGTCCACATTTAAAATACACAGATGGTTGTTATTATTACATTAAACATTAGATCATCTTCTCAGTTTCTCAATGATCAGCCCTGTAGTTAAAGATTAGACTATAAATAAATGAGAAAAGCAGCATTCTGAAATAGCTGATGCTTTTGGATACTTAACTTCTAGAAAAGGAACAGCAAGTCCTAATGACTCTTATGGACATAGACAGTTAAGATGGGGGTTATGGGTTAGATATTTAGATACCATTTCATGGGACAAGAATCCTAATTATGTATCCTAGGACCCATCAGAACATTTACAAAAGTGAATTGAATTCCCTAACCGGTTTCCTGCATGTCCACCACAGTGGAAATTCCCCACTTGTTCTCTGAATGAGTCTCTACTATTTTTTGGCTCCCTGCTCTTCAATCATTCTCATCTAAGGATGGATAATTCTGTTGGATTTCCTGCAGTTTGCACAATGGGATCATTCAATCATTCATACAACCCATAAAGCCATACTCCTTCCTCAGGGCATTGACTGAGCAATCATTGCTCAGGGGGAGCTTCCTTCCTTTTAAAATAAGTAAGCTTGTCTGGATCATAGCTTCCTTCCCATAAGAAACGAGTTGAGGCTGTTCAGATGCGAAAGGCTATTTCTCTTACAAACCATAAATGACTTTGAATTGTCCTTTCATTGTAAGATATGTAGGAAAATAATATGCCAGAAAGACTCCTGCCAATATTAAAAGGACTTGTCTTTGCCTGCTTTTCCTGTCTTCCCAATCGCAAGAAATCTAAAGAACAGTTAAACAACTCACACACATTGTCTGGAGCAACACAACGCAGCTCTCTCCCTGGCCATAGAAAAGAACTTTTCTTGGTTCTACTCCTGTGAACGAACACCTGCTGTTCAGAGAAATGTGAAGACACATTGGCCCTCTACTGCAGGAAATAACTCAAAAGACAACCTAAGGGCACTTAAAACATTTCATTATAAAAGGCTGATTGCCTTTTTACTGGTGAAGTTTACAAAAATTTTCTGTTTTTCAGTTTAAAAAATTGGGGAGGGAACAATAGTATTTTTTATGATATTACTGTACTTTGTGATGTAGGAAAGAAACTGATTTCCTGAAGTATAACAGTTGACTGCATTTAATTTGTATGCTTTTTCTTTTCAAATATATTTTCCTTGCGCAGAAATCCCTCACTTATTAAAAACATGCAGACCAGCCACACCTACTGCTCACCTCTCAATGCTGCTTTACAGGTAAGATTAATGAGTGTGGCAAATACACCACATAGGCATGTGTGCCTTCTGTATTCGTTTCAAAATATATTAGCCTTGCTCTAATTAGATATTAAATTTTAATTCCGTTAAACTTTTTTCTTAAGTGCATAAAGCATCATGGTCCCTGGAGGCAAACACATACCAGGCTGCTTCAGCATTAGCTAGATGCTTAGCATTTTGAATATTGTGGCAAAAAAATTAAAAGTTCACTTATTAATATTTATCAGCAGTATCATAATTTCCATCCTCTTATTTCAGAATTTCACTTGAGGCAAAAATACCACAAGTGTAATTACTCTAGCACAGCTATTAATGTGCTGAATGATAGGATAGGGTGTCACATGACCTTCTATTGTTCATGGCTTTAAAGGGAAAGTAGATACCTCTCACACACGCACGCACATATGCACATATTCCTTTTCTTCTTCAAAGGGTCTTCTAGGTATATGATTCTAAATTTTTAAATAGCTAAACTTGCTGTTATGCATGAAGAATGAAGAAAAGAAATTTCGGTTTTGTGATGCTGATCTCAAGAATATTTTTAAGCCAATATTTAAGTAATCATTAGGGGATCAGGATTTATATTTTTATAAACAAGTGTTACCACTTTGTACAAGCAGGTAAAAAATAACCAGAAGTTATTTTTCCAGGTATCAGTGCTGAGAGAGATGCTTCTTAGAAAACTTTAGACTTTTATGTATTTTTATTTTTGTATTCCTTACTTTATTCATGTATTTTATCACTTGAGTGTTTTATTGTTATTACTGTATCATTTTTAAGTTTTATTTCTTATTTAAGCTTAACTCACTCAGCAAATTCTTGTTATTAAAACATAGTAAAAACATTGGCTCTCTTTGATAAAAGATCTCCATTATTTATGAGAGAGACACAGAAAGGCTTAAGTAGCATACCCTTTTGAAAAATGCTTAGATAAATTAAGATTCTTAAGCTTTATTTGAACAATATATTAAAAAAATAATACTGTGGTGATGCTTCTTTTGAAATCAGGTCAGAGAATATACCATATTTGTAAAAATGTGATAGTATTTCCCTTTCTAAACCAGGAAGTAGATTGATTACAAAATAAGTAACCACCTACATCTTCATTTATTACTTTAATTTATGTAGTAACTTCTGAAAAGCAAATGAAAGCATGTGTAAATGAAGCAACTGTAAATACCATTCATTAGGATCTTATTTTCCCTTGAGTCCTGAGGAGTGCAATTTTTAAAGACAAGCTTCATCTGAGGAATAGCATTAAGATTACAAGCACATTTTGCATTCATGAGGTTGAAAGGCAAAAATGAAGAGATCCAATGTTCCTTCAGCTTGTGTTAGCTATGTGACTAATTTCAATTAACATGCTTATCATACTGAGCAGTTCGTGTTTTTAGTTCTAAAACATGTGTTGTTGTCGTCATCTTTCCTGTCCTCTTATATTATGTGATAATATAACATTAATTTCAGTGTCATCACTGAAAAAATATCCCTGCAATGGGAAGTAGTGGAATTTTCATATTAGACTCAGTACACAAAGGGGGATCAAATAAAAATTTTATATCAATAAAGGAGAATGTTTATAGCTCAGGGTTGAAATAAAGGGACCTTAGTGCTCTCTGAAAATCGTTGTTTTTTGCAGATGTTTCATTACCAAACTAGGTAGCATCATTGGTGCTAATCATGGGTAATGAAACATATGCAAGAAAATTACCAAGTTCAGACAGCACCAAAGACCCCTCAAAAATATATATTGCACAAAGGGGGGTCAAATAAAAATCTATACTGTCAGTACAATTCACTTCATATTGTATGCTGCTAGCAATTAGCTTTATTTTATAGAAATTATAAGGGAAACAAAATACAGGGAAAAGTGGGACTCTGTCTACTTGCCATTCCCTTTCTCACTGAAATTGAGAAAACTGGACACAGTTTGACATTGGGTTCAGCCTTGAATGATATGAAGAAGCAGTATGTTAGAATGAGCTTATGACCCAATGCCAAGTTCTCTCTTTAGTTGCCTTTAATTTGTGGCCCGACTCATTTGAAAGAAGCCCTAAATTAGGGTAGCTTTTAAGCCATCTTGTACTAGTTTTGGTGATTTCACTGTCTGTAGCAAAAGACGACAGATGTTTTGTTTGAAATTATACAGGCAACAACTATTTGGCTGATATATGATAGGAAATTAGCATTCATCACCAATTGGCAGCCACTTGGGACTCCAAATAATATCAATAACTCCAAGTTTCAATTTAGCATTTCTGTTCAAAGCGCTACTGCAAACACAGCTAATTAAGCAAGCTTGTTTCATTGGTGTGCAATTCAATACACAGTAACTTTACTTGAAAGTCTAACCAACAGTATCATTCAAAGCCAAGGAAAATGTCCTTTGATGATTTCCCTTATTTCTTGCCCTACTTGTGAAATAGTGCGTCTCCTGTATTAGCTTCCCAATAGCGCAATTTCTTTGGGAAGCCCCTCCTTCCACTTTTCCCCGGATTCTTTTACCAGGAGCAGTTCTAATAGTGAGTTGAAGGGAGTAGCAGCTATAGTGATACAGGTAGTCCTCAATTTACAACCACTCGTTTAATGAATATTTAAAGTTACAACAGCACTGGGAAAAAGTGACTAACTGGTTCTTGAAGTTACAGCCAGTGCAACATTTCTGTGGTCGTGTGATCAAAATCCAGGAATTTGGCAACCAATATTATGATTATTATTATTGTTGTTGTTATTATTATTATTATTATTATTATTATTATTATTATTATTATTATTATTATTATTATTATTATTATTATTATACCACCCTTCTCCCGAAGGACTCAGGGCGGTGTATAGCCAACCATAAAACTTTGTTACAATTATAAAAGTTAAAAAAGAATTAAATATCTTAGGCTGTCTAAAATTATACCCTCCCCCAATAAATTATTAAAACCCAAATTTTTAAAATCCCAATTTAAAACTCAACTACTAAATTACATTAAAAATCCCTTTTCAGCCTAGGCCAGCCTGCTCGAAGAGCCAGGTTTTTAATGCATGTCTGAAAGCTCTCAGGTCCATGTTATTGCATAACTCCAGAAGCAGACCATTCCAGAGGGCGGGGGCCCCCACAGAGAAGGCCCTACTTCTAGGAGTCGCCAGGCGGCACATAGAAGCCGTCGGCACCCGAAAAAGGCCCTCTCTGTGGGAACGCACAGGTCGGTGGGAGACTACTGGCAGAACGCGGTCCTGCAGATAACCTGGTCCAATGCCATGGATCGCTTTAAAGGTCAAAACCAGAACCTTAAAGCGAACCTGGAAAACCACTGGCAACCAATGCAGCTCGCGCAGGAGAGGCATCACATGGGAGCTTTGTGACGCCCCCATAACCACCCGCGCGGCCGCATTTTGTACCAGTTGGAGTCTCCGGGTGCTCCCCGCAGGGAGCCCCATGTAGAGAGCATTACAGTAGTCCAGGCGAGAGGTGACAAGGGCATGAGTGACCGTACTAAGGCGTCCCGATCCAGAAAGGGCTGCAACTGGTGAATCAGGCGAACCTGATAAAAAGCCCCCCTGGAGACGGCTGTAATATGTTCTTCTAAAGACAGCCGTGCATCCAGGAGGACTCCCAAATTGCGAGCCCTCTCTGTGGGGGGTAAGATCTCTCCCCCAATAGCCAGCGATGGAGTCAGCTGACTATATCGGGGCGCCGGAAACCACAGCCACTCAGTCTTGGAAGAGTTGAGCCGGAGCCTGTTCCTGCCCATCCTGAGGCACCCCACAAATGTGGGGCCTAGAGGTGGACCTCTCCCCCTCCGTCAACACAAATTGCGAGCGGTTGGAGAGGAAGGAGGAGAACCATCGCAGGACAGTTCCTCCAACCCCCAACCCCTCCAACCGCCGCAATAAGATACTATGGTCGATAGTATCAAAAGCCGCCGAGAGATCTAACAGGACCAGGACAGAGGAATACCCCCTGTCATGGGCCCTCCAGAGATCATCAACCAACGCGACCAATGCTGTTTCGGTACTATGTCCAGGCCTGAAGCCCGATTGTATTTACTATGGTGGAAGTCCTCCAGGGTCATGTGATCACCATTTGCAATTTTCGCAGGGAGCTTCCAATGAACGAAATAATTCAATTGGGGAAATCCAGATTCGCTTAACAACTGTGTGATTCGCTTAAATCTTCAATGATGCGTTTAATGACTATGTAAAAAAAAAAAGATTGCAAAAGTGAGTGCAACTTGCTTAAGGACTACATCTCTTACTGACAGATGTTCCATCCCAATTGTGCTCGTAAGTTGAGGAGTGCCTGTTCAGAAGATCAGAAGAGGAAACCATAGGGGATGAATAAGAGATCTCTGAACCTGTTTTTCCATCCTTAACTGCTTGTATGTTCAGCTTAGGTTGCTGCTCTGCTCTACAATATTCAGATCAGTAAATGCTGTGCTTTTCCTAGATGAAATTAACATTTCAGAAAGCTCTATTTTTTTCTGTCTAAAGACAGAAAACTGTGTAGAACTTCGACTCTGCTAATTAATACACATCTTGAAGAAAAGCAGAAACCATCAAAATAATGTTTGTGAGAAGGTTCTTTTTACAATGGTTTTCTCACCAAATGCATATTGCTTTTTTCACTTTATGATACCATATTTCAGAAGCCATTTGGATATGCTTATGAGAGGTATCTGGAAGTGAAATTGTTAGGAAAAAATTGGGGGGAGGGAGATTTGGCCCTAGAGAAGAAAAGTTATCATCAGAATTTCTAGATTAATAACTATGAGCACATCTGAAATGTCATAAGTTACTGTCTCAGTGCTTCTCTCCAGAATTTGCCTTATGTCCACCAGTGGTTTTGGAAAAAAAGGGGGGGAATAGCAAGAATTATTCCTGTTTTGGCTTTTACTAAATAAATTACTTAGCTGCAAAGTTATTTTTGTGGTACAAAGTGCATGATTCATTATTTCTCTAAATGGATGATGTTACCTAGCTTGGGTAATGAAATGTCTGCAAGGAAACAACCAAGTTCAAAAAACATGAAGGATCCCTCATTACTTCTTCTACTACCAGAAGCAAATGTTGCTTAATTTCTCAAAATTATTTCTCTGTATCTTTCATTAAAAAATTAACATAATAGTTAAAATAACTTTTGATTGGCCTGGATAAAGACCAAGAAATGTAATGAAGCCAGGAAAAATTAAAACTTCTGTGGATGGAGATAATCATGTTTGACAACTTCAAAGATCTCAAGATACAGGAAGAATCTGCAAATGAAAATTTTAAAACCCTTGTTTTGTGATGTATATCCTTATTATAGTTACCAGTAGTGACAAAGGGGTTTCATCACTCATTTCCTCTCTAAATGTTAAGGACTAAAGACTTAAGTTAAAGACTAAAACCTTCTAACTTTCTGTAGAAAGTTTTTCAAAGCCCTTTCTCAGACTTACTTGGGGAAGAAACATAATTTACATGTTTCTCCCCTTTGTTTTCTTATTACATGATTGTTTTCTGTCTAAGAAAGTTAAGAGAGGTGTGCTGTAGACCATTCCAAATAACACAGATTTTTTTTCTAGAGGAAGTATATACTTATTTCATTTTCTGATTTTCAGTAGAGGAAAATCTCTTAGTTTGTTAGAAAATGTAAATCCTGCTCTATAAATTCACCTTGTCATTTCAACTATACATGGAAGGTAGATCACATATGGTTTGGTATCTTAAGTGCTGCAAAGAAATACTCATCATATTTCCATTCCCCAGAAGATTTCTTTATTATTATTTTTTATTAATAAATTTATGTATTTCTGATTATTTCAACATCTACAGTAAATTAAAACAATTAAAATTCAGAGCATAAAAAAGAAAAAAATAATGTATTAAAGCAATTAGGTTATAATTTTGGCAAAAAAGGTATTTTTATGCACTCTCTTTTTCTTTCTACACTACCATTCTTTCATTTTCTTACTTCATTAAATTGCACAAAATGATAATCATGAACCATTTTTTTTCACTATTACCTGGTTTCTGCTTTACCTACATGTTTGCATGTGAGAAAATGGGAGGTTTGCATATGTATTTCAATAATTTATTTATCTTTCTTACACTTATGTGCACCTATATGCCTAGCCACACATGAAAAATTTCCTGCTATACTAGGAAAAAGACATGAAAGCTATATCTACTGCCTTGGGTTTTCCATCTCAAAATTGAGGAGAAATGCAAAAAGAGATTAATCCAAAACACAATTAAAAGCATATATAAAATTACATAAACTATATTAAATTATAACCAAATCCTTGCATTAATACTGGGTCAAAGAAATAAGCATCTCAGTTCTATTTTCAAAAGTTGATAGAAGGGAATGCCATGACGATTCCAGAGATCATCCCATAGAAAAAGCCTTTTTCATATCCAATAAACAGGTTTCTATAAAAGGAGACTTTTCCAGTAGGGTCTCTGATTCAACTCTTAACTCGCAACAAGCTCTCAATGAGGAGGACATCCTTCAGACAACCCCATTACAAGATGATTGATTTTAATATTTAAAATCAACCACCTTAGATAAAGTGTGGAAAATAATTAATAGCTGGGGTCAAGCTATTATTGCATGTTGTTGCATTTGATGCTTCTGAAACTTGTTAAGATGACCACAATTAAGCCTTGGTTTTGATTTCTCCTCCATTTAAATGATACTTTAGAAAGCCTTTGGATATGAAGGATTGTTGTAAGAATTAAACACTATTAACCTAAATAAACTAGGCTAAACTACATACCTACAAAATGCTAAAGATTTGTATTTGGTTTTAGGTTAGCGTGATACATAAAGGTAAACTGCTGTAGTTTTTACCAGGGCTTAGGGTTTGTGCAAGCCTTGCTGATTGTGGATTAATACATTAGGATGTTGAAAGGTATATTACCATACATTGCTTTTAAGGATTTCTTGCCTGTTTATCTGTACTGGACAAGAATGATTTTCTGGTCACAATTACTGGCAGTATCACCAAGAACATAAAACCACATGTAAGCAAAAAACAGATATTGCTGGAGAGAAGAAATGAATGTCTGCCTTATTTAAGTTTTGTTGTTTGATCTGTGAGCAATGAATTGGTAAATGCAAATTCCAGAATAAATGGAGGTAATTGGTATCACAAGAACACTGTTTGCTGATAAATACTCCAAGGTTCCTTAAGGAACTTGCTAGAATACAGCTAAGACGGTCTTACATTAAATACATAGATCTCTACCTTTCCTGGAGCTTTGCAAATATCAAATATATTTGCTTTACTGCCTATGTGGGGGTTTTTTTGGAGGGGGGGCTGGGGAGTGGGGAGCTCATTGAAAATTAGTATTTACATTAAGTGAAAAGGTGGTGCTTTCCTCTTGAGGCAAAACCCACCTTGGTGGAGAAAATTTACATCAGGACAGTGTTGCAAGATATGCAACTATATACCTTCTTGACCATGCAAGACTAAGTTAACTATTTATTGTATTGAGGGTTTTTTTTCTCTTAAAATTCCATTTGAATTGTTTCCTGTACAATATGTGATTGGTTTTGGTGATAGAGATGAAATTACTTTTAGATAAAAATTGGAGATGAATGAACTTTTAGCTATGCCAGTGGTGAAATTAATAATACAGAGGTTATGATTTTATCCTTTGCATTTAATGAAAAAGAAAATGAAAGTAATGTAACTTGGATGTGATGGGTGGTATATGTACAGATATGTGCTTGTTTCAATGCTCCTGTCTTGTCCCCCCCCCCCTTCTTTTATAGGCTTCAATAGCTGAAAACAATATATCTCTATACACTACTGCTTCCATGGGAAACCCCACTCTGGGCAGTTTAGCCAATGCAATGCGGGAAGATCTTAATGGTGCAATGGAGCATGCGAACAGCAATGGGAGCGACAGCAGTCCAGGCCGTTCCCCTATGCAAGCAATGTAAGTAGTGTGTATGGTGCTGCCTCTCCTAAATCTGCTCCCACCCCACCGCAGCTAAATTCTTAAAAAAAAAGAATTTAAAAAAAAGTTCATTTATTAGATCATGAATTAAAACAAACGTTAATTTATATGTTTGTCTACCACCCATGAGCTTCAACAGCATTTTAAAAATGTCCAACAATAAACATAACTTATAAAGTATAGTAGTAACAGCAGCCAGAACAGCTATTTAGAATATATAGATCTTCTCCAGCTGCTCACATAGATCATCTAGAACAGGGATTTCAAACTCAAGGCCTGCGGGCCAGATCCTGCCCATGATGTACTTAGATCTGGCCTGTGGGGCTGCCCTGGAAACAGTGAAGGACCAGCCCACAGTGACTGTCAACAAAAATGGAGCTCAAGAGGACAGTGCATGGCCCTCCCAGGCTCCATTTTCAGCCACTATGGCCTCCAGCTGTGCCAGCGAAAACAGCCCACGCGGGCCATGCATGCCCCTCCAATTCCATTTTCGCTGGCAGAGGACTGCAGGAGACCATTGGGGCCAAAAATAGAGCCTCGACGAATGATATGGAGTTGGCCATGCCCCCAGTTCCCTGAAGTCAAACACAAACCTGATGCGGCCCTAAATGAAATTGAGTTTGATATCCCTAATCTAGAATTATATTGGCTATCCATTTTGCCATTTTGTCCTTTGCTCCCAACACCATGGGATAGCAATAAAGCATTTCATATGTTTCTTTTTAAAAGGGAAGGGAAGAGAAAAGGCCTTATAATCCATCCTTCAGTTCCACTTATTTACCACAAAGTTCTATTACTGACTAGCAAACCAAGAATGACATGTGGTGAATTTGCCAAGCTGAGTTCTTTATAGCTTCACACATATAGACAAAATCTTGCCAGATTGAGCACTCTACCATCTTATCTACTATATACTCTGGAAACTATTAAGGAGTGGCTATCTTCACCCTCTTTTTCTCACATGTTATATCTGGATTGAGTTGCCTCTTACTCCTCTGGATTGCACCTCCTAACTCCTAGGAATATACCTCCTTACTACGTTCCCTCATGGGGGCCTTTGGTAGCTATAATGAGTTTCCTCGGTAAGAGAAGATTTTATTTTGAGTATAGAAAATATGAGGGATAAACCATAAAAATGTCTTGTCGCCATATTTTCTATTTATTTTTTTCTATAGCAACTCTTCAAATTCAGACAACATTTCAAATAAGTTTTTTTTGGAAAGGGGGTGTTTTTCAACTACATAGCATGGACATACAGATTCTTAGTCAACAGTGTGTTTCTCCTTAACTGCTTATCTCTTTCACAAACATTTGGGTGCTGCTTACCAAAGTCCTCTCATGCACCAGTTCAAGCTACATAGAAATCAAGAGGAAACTCCACATACTGTTGGTAATGTATAGGTAGTCCTTAACTTGCAATCATACACTTAACAAGTGTTTGAAGTTATGACAGAATTGAAAAGTGATTTATGTCCAGTCTTAGGAATGTCATAGCATCCCTGTTGCATGTTTTTATGACAGTTTCTGTGATTGCCCTTTGCAATCTTCCCACTGTGCTTCCAATAAGCAAAATCAATGGGGGAAGCCAGATTAGCTTAATGACCATGACAAAAAGGTCATAACATTGGGTTCTGCTCATCTAATGACTGCCTTGTTTAGCAAGTGATGTTCCAGTCCCAACTGTGGTTGTAAGTCAAGGACTACCAGTATGTTCCTTACTGAACACATACCAGAGGCCAGTCAATGCACCAAGTGGTTTCTTGAAGTGAGATCTCAAAATAAAGTTGATTGGGAACCTATCATGCCTTCTTGGCCAATTTCGGGGACATAGGTAGGCTCTTGGAATGTATTTTGTCAGTGACATTGCCAATTTAAGTAGTTTGGTTTTTTCAAAATTGAAATCCGTTTAAACAATTACTTCAGTAAGAGGAAATATCCATAAGCTCATAAGACTTTGTGGTTAATTCCCAAAAACATGTGGCTGAGAACAATAATACATGGTACTGTTTTTATGGCAAAAGCACACTTGGCTTCAAACTTTCGCTTCCAAAATGCATGCCACAACATGTGCAGAAAAACTCACCACTAGAAAAATGGGGAAATTGGAATGTATCAAGTTCTTTCAAGTAAAAGCACTTAGTTCTACAGCTTAGGAGCTTTATAGTAGTAGGGTGCAAATCATTCAAAATTTGAATTGCTTTAAATTTAAAATGTTCCCTTTCAGATTGGAAACCACTGTGTTATTCTCAAAATGGCATTTTTATAATTGAAACATGGCAAATTGTTGAAATAAACTATTTCCAATATTTCAAATTTGAAATACAGCATTTCAAATTCAGAATGGCAATTGCACTTAGACTTATATACCACTTCACAGTGCTTTACAGACCTCTTTTAGTGGTTTACAGCCATCAGTATATAGCCCCCAACAATCTGGGTCCCCATTTTACCGACCTCGGAAGGATGGAAGGCTGAGTCAAACCTTGAGCCAGTGAGAATCGAACTGCTGGCAGTCAGCAGAAGTGCATTCAAATTTCTGAAGTAGTCTGACAATTTTTTTTTTGCATTTAATTTATTAAATAATCAACATAAATTTATTTATCTAAAAATAGCTAAGTTCTGCTTCATTAGGTTTAAGCTTCTTCCACAATAGTTTTTATTGCCAATAGTTTTATTGTTAGGAAATAGTTTTATGTTGTTTGTTTTATTGAACGTACTTTTATTGGTCAATGACTGAAATAAAGTTTCTGTCTGTCTGTCTCATGCCAGCAAAACAATTTTTGGCAAGACTTTGGAATTACAATTCAGTCAGCTGCCAGCCCTATTTTGTTCCTTTTAATAGGGCTTTGATTAGCTGTAGTGAACGAACTGTATCTTAAAAGTTCTAAATCAAAAGGTAGGAAAAATTAACCTGAAGCTAGTCTAATTATTAATTGTGAAGATAATTAGCATTTAATTATTTATAACAAGTTTCCTACCTGCAAATTTTTTGGGGCAGGGGGTTGAGGAGAAAAAAATATCTAAGATTCTTGTTACTTTGATATTTCAGGATTTCAAATAAGTGTTCATTTTGCTTTGAGAAAAACGCTTTAAAGAGGGCAATACTCACTTTTGATAATTAATTTTAACATTGTCTTTTACCTTCAAAACATTGGAACAGGTTTAAGCTTTATAGAGATTATCTGTGCAGTATTAATTAGCATTCCCAAAGTAGCCTAACATGACATTATTTTAGCACTGCTTCAATGTTTTCTCTTTAGGCATTTTCAGTCGCAAATATTTTTGTTCTTCCCATGCCAAGAAATGTTAAGTTGTTGGAATTTTTCAAGAGTAAGGCATTTTATTTCCCAGAAATACTCCATATTTCTCTGTCTGCCTTGTGCCTGGGCACTTATTTATAAGGGCACACGCTAGCATTTCTTTCAACAGTTAGAAAGTTTGTGTTTCTGGATAGATAACTATAATATTCTAGTATTCAGTGCAGGCTGTTGTTATTTACTTACTTTCAGATTCCTGTTGAGTACCCTTTACAATGATATTCTTATTTTCCTTAATGGAATACCCTTCCCATAAATTAAATTGTTTTAACTGTTGCAGTGCAGTGAAACAGATCAGGCCTTTATTACAAACTTGACTTGTTAATATAACTACTAAATAAGCCAATACTTGTCACCATCATTGGTGCCCACATTAGCAGATTTTCTATAGTTTGACTAGGGCATCCACAGGGATCCATGAAATCATGAAAGTATGCCTCCAGATCCCTGGGGGCATGTAACAGTCCATCATGAGAGTTCATGAAAGTATGCTTCCCAGATCCCTGGAGGCATGTGACAGTCCATCATGGACGGACCATTGCTTTGGGAGTTTGATGTGATATGCCAAAATGAGAGTGAATCATTGGATTTGACTACATGAATGAATAATGTCCAGGTTTTTTTCATGGCTTCCTCTTTCTTGTGTGTCACCAATTGTTTGTAGCATCTCTTCTGTTGAAGCTGCCAGGGTAATATTGGGTACATAAGTTTGGCAACAAGAGCTTTTTTTAAGCATTAATACAGACCTTGTGGAACCATGGTTTGGAATGTTGCTTCAAGGATTCGTTATTACTACAAGTTAGATGCTAATGGAGCTCTTGGGTAAGGATATTAAAGTTATCCAAACTTAACTGATGTCAGGCACCATTTAAAATGTGGAGGTTTAACCTAAAGGTTGTTTGAGCTCAAAACGTTTCTGAAGTTTTGAGCAACAACTGAGGAGGAATCTCTTTTCTACAAGGTTGAAAGCGTGAAAATGCTATCTAAGAATTCTCCTCAAAAGTTCACACAGAGAAATTCTAAGTAACTCTGTCCCCCCTACCCCTTCGTGCCTTTTTCAAATCTAGAACTACGATGTGCAAAACTTCTATCAGAATCCAAGGAGAATAAGTAAAAAAATAAAGCTACCGAGAAAGCAATATTTTTATAATATAAGGGTGCCGTAGAATTTTCAAAAGTGCTGAAAATTGTTTGCCTAATGGACAATAGTGACCCATCCCTTGGTTTCATATTTTGTAAATTTCATCACATCTTTCTTGTAGCAGAGAAAAGAGTTCAGTGAAACAACCCAGAAGGATATAGAGAATTAAACATATGTTACATGTCAGCTAATACGACTGCTTTGCTTACTAATTTTTTTATAACAGGAGATTATTCTTGCATGCTACTAGTAAACATTAGGGATTCATGCCTTTTTGTGCTTATAAACATAAGAGTTTCATGGTTTTCATGTCCCATAAAAAGAGACCGTGAGTAACACCCCTCAGTACTCTATAAATTGTTCTTCCGCTGTACAGTTACACTTTCTGTACCAATACTGTCACCCTGGAGTTCAATTCAAGTATAATTCAAGAGATTATACTGAGAGAATTATTTGAAAAAGATTCTGCCTTGGTAGGAGTCAGTGTGCATCTGGAGTCTTTCAAAACAATCACCTATAAATGATAGAAACACTGAAATGCACAAATCAAAATGGTAGTGCTAAGACATGACCCAGTTCATTCTCATTTTACAATTGTAATACAAATACTATCCCAGGGAGAAGCTGATTTTTGACCTCCAGATGTGGCTTTCTCTTGGTCATAAAAAATTGTTTTGGGAGAGACTGTCTCTTCATTTTCACTCAGAATATGTAACTCTTGCAAACCTCTTGGAAATGAAACTTCATACAATATTTTTTTTTCTTTAACTTAATAAAGTTAGTTTTGATTGACAAAAATACCTCATGGTGCAGGTAATGGGTATTTACAAAACAAATCCGCTTTTTTGGGATCACGTTATAATTATTTACATGGTATTGCAAATAAAATCAAGCCTCCTTTCATAAAGTCTCTTAAGGGGGACACCGCTTACTGGCAGGAACATTTTTACATATCAAAAGCCCCCCAAACAATGAAACAAGGGGAAGGTAATTTGTATTTGTACAGAGGTTTGTTATGAATATGATTTACGGACAACATTTTTCAAATGTTATCATGCCCATTTTGTATAATCAACCCTTGATCCCTTGTGGGTTATTCATACGCTATTCTGTAATGAGAAATTTGGCAGATCTCATCTCCTTAGTGCATCCTTAGTGCCCACCATGAGCTGAGGATCATGTTCTGCCTTGTTTACAGCTGACAGCGTTATTATTCTCATTAGGACTCTGCTTTCATATCATATTGTTGTGTTGAGCGAGCCTTTTCCTCTCCGTTTGTGTTTCCTGGCAGGGCTTTTCTTTCCTTATTGACAGTTTGTAAAAATATGCATTAATTTGGAGTTTAAAGCATGTATCATGGTGTCTCTTTGCTGTGTTTGCTTGAAGTTGATTAATGATAGACCCCACTTGAGGTCGTCCTCTGGAGACTTCTCTCACAGGTTATGCATGTTAACTAGAAAAGCAGAACACACAGTAACCGATGATTAGCCCAGCCTCCAGAAGCTCAGTAAACTGATAAACCATGGGTTTCCTTTACAGATGCTTATTTCATTTATTTTTCTGAAGATTGTATTAATCAAACTAATGTGTCACTTGAGAACATTTTCTCCAAATCCCAAGAAGAAACCTTGAGCTACAGCACTTGCTGTTTTTCTCTTTTGAAGCCCAAGCATTCTTACACAATCAAAGTGTTCCATTATTTGCAACCAGGCTAAATTTCAGAGTGTGAATTGTACATATGACAAATGGGGAAGGTGGGAGGGAAGAAACTGTATTCTACAACTGAACTGGGGGCACTTCTTGGATGAGAAACAAAATGTTTTCAAGGGGATAAAAACAAGAAAGTCCAGTTGCCTTTTGAAGACAACCATGACCTGATGATTGAGAATCTCCATAGACATGTATTCTGTAACAACTATAACGAGGAGGGATTTCAAGTAATGTAGAAGGTTTATTCTTTTTATTGTTCTGCTTGAATCAATACCTTTATCGCTTTGCTGGAGAGACTGTATTTCCAAGTTCTCAAACATATTTAAAAGACAGAATCTTAATTCACTAAGATCATAGGTGTCTCACCAGGTGGCAGCACCTGGCTGACCATGCCTTACTGATGACCTAAGCAGAGTCAGGCCTGGTTAGCACTCGGATGAGACACCTTTTCAGAACACCAAGGATGTATTGAGAATTTTAAAAAAACCTGAAGCTAGTACACAGTTCATCTCTTTTTTTGGCAAAAAAAGAACAACAAAACATTAGGTATGTCTATGAAATCATTAGAAAAATTCTTGACTTTCCTAATACAGAGCTCAATAGTTTTTTAGTATGCAACATTCAATATATTTGAATTGTTTTAACCTGTTTTAACCTAAACAGGTTAAAAAGAACAAGATGAATTGCTCATCCATCCTTTTTCTGTTTGTGTATATATTTGTCTGTTGTTGTTTTTTCAGACACCCTGTGCATGTCAAAGAAGAGCCATTAGATCCAGATGAAAATGAAGGCCCACTCTCCTTAGTCACCACAGCCAATCACAGTCCGGAATTTGATCACGACAGAGATTATGAAGATGAACATGTAAATGAAGACATTGAATAAAAATGTCTGTGACTTTTCATTCTGCAAATGAAGATCCTGGGGAGGGACAAAAAAACAAAACAAAAACCCTTATCTTTCAGAATTAGCTGTGAAATCTCTCCCCGCCATTGTACAGTCTGGAAGATACACTCGGTCCATTCTGACTGCTATAAAATATGTTAACACTTAGTGCCATCAAGTATCCCATTTGGGAGTATTTTTGATTTTTCTACTTTTTGTTGAAAAACAAAGCAAAGGAATTTGTACTCTGTGCATTGGATGGACTTGTTTGGTACTCGGAATTCCTACTCACAGTCAACATCAGTGTTGTAAATGTGTTCCACTAATTCCCTTATTCACAACTTGGCAGCAGACTTTGGACTGCAGATCTTCCACTATGGGACACTGAAGACATGAAGCTGAGCATGTACACATCAATTGCAGATCAAGCCTTTACCCAGATTTTAAGGATTTCAGTGGACAATATATTTGCACAGTATCGCATGTTGATTATCACTGCCTTTACTTTTTTTTTTTTTTTGGCTTCCATTTGGGATGGGGAAATCTTTTTGAGTGTGCGTGTGTGTGTGTATACTTAAGGGTTAAAAGAAACAAAACCCTCTTTTTTTAGTGTATAGCTTTAATTCTTTTTTCTCCTAGTTCTCCTATACCTTTTTAAGTTCTGACCTCAGGCCTCAATTGGCCAGGGCCTTTTGAGGCTTAATGTTTTCTGTACTTTTGTGATGAATGTTAATAGGTGTGTTTATTATACAAAGCTGAATGTTCTTTGAATTGTTTGTAGTTCTTTTTCTGCCATCCATTCCAAATTTCCTTCAGATGCCATTATGTTTCCTTTAGCTATGGAAAACATTCCATTTTGGACTATATGCCCCACTCCTCCTCCTCCTCCCCCCCCCCCCCCCCCCCCCCATACACACACATGCGACTCTGGAAAAAGTTCTAAAATGCTGCTGTGACCTGTGCAAATATGACAGAAAGAAAGGCAGTAATTCAAGAGTGAACAAACCAGCGTCAGAGCCGTAGAATGTGATTCTAAAGTCATTCCACAGAGTGTCTATGTTTGTGTGTGCATGTGTGTATATACACATGCACATAAAACCATTGTTTGTGGGTTCCCTCCTCCCCCCTCCCCCATTGGTTTTCCTTATTTGCAGCAATTGTGAATATTTAGGGAGACATTGACAGCCCTTTCAGAAAGTGCACACCCTACAGATATTGTCAAAGAGAAGTATAACTGTAAGGCTTTTGTGCGTTTAACTTTTTAAAATAAGTTCCTGGGCCAATCAACTATTTCTGAAGTATGTTAGCACATGTACTATTAGATTCTTATTTGCCTACATGCCTCATCGTAGTGGTTCTTCTAAGTTAAGTTGTTTGAGATTTAATTGGTGGCATCCATCAGTTTAAGTTGTTGCATTCAACTCGTTGGGAAGGCAATAAGGCCCATTAGTTGTTAAGTGTTAGTAGTTTTGCCATTGCAGATAAGATCGTTACACAATATCACACCAACCAGTATAAAAAACGAACAGTCTGATGTAATCTGTAGATAAACCAGCTCTGATGCCGACAACAGACTTCGTTCAGAGCAAGAGTGGGCAGACAGCTGCAGTTCCAATGTTGGTACCCCTTGATCACCAAACTTCTAGTGACTTCATTCTCTAACCACTTTTCAGTAATTAATTCATTTATGTCGGACTATAGCTTTTAATTTCAGAAGTCTTTCTGATCCTAATTTATATTCTACTTTGTACCCTTCTCCTCTAAAGTTACCAAAGATATTACACAAAGTAAATTATGTTCTCTGTTATATGCTTTATCTTATGAAAGCCAAATATCCTCTTATTGTTGATCAAAGGAGGTTAAAGAATTACGAAGCAAATGACAAAATAATGGGCTACAGCTAACCTGAGAAGGAAAACTGCTCCTTTATTAAAGTATAATTTAGAAGACCAAGTAGATGGCTGAACCAAAGTTTTTGCTGTTGTCGTTTTGATTTGTTTTTGTTTTTTTTTCTTTACAGTGACCAAAAGTATTTCTGTAAAGAGAGAGCTTTTTAGGCTTAAGTTAGAGAATGAGACCTTGAGAAGGGCACCATTTGACATTGAGGGTATAGGAGGAGAACTGATTTTTCTGGGGGTGGGAAAACTAGAATGACTTGAATCAGAGAGAGTTTACATGAAATACAAAAGAGCACTCATGACTGAAACTAAACCATACCAGAATTACTGAATAAATTGTTGGTATGCTTTTGTTTGGGGTTTGACCTATTCACTTTTGCTAAAAGCCAATGCCAGGGCAATTTATTTTTAACTTTGCTTACCTGGGCCCAAGATTTGAGAATGACTGTGGTGATGGTTGTGTTGGTCTCTGCCCATCTCATTTCGTTTCAGGGTTTGTTTGTTTTTAATACGGTAACGTCCCTGTTCCTTTCCAAACTTTGGTACCATTCAGGCCAATGGGGGAGGGGGATTTGCCATTAATTTCAAAATAGCAATTTGTTTTTCGTTTTTTTCCCTCCTTTTTTTTGCCAACAGAGAAATATGTAAAGCTTGCTTTTTTTTCCCCTGACTTCTTTTTTTTAAAGGAGGCCAGTCTGTAAGTCATTTGAAATGTTCTGAAACACACCGTATTCAGGCAGCTCTATAATGTGCAGGCCATAACCAGGACATAATAAAAAAAAAAAATACCTGTCCCTTTGGTTCAAAACTGAGTGGTTTTGCTGGTTAGCTTGGTATTCAGAAAGGGGATAAAAATCTGGTAGATTAGTTCATTCTCAGCATGTATAGCTAGACATGAGTAAAGATAACAGCATGAGAAACTGTTAGTACGCATACCTCAGTTCAAACTGTTAGGGAATGAGTAAAAAAAAACCTACATTTCACTCAGTTGCACTTAAGTTATATGTCTTGCATGCATAGACTAAAAACTGTAGCAAAATTTTTAAAAAAGAAAAGATTTTTTAAAAAAAAAAAAAAAAACTACCATACCTTGCAGGTATCACTGCCCTGCAGAAGAACCAAGAGGAGATCTCAGGCTTTACATCAAGCAAACTACACTATTTTTTACAAATTTCAGATTCTGCATCCCTTTGGATCATAACAATGGTTCCTCTGGGCTCGGGTTTATTATGTTGTACATATATAGCCCAATGTGTCTCTTGTGATCCCGTTTTGTCTTTTGGTGGGTGGGGGTGGGTTGTCAAGGGAAAACAGGAAAAGGGGGGAAGTCGGTCCTCTTTTAAAAAAAAACAAACATTGCTCCAAAATAATTAATGCAGCTGTTTGTCAAAACACCTTTTGCTTTTTGTGCAACTGCTTTATATTAACCATACTTTGACAAATGCTTTGGGGGGAAAAAACCTACTGTATGTAATGGAATTGCGGAATATGCTGCACATGTATTTCATTTAGTTACCCTTGCTTTAAGACTGTGGATGCCATTTGCTGACATGTGGGAGAAAAATCCCAATTTCTTTGTTTTTATTTAGTAATTCCCCCTCTCCCTCCGTCACAGATCAAATCATGTTTGTATAAGTTTGTTTCAGAGATTTTGTTTTTTATTATTGCTTTGTTTTGTTTTTTGTTTTGTTGCTCTCACGCTATTTGTTCTTTAAACCCTTTCTCTGCCTCTTGTTATCCCCATCTCTGCCTATTTCGGCGACCTTAAGGAAAAAAGAAGAAAAGAGAGTTTCAAAAGTTGTTTCTTTCCTGCTGCAGTAAATACTTTGCATGATGATTTTTCCAAGGTCACACTTTCAAAGCTTATCAGTGAAGTGGCGATTGATAATGGAAAAGTGTCAAAAATATTGAACTTTTGTATAAAATGAAATACTTTACAAGGTGCCAAGATGTAAAGACAGTTTGTTACATGGGTTCTGTTTTTATTTTCCTTTTCCCTCAGAAAAGCAAATGTGATAAACAAAGTACCACGTACATCAGGTGAAACTGCTGTTAGGAATGAGTCAAAGCCTACCTTATCATCCCACAGCCTTTTCTGGGCTGGTTGGGCCTTCTTTCTTTGCCCTCCTGATCTTGGTCAGGCTGCCTTTATTAGGTGTGGGTCTCCTGCTGCAGCCCAGGAGGCAGAAAGGTTTTCCTGACTGGATGGATACCAAATAGGCAGCAGATTTGCAGACTCCTGCTCTATTTGTCGATCTCCAGATGGCAGGGAAAAACTGATCCCAATCTCTAGGGTTAGTCCTGGTGGCTCCTCCTAAATAACTTTTTCGCCTACAAGCAGGCATCTCATGTTCTACAAAGACCACCCTTTCCTTGGATTAGAACAGCGCAGTTCAAATGCTTCATACTTAACCGGATTTCTGTTTTCTACCAAAAGTAGAAGAAAAGAGGAGGAAGAGAATCGAGGCTCATGCTTAAAAGATTTTTGGGGGGAGGAGTGGGTTGAAAGGGGATGGAAATCTCCTTTAGGAGATTCCAACCATAATATCCATGATCAGGGGTAGGGGAAAAATGAATAAATTGTATTATTCTTCAAATAATACAGATCATTAGATATTTTTTATATATAAATATGTATATCTCAAAGTTTTTAAACAAATAATTTTGAAGTATTGTAGTTTTCAGAATGCTGACAAGCTACATCCCTTATAACAGGGAGAATGTGTTTTAAACTCTTGGAGAGCTTTTGGTACATTTTTGGTTAACAGACTCAGAGTTTTTAGATGTTCCAGAAACAATTCCATATTCTTAAGTCTTCAAAATTGCATTTGCTGATCTAGTCTACATTTTTCCACAAATCCAATGTAGGTAACAGTAATCTCCTATATAAGCCTTGATGAAAATGGTACAGTCAGACTGTTAGCATGGTGCTTCATGTGTATGTGCTGCCAGTAATGAGATTCTCTTTTTATTTTATTTTTAGGCATACAAGAAACTCATTCCTTACATCAACTGTAATTCCATCATTCCATGTCTGTTGATGCAGACAGTAAAATGTTATGTAGTCAGTACTTATTACTGACATTATAGCATTCTCTAATGCAATAAAAGTGCTGGTTGTTCACACTGGTGATACATGTTGCCATGGGCTACGTGTTTTTGCTTCCTCCTTATATACAAATACAATACGTCCACTTGACATAAGTCTGACTCTACCTATAGATTTTTCTCAGCAGACATCCTACAGATGTTTAATGGTCACTTCCGCACTAGTAATATAAGTTGCCTTCCAGGATCATCAACCTATCACTGTTCAAAATAATAACCAGAACAGACTTATTACTTTAACAACTGAGTCATTCTGTTAAGTAACTATAAGATAAATTGGTGATAACCTTACAGAATTCATGATGCTTACTAAATAGAAAGAAATACAATAGATTGGTGTCTCTTAAAATATGATCCTAGAACCCTGGAGGTCCACCAAGACCTTCTCAGGAGTGGTCAAAAATCAAAATTATTTGCCTGCTTATATTGAAAAACCATACAATTAAAATCCCATCAAAACCTTGTGAGAAGTAGCGGCAGCAAATGGGTCAATTATAATTTTTAATAAGTTAAAATTAACCTACATGCATAACCCATACAAGAAAAGGGTCTTTGGGGGTCCTTCATAATTTTTAGAAATGGAAAAAGGGAGAGAGAAAATAAATGTTAAGAAATTGCAATAAAATGATGCCAGAGCATCGTTAGCATTATAGTTGTGATTTTTTTTGTAGATGTAGATTCTTTTCATCTATTAAGACAATTAACAAAGTCATTTGGACAATAACTTACCATTTTGTGGTAAATCTCAACTGACTAGTGCATTGTCATTTACAATAGCAACTGAAAAATATTTCTGGTCATTTGATTGATCGGTTAAGAGCCATCGAGTCAATTTTAGTTATCCTATTTTTATGAGCAGGTGGACATATTTGGATGTTAGTGTGCTGTGGATATTTTTACAAAAATGCTATTAGGGACCAGAGCTAGTCAGAAAGTACCCATTAATCAAAAGGTAAACCAATGAGATTGTTCCATACCAGCCTCTCTAGTCTTCAAAGATGCATGGTAACATTTCAATTTCTCTGGAGAAGGATGAAGCAATCCACCTGTGAACAATCCATACAGTAGATAAGAATTGAGCTTAGGGGATGTCAAACTTTGGGATTTGCACTGTGTTGCAGATGCTTCCTTATCTTGCTAGTTTTTAATTAAAAGGTTCTAAGTACAGCATTTAGTGTGCCTAGAAACCCTGCTGCTTAGAGATGTTTCTCTTAGGAAAAGAATTCTTAATGGTAAAAGCACCATTTCTCAGTGTAATGCACCAATAGTCAAGGGTTTGCTTTGTGAATACATAAGGGATTTAAACTGAAAAAAGTAAGATCCAGAAAAGTAAGTATCCAGAAGAACAATAACACCACATGTGGAAGAAAGTGCACAACAAGGTCACACTAATGGACGAACATCTTAAGTGCACAATAGGATTACACTAATGGATGGAGATCTCTAGACTTTATTTTAATTTTACTTTTCTCACACAACTTACGTTTACCAAGTCAGAAAGATTCATATACTGAAGAGATTTCTTAAGGGAGGAAAGTTGTCTTGGCCACTATAAGCCAAGTGAATGATAATGCATAAATAAACTAATTCTTTCTGATTATGCAATTATGCATTTTGGAGTTTTCTACAGTCCGTTCAGATTAATGAACTTGAAGAGTCATGCTGTGTGTTCTCAGCAATTCCACTGATTTCAGTACCTTTGAGATAAGACAGTTGGACATAAACAATGCAAGTCTGATATACTTCATCTTTCACTTAGAAGTGAAATCGCTGCAGAAAACTTTTGATTGGCATACCAGCTTTCCTTAAAGATATTTCAGAACATCATCCCTTTAAACACATCTTAAGGAGGGATTATGAAACTCCCATCTGCTCTCTTGCATAAGCATACTTTTATTTTCTCTATCAAGGAAAATAAAAAATGCTTAATAACTAGCATTAGCTAGAACTAAATTTTCAGAGAAAAGCATTTTCATGAATAATTCATTCAAATTTCACATCTGCAAGATTAGTCATCCAAATAAAATGCTAATGTCAAAAACATGCACCGTCTATAATATTCTCATCAAGCAATATTTTTGCATATAATGATAAATGGTTGAATTAGCAGCAATGATTTTATTTTTTAAAAAAAATCTTCCACACCCTGTGAAAGGATGGTAAAAAGATGTATATTGAACCGTTACAGATTTTTGATCTATTGATGTAACAGAAATTCTGAAGTAAGATACCATTATTCCTGAAAAGTAACTCCCAAATTTTATTTAAAATGTAAGTACTATTTATAGTATTTGCTGATAGCTTATTACACATGAATGGCTTTTTAAGGAGATACATTCCCTCCATGTTAAATTGCATTAAATGACCATTTTTATCTAAGAAAAAATGAAGATCAGAGATTCATAATTCCTAATGCTATATTACTATATTAACCGATCTCTAAACTTGACTTAAACTTTATTGACAGGAAACATAGTTCCTCTATAGAATATACACAGCCTCAGTTTAAACCTGGATATTTTGGGGTTTAAAAAAAAAATAGAAAAAAATATCTAATAGATTTTTCTAATATTAGGGTCTCTAAAAGAGATTCTAAAGTAATATTTCCCCGTGTCCTTTAAATACTGTATGTTGGCAAATAAAACAGTCACTTCTAGTTCAAATGCTCTCAAGTATACAGCCTGTTTGTGCTTCAAAGTATCTAAAGACAGTTCAGAAGTTTTCTAAGGAATAAAATCGAGAACATAATCAAGTTTTCCATTGTCCCACTTTTTATGTTCACAAAAAGAAAGCAGCCTCCTCTATGCAATACTAAATCTGGATTCAATCATGCTAAGAATGGGGTTTCCTATTAGGTTGCACTGATGATGTTACCTAGTTTGGGTCATGAAATGTCTGCAAGAAAACAACCAAGTACCGAGAGCACCCACAACTCTTCATTTCAACCGTGAGCTACAAATATTCTCCTTTATTGGTGATTAGGTTTTTCTAGTTAATACTGGAACTGGAAGCTTTGCAGTTGTAACTTGCCTGGTTAGTTAAACTGATTGTCACTGAAAAAACCCAGCAGCTGCCAAATGCAAAATGCAAACCCTGTTTATAGGAGGAGCAAGATCCAGTCCTAATGCACCTCTTTCACTTGTATAGCATTATAAGCTGGGCGCCTCACACTTTGGGGTACCAGAGCAGTTGACATCTGGACATTTTCGTTAGAATGAAACATTCCACCCTCTGGATTACCCATTACCTAATCTAATTTTCAGTCTAACTCTGGGTGTGATTTGTTTTGCTTGTAAGTTAATATGATATGGGACCCAACCACTGTGGCTTGCAAACTATGGTTTATGCTTTTGTTTATGTTACAAGCAAAAATCAAATCCTGCCTAGCCAGCTATTTTTGTTCTGAAATAACTGCTGAGTAGGGTGGGACCTAACCATGATGTTGACAAGATGTTGAGATATGTATTGCGACATTTGAAGTAATATTTTTTAGTAGTTATGTTCCAATGTGGTTAATATTTTTTAGTAGTTACTTTTTTAGTAGTAATATTTTTTAGTAGTTATGTTCCAACATAAGGGACAAAATGTACATTAAGATGTGCCACATTTGTCACTTGACCACCATACGTGGACATTTATGCTGGCACACTTACTTCTGCAAGTAAGTATTTACACCAAGACAAATTCCTTGTGCATCAAATCACACTTGGCCAATATTCTATTCTATTCTATTCTATGCTATGTTTCTCAATGTCAGTAACATTAAGATGTGTAGTCTCGTAGAATTGCTGTCTCAGTATTGAACTACTAGCTACAATTCTCTCCTCTTTTGTAAGTCCTCATCCCCTGATGTAAGGGAGTCAGGTGGCTGCTAGCAGAGATTCCAATTCTTATTCATTTAATTTATTTAATTTATATTGCCGCCTATTCGCCCATGGCGACTTGAAGTGGCTTACACAATGTAAAATCATATTTAAAACAAAAAATAAAAATAAAAAAATAATAAAAACTAACAAAAAGAATCAAATAAATTAGTAAAGTACAATAGAACAAAATTTGGAAAAAAATAAAAAAAATAAAAACCAAATCCCACCCACCGCCGCGACGATAGCAGATCACACTAGCCATTTGATGGGCTCCATCCCTCTCTGGGTTCCCCAGGCCCACTGGCAAAACCAGCTCTTCAGTACCTTTCGAAAGAGTGCTAGAGTGGAGGCCATTCTAATCTCTGGGGGAATGATATTCCAGAGAGCGGGAGCCACCACAGAGAAGGCCCTTCTTCTGGGTCCCACCAGGTATATCTCGCTCAGGCAGGGGTGGGACCTGCAACATTCCCTGCCTCTTCACTCTAATGGATTGGGTAGATGTGACCGGCAAGAGACGTTCCCTCAGATAACCTGGACCCAAGCCGTGAAGGGCTTTAAAGGTGACAACTAGCACCTTGAATTGTACCTGGAAGCAAATTGGCAACCAATGCAACTCCTGCAGGAGAGGTGACCCATGTGCATAGTGGGGTCTGCACAAAACCATGCAGGCCGCTGCATTTTGCACCAACTGGGGCTTCCAGATGCTCTTCAAGGGCAGCCCCATGTAGAGTGTGTTGCAATAATCAAGATGGGAAGTGACCAGGGAATGAGTGACTGTGAGTAGGGACCATTGGTCCAGGAAAGGGTGTAACTGGTGCACAACCCGTAGATGCACAAAGGCCCTCCTGGCCACGATGACTCCAATACTACAAATATAAAGCTCCCCTCATTGCACAGAACCTTCTCAGCTTTTTATTTCTCAGTCTGACTAGGACTTTAGAACATCTGATTAATTACCACCTCATTGAGTTTTTTTTACGATCTCAAAATACAATGCTTTCACTGTTATAAGTGCCGTGGTGGCGCAGTGGTTAGAATGCAGTACTGCAAGGCAAACTCACTGCTCACTCCAGGAGTTCGATTCTGACCGGCTCAAGGTTGGCTCACCTTTCCATCCTTCTGAGGTTGGTAAAATGAGGACCCAGATTGTGAGAGGCAATATGCTAACATTGTAAACTGCTTAGAGAGAGCTGTAAAGCACTATGAAGTAATATATAACTCTAAGTGCCATTGCTCTTATTGATGGACTGAATATAGTACATGATAAATTCCAGCATGACTTACTGAAGAGCCTTGAAAAAATCAAATGTTCTGATGGGAACGTTTAAACCAAAAGAACAAGGGGGATTATGGGGGATAGCTCCCAAAACACTTCACAGAAGTTAAAACGAAAACTTTACTGGCACTAAAATGCTATACAAATTAATTAATAAATTAATAAAATTGATTTAATTTTAAAAATTAATTTAAAATTAATAAAAAAAAATAATAGGTTAAAGCCTGCTGGGATCTTCATCAAGAACCCAAAAGATGATTGAGACACATGAATCTTCATGCATGCCAATTCTCTAACCCAGGGGTTCCCCATCCCCCCATCCATAGACTGGTACTGGTCCAAGCGCTCTTGGGAACTGTACTGTGCAAATGGCAGACAAGCACACAAAGCTCCATTTGTGTTCATGGTGGACACATGAAACCATCTCCTTTCCCCTACCAGCGCTGTTGCCGCCACTACTGATCCATGGACCCAGAAAGGTTAGGGACCGCTGCTCTTACCAATGGCAAATTGGTAGAGAGATTAAAGTTCCTCTCTTTAGACACCCTAATCCCAAAATTGCCAGGGCTCCTTCCAAAGCTGACCAAAATCAAGTGTCCAATTTTCTTTCTTTCTTTTTTCTTTTTGTTTCTAAAGATATTTACCCCATGGCTTGATAAATTATTCTTGGAAATTTAGTTACACTCTAAATGAAAGAAGCCCTTTTCTGCAATAAACTAGAGCAGGGTTCTAAGCAGCCCATGGGGTGCTTAGATCTGGCCCGCATGGCGACCCTGGAAACAGTGAAGGACCGTCCCGTGGTGCCTCTGCCAGTGCAAACAGAGCTCAGGGAAGCCATGCACTCTATTTTTTGCAGGCAGAGGACTGCAGGAGGCCATCACAGCTGAAAAAAGCCTGAACGAGTAAAGTTAAGCTGGCCATGCCCACCCTGGCTACGCCCATACATGTACTTTCCTCCCGAGATCAAACACAACCCTGATGCAGCCTTCAATAAAATTGAGTTTGAACACCGCTGAACTAGAGCAATCTACACATCACATTCCTTGATGAGAGAGAAAGCATGAAAAAGGGGCAATGCCCCTGATGTCATCACTGTGACATTTATTTATATATTTAAAAGATTTGCATGTTTGCTCATCTAAAACATAACTCTGAGCAGCTCATAACAATAATAAAAACTGTATGCATGTATTTATGTACAGTATGTATGTATACATGCATGTATGTATATATGTAATTTATCATCACTATCCAGAATGACTCTGGGCATTCTCTTACAATGGTTTATTAAAACCATAAAACAGTCACGTTCAATCAAGAGGAGCAGAGAGGAGCGGAGGGGATAAGAAAGGACGGGACAGGAGAGGCACAGAACAAAACAGAAGAAAAGAGGAAGGGGTAGACTTCTGTAATCTACATAGACTTCTGTACAGCCTTTGATTCAGTGGTACACGACAAACTATTCCTAAAATTAAAATCTTACGGTATCTCTGGACACTTGCATAACTAGATAGAAGCATTCCTGTCAAACAGACAACAAATGGTCAAAATTGAGAGCGTCCTATCAAATTCTGTACCTGTCAACAGTGGTGTCCCCCAAGGCAGTGTTCTAGGACCAACTCTCTTCATACTCTACATAAATGACCTCTGTGATCATATCAAGAGCAACTGCATTCTCTTCGCTGATGATGTAAAGCTATTCAACACCACAGACAATACTGCTACCCTTCAAAATGACCTTGACTATGTATCAGAATGGTCAAACAAATGGCAACTTCAAATCTCAACAAATAAATGCTCTGTCCTACATATTGGCAAAAAAAAATCAGAAAATAAAATACAGGCTGAATAGTCAAGACCTTGTTGATGATCCAAACTCTGTCAAGGATCTTGGAGTACTCATCTCAAATGATCTAAGTGCTAGAGCCCACTGTAACTACCTAGCCAAAAAGCCGTTAAGAGTTATTAACTTAATCTTATGTAGCTTTTTCTTTTACACTACTAACTAGAGCATACAAAATATTTGCTAGACTAATACTTGAATACAGCTCATCAGTCTGGAACACACATTACGTATCTGATATTAATACAGTTGAGAAAGTCCAGAAATATTTCACAAGAAGAGTTCTCCACTCCTCTACGCGTTGCAGAATACCTTATGCCACCAGATTCGAAATTCTAGACCTAGAAAACCTAGAACTATGCCACCTTCGGTCTGATCTAAGTATAGTATATAAAATCATACATTGCAATGTCCTACCTGTCAATGAATACTTCAGCTTCAACCATAACAACATAAGAGCAAGCAATAGATACAAACTCAAGATTAATCGCACCAAACTTGATTGCAGGAAATACAACTTCAGCAACAGAGTGGTCAATGTCTGGAATATTCTATCTGACTCTGTGGTTTCTTCCCTAAACCCCAAAAACTTTAACCTTAGACTGTCTACTATTGACCGCACCCCTTTCCTAAGAGGTCTGTAGGGGACGTACATAAGTGCACCAACGTGGCTACCATCCCTGTCCTATTGTTTCATATATATATATATATATATATATATAGTTCTTCGGGTTTTCTCCCACGTACAATTGGAAATATCTAGGTGACGTTTCGATGAAGTCTCATTCATCATCTTCAGGCTTGTGTCTTCGGCCTTGTGCTTCTCAGCGTAACTCTGAGAAGCACAAGGCCGAAGACACAAGCCTGAAGATGATGAATGAGACTTCATCGAAACGTCGCCTAGATATTTCCAATTCTACGTGGGAGAAAACCCGAAGAACCAAAGATCCACATACAAATACCCGCGAAAATCTCAGAATATATATATTATCAGCTTAAAAACCTTACATATATATATATATGTAATTATATATTAATTATCAGCTTAAAAACCTTATATATATATATATATATATATATATATATATATATATATATATATATATATATATATATATATATATATATATATATATATATATATATATATATATATATATATATATATATATATATATATATATACTTTGTATTACAACACCCTGTTAAGCCCCAATTAAGGGAGAAAGCATACTGCTTTCTTTTCTGTCTTTTGGCTCATCACCAGAGACCATACCGACAGAAAGCTATTTGTTTCGTTGCCTTTTGTTTACATGTGTGTAAGGTTTTTAAGCTGATAATTTTAAATAATAAATAAGGGAGACTAGTATAGATCTATTTCGAGCTAGTTAGCTCTCTTCAGCTAGCCATACCCTTACTGGGATTCGAACCAGGGAAGTATTACATGTGAGGCAGTTGTAATTGCCACTACACCACTGGCTCTCTCCTTATCAGCTCAGGCAGGGGAATAAGTATATACTTTGTATTACAACACCCTGTTAAGCCCCAATTAAGGGAGAAAGCATACTGCTTTCTTTTCTGTCTTTCGGCTCATCACCAGAGACCATACCGACAGAAAGCTATTTGTTTTGTTGCCTTTTGTTTACATGTGTGTAAGGTTTTTAAGCTGATAATTTTAAATAATAAATAAGGGAGACTAGTATAGATCTATTTCGAGCTAGTTAGCTCTCTTCAGCTAGCCATACCCTTACTGGGATTCGAACCAGGGAAGTATTACATGTGAGGCAGTTGTAATTGCCACTACACCACTGGCTCTCTCCTTATCAGCTCAGGCAGGGGAATAAGTATATACTTTGTATTACAGCACCCTGTTAAGCCCCAATTAAGGTAGAAAGCATACTGCTTTCTTTTCTGTCTTTCGGCTCATCACCAGAGACCATACCGACAGAAAGCTATTTGTTTCGTTGCCTTTTGTTTACATGTGTGTAAGGTTTTTAAGCTGGTAATTTTAAATAATAAATAAGGGAGACTAGTATAGATCTATTTCGAGCTAGTTAGCTCTCTTCAGCTAGCCATACCCTTACTGGGATTCGAACCAGGGAAGTATTACATGTGAGGCAGTTGTAATTGCCACTACACCACTGGCTCTCTCCTTATATATATATGTGGATACATATATACATATATGTGGATCTTTGGTTCTTCGGGTTTTCTCCCGTGTAGAGTTGGAAATATTTAGGCGACGTTTCGATGAAGTCTCATTCATCATCTTCAGGCTTGTGTCTTTGGCCTTGTGCTTCTCAGAGTGATGTGAGCTTGCAGCTGCTTCTTCCTTTTAACTACTAGTGGGGGTGTGACTTGATTGGGTGGGGGCTTGGCTGTGTTCTGATTGGGTGGGGGTGTGTTCTCATTGGTTGGGGGTTTGGCTGTGTTCTGATTGGTTGGGGGGTTAGCTGTGTTCTGATTGGCTGGGGGTGTGTTCTGTTCTGGTGGGGGTTTGGTTGTACTCCGGTTAGTCTCAGTTGCTGGGGGATTTGAGCTGGTGAGCTGCGATCTTATTGTTTGGCTTCGCGTTCTTGGTCGTGCCACATCTTCATGGTGGGCATCAGTTCCCTTCATGTATGGGTTGGGGGGGGGGGTTGAAGCAGGTAGTGATGCAGCTGTGGTACGGCTTCTGGTCCGTGGTCGTGTTTCATCTTCTGTGTGGGTGTGAGTCTGCTTTCTGCGTGGAAGTGTGGTGGTAGTTTCTTGTGTGGCCCTCGTGGGTGTGGGTCTGGTGTCCTTTATGTTAGGTACTCTTTTGTTAATGAGGGCGGGTTTCCAAATGGCTGGTAGGCGGGAGGTGTCATCTCGTTTATTCATGCTGTGTGGGCGTTTTTCTATCTCTATGGCTTATCTGATTATTCTGTTGTTGAAGTGTTCAGTTTTGGCGATAGTTCTAGTATTTTTAAAGTCAATCTTGTGTCCTGTGGCTTTGAGGTGTTGGACCAGGGAAGAGGTCGGTTTTCTTTTTTGATTGAGTTCTTATGTTCTTCAGTGCGTGCACTTATCCTTCTGTTAGTTTGTCCAATGTATGTGGTGGGGCAGGAGGTGCACGGGATTTCGTATACTCCTTGGTTTTCTAACTCAATTTTGTCTTTAGGGTTTCTTAGGATGGTGGATATTTTTCCGTTTGTGCAGAATGCTGTTTTAATGTTGTGTTTTTGGAGGATCTTGCTGATTTTGTTTGTAGTGCCTTTTATATATAGGAGGAGGGCTTTGCCATTTTCTTGTTCTCTGTCTTGGATTTTGGTTGCGGTTTCTTTTTGGATTAGGTGAGTAATCTTTCTTCTTTGGAATCCATTTGCTGTTAGTACGTTAGTGAGAGTGTGTAGTTCGGTTTTTAGGTGTTGTTCATCGGCTAAGCATTTTGTTCTGGAGATGAGTGTCTCAGCTACGGAATTGATCTGTGCTGGGTGGTGGTGTGAGAGTGCGTGTAGATAGCGGTTTGTATGTGTTTTCTTCTGGTAGATGGTGTGTCCTAGGGAGCCATTGGATTTTTTGTATACTAAGACATCTAGGAAGGGAAGTTGATTGTTAGCTTCTGTTTCCATGGTGAATTGTATTTTGGAGTGTAGGCTGTTGAGGTGTGTGAGGAAGTTGTTCAGTTTTTCTTTCCCATGTGGCCAGATTATGAAGGTGTCATCTACGTATCTGAGCCAGAGTTTGGGTTTGTGATCATATTTTTCTAGAGCTTGTGTTTCAAAGTGTTCCATGTAAAGGTTTGCGATGACAGGTGAGAGGGGTGATCCCATGGGTGCTCCTTCTATTTGTTTATATTTTTGTCCATTGTAGGTGAAGTATGTATTGGATAGGCAGTGGTTGGTCAGATCTAGGATGTGCTTGGGGGGGTTGTATTTATTTTGGATGGCTGTCAAGGCTTCTTTTATAGGCACTTGGGTGAAGAGGGATATGACATCGAAGCTCACTAATAGATCGCTGGGTTGTAAGTTTTGTTTCTTTATGATCTCGATGAACTGGAATGAGTTTCTTACATGTGAGTTGATGGATTCAGCATAGGGCTGTAGTTGTTTGGCGAGAAATTTGGCTAGGTTTTGTAGAGGTGAGCCTATGGAGATGACTATAGGTCTAAGTGGGGTTCCTTCTTTGTGTATCTTGGGGAGACCATAAAGCTTAGGGCATCTGGATGATTTCTCTCTGGGTATGATTCTTTGCTGGATTTCTTCGCTGATGGGGGAGGCTTTTATTTTAGATCTGGTGGTTTTTTCTAGGTAGGTGGTGGGGTCTGTGTTTAGGGGTTTGTATGTGGGGTCTTGGAATAGGTTGGTTAACTTAGTTTGGTAGTCGGATGTGTTCATAACCACTGTCGCATTGCCCTTGTCTGCTGGTAGGATTATTATGCTGGTGTCTTTTTTCAGGTTAAGTAGTGCAGTTTGTTCTTCTTTGGATAAGTTGCTTTTGGGTGGTTTGCTAGTGCAGAGGATGTTGGTAATTTCGAGTCTGATTCTGTTCGCATCATCAGGGTTGGTTTTGGTCAGGCTGGTTTCAACTCCGCATATGATGGTTTCTGTGGGGATGTGTTTGGGAGCGACAGCAAAGTTGAATCCTTTCGAAAGGACATTGGTTTTGGCTTCGCTGAGGATCTTGTCTGAGATGTTGTGCACTGTTTGTTTCATGTGTGGCTGTGAGGGGGGAGGAGTTTGTTTCTGGTGTTGTTGTAGTTTTCTGAGTTTGTTGGTGTGTGTGTCTGTCTTGAGGGTGGTCTGTGTTTCGGCTCTCCAGACAGCGAGTTGTTTGGTTTTGTCCCAAAGTGCGGGGTGAATCTTGTTGCTGAGTCTGAGGTGAAGTGTGAGGAGATCTTTGTTGATTTGGTCTAGGAGGAATCTTTTTGTGTGAAGTTCATTTCTGATTAGGGCCAATTCTGTTCTTTTTAGGATGCGTTTGATGGCTGCTGTGTTGGTGTGGAATTTCAATTGGAAGCTTATGGGGATTAAATTTTGATCTCGGCAGTTGCGTAGGAATGCGAGGTCACATAAAATGGAAGCTCTTTGGACTTCAAGTTTTTCGTAAGTCCTGGTCAGATGGTGGGTTTCCTCCCCGTAGAGGTGCAATATTTGTTTTCGGAGATTTTCGCGGGTATTTGTATGTGGATCTTTGGTTCTTCGGGTTTTCTCCTGCGTAGAGTTGGAAATATCTAGGCGACGTTTCGATGAAGTCTCATTCATGATCTTCAGGCTTGTGTCTTCGGCCTTGTGCTTCTCAGAGTGATGTGAGCTTGCAGCTGCTTCTTCCTTTTAACTACTAGTGGGGGTGTGACTTGATTGGGTGGGGGCTTGGCTGTGTTCTCATTGGTTGGGGGTTTGGCTGTGTTCTGATTGGTTGGGGGTTTGGCTGTGTTCTGATTGGCTGGGGGGGTGTTCTGTTCTGGTGGGGGTTTGGTTGTACTGAGACTAACCGGAGTACAACCAAGAAGCACTGAGAACTCAGAGTACAACTCTGAGAAGCACAAGGCCGAAGACACAAGCCTGAAGATGATGAATGAGACTTCATCGAAACGTCGCCTAGATATTTCCAACTCTACGCGGGAGAAAACCTGAAGAACCAAAGATCCACATATATATATATATATATATATATATATATATATATACTTTGTATTACAACACCCTGTTAAGCCCCAATTAAGGGAGAAAGCATACTGCTTTCTTTTCTGTCTTTCGGCTCATCACCAGAGACCATACCGACAGAAAGCTATTTGTTTCGTTGCCTTTTGTTTACATGTGTGTAAGGCTTAACAGGGTGTTGTAATACAAAGTATATACTTATTCCCCTGCCTGAGCTGATAAGGAGAGAGCCAGTGGTGTAGAGGCAATTACAACTGCCTCACATGTAATACTTCCCTGGTTCGAATCCCAGTAAGGGTATGGCTAGCTGAAGAGAGCTAACTAGCTCGAAATAGATCTATACTAGTCTCCCTTATTTATTGTTTAAAAATTATCAGCTTAAAAACCTTACACACACACACACATATATATATATATATATATATATATGTGTGTGTGTAAGGTTTTTAAGCTGATAATTTTAAATAATAAATAAGGGAGACTAGTATAGATCTATTTCGAGCTAGTTAGCTCTCTTCAGCTAGCCATACCCTTACTGGGATTCGAACCAGGGAAGTATTACATGTGAGGCAGTTGTAATTGCCACTACACCACTGGCTCTCTCCTTATATATATATGTGGATTTCAAGTACACAAGTACTCAAGTACACAAGTACACAATATGGGAAATCTGCATTGGAGAAAAAGATTTTAAAAAACAACACCCAAGAAAAGAGGCTATACAAAGAGATGGTAAGGAAGGGACTATAGGCAGACTAAATGTTTAGAGGTTTCCTTACCTATCTTTTATAAACATCATACAGCCTCTGGCTGGTTCTGGACATTAGTCAAATATTCACAATCTCAAAATGGTTTTTAGGCTTATTTTAATTTCCTGCAAAATTCTTTGCATTATTGTGTTATTGTAATAAGACTCCACTTAATTATGACCCTCAAGAATAGATATGTCAGCATAAAAGTCAAAATACGTAGTAGACACACTATTTGTATTAAACCAGATATATATATAATAAAACACACACACACACCCATTACAAACTATTAAATATAAGATTATTATTTGGAAAAAAATGGAGAAAGGCTTGGAAAATTAAATGAGCAATGATACTGTGTTCCACCTTAAATATAGTAATAGTTCAAGTTCAAATTGTGTGGTTTTCCATGTCCTGGATTGCAATCAAATTTATTAAATATTATTTAAGATGATCAGGGCAGAGACATATAGAACTGTTTTGGTTGTATTCACTTCATGTTAAAATTAAAGAAAATCAATTGCACGTTTAAAAAGCAACTTTCCACCTGAAAGTCTGTAAAGAGAAGAAAAAAATCAAGGAAGTCCAGTTGTCTCCTGAAAAAGCACCTTTGGGACAACTTTCCACCTGGTTTACTAGGACAAGACATTCAGACTTGCCACTTTAACCATCACTGAACAATTATTATCCACTCCACTAGCTTCCTTCAGCCTTTTGTAAAAGCAAGTCACTGTCTCAGAAAGAACCTTACTTCTTTCAAAATCCCAGAAGTTCAAAAGCAGCAACGGCCTCTGAGGCAAATAACAAGGACTTTGCTTGAATAAACTGCTAGGAAGCACCTTGAGGTAAAACCAACAATTTCCCATTCTATAAATGTTTTTCAAAGCACTTGATCAAAATTGAATTGATTCAAAATGATCTTACGAGTGGCCAGATCACCCACAAAATTTACTATTCCTATTTTATGGTTATCCCATAATGTTAGCTTCACTTGGTTAACATGTGAAAATTTTGTGATTTCTTAGTTGTGCATTAGTGGTGGGATTCAATTTTTTTTAACTACCGGTTCTGTGGGGGTGGCTTGGTGGAGGTGGCAGGGGAAGGATATTGTAAAATTTCCAGTCAGAGGTGGTATTTGCCGGTTCTCTGAACTACTCAAAATTTCGGCTACCGGTTCTTCAGAACTGGTCAGTACCTGCTGAATACTGTTGTGTATATATTTTGAAGCATAAGATATTAAAGTGGTTCCCCCACCATCACTGCTGTACTATCTGCCAGGACTCAATAGAGTGTAAATAGTAATTTTCAAGTTAAGTCCAAAGAGAAGGTGAGTTCTGAAGTGCTTATTCTATTCTGGCATTAAAGAGAGTTGCCAGTGGCCTCAGAGGCTTAATGAAGCAGGAGATGGTCTTTCCTCCATGGTTTGAGCCCCAGCACCGAGTCCATGTGTTATATCAAAGAGAACTCTAGCCACTTCCTCAGACTCTACAAACCAAGAAAATTTGGCAAGATGCCTTCCTAGTCATCATATCACATTCTGTCCATGAGGAGTCAATAGATTGTTAATTGGAGTAACCATTAACCAAAATCCTTGGGTAAATTGCTCATAGCAGTTAGGTTGGAAGTCCACCTGTAACTTTATACCAGAAACTGTCCAGCCTGATTTAGACCATCAACTCACAGTCAACATTTGCAATAATGGACAATCTTGCTTTTTCATTGCATTTTTTTCCTTATACAAAATAATTCATTTGCCAATTATATATTTTTATCAGTTTCTTTCTTTATTTAGTTATTTGCTTACATATTATTTATTTATTTATTTAGTCAAACAATTATTAGATAACAGGTATAAGTATAAACAAGGTTATAAATACATGAAACGGATGCGAATAAGAAAACAAAAAGAAACAATAAGACAGGGACGGTAGGCACATTTGGTGTGCTTATGCACGCCCCCTACTTTACATGTTTACATGTTGGCTGCTCAAAGCTACTGACTGAATGTCTTACAGATCTCCAACCAGTAATAAGAATAAACCCAAAATAATGCATCAACAATATCAATTAAGCAAAGACCAAGGAACAACCCTAACATGTGTAAACATTTATCCTCCAGAATGGAACAAATACAAATCCCCAGGCTGTGATTATTTTTTTAAATTATAAATATATTATTCATCTCATCTCTTGATGTGCTCTAAAGGCTGGAATTCTCTCATGAGTTATTACATTGTTTAGTAAAAGTGAACCCATTTAACAGCTTTTAAGACCTTCACAGTTATGATGCAAAATCAAGAGAGTGCAGCCTCATCATGTTAACTTCTACCTTGTCCATGTCAGCAGTCTGAACCCTAAATGCTCAAATTTAGCAGATCCCTAACATGGGTTTATTTTTTTTATAATGCTACCTTTGTTAGGAACACTTCAAATGTCATATTTCATTGGATTAAGTTTGCTACAGGAACTCTAAAGTCATGTAATATAGCAATCAAAATAGTTACTGTTTTGTTTTTCTATTGTGATAATCATATGAAGTAGTTGTCAATCAATAATACATGCATAAATACTGGGCAAAACAATAATAGTTTACAGAGGGTTACTCTTTTGCAAAGCAGCTCACATACATTATATTAGTAATTCAAGCCTTTCTGAAATATAGGCTAGAGCAGTAGTATTATTTCCTCATTTGGAAGTTAAAAATTGAGACCCAAACACCAGCTTTTCGAATCTATAATGAACAATTTTTGATAAATGGAAATCTAACTGTGCTGACCCGGCACCCAAAGACAACAAATCCCCTGTAATTAATTAAATGTTTGCGTTTTTAGAAGCACCAGCAGTTACGGCAAAAAGTCTCTCCCTCTCACACAGCAGGCTAACAAGTCTGTCCATCAGGGAGATAAATAGTTGTCTGCCACACCTATTCATCTCCACTCCCTGCCTTTTATCCCCAGAGCAACTGTGTGTCTAGCAGCTATGGCTCCTCCATCCCGAGGATTGGCCCATAGATTTCCACTGCTCTCCTCTCTTCTGCCTTCTGAACTTCCGCATGTCAGGCACTGAACCCAACTATTCCTCCTCTTCCTCATCAGCTACCTTTAGACCTGGGGGCTGTTGACTCTCCATCTGAGGGCTGACGGATGGCCCAGGCTTCACCTCTGTCTCTATCTCTGACAGCTCCATTCCTCTTCCCGCTTAGAGCTCCCAAGTTGCCCTGATGCTGGCCCTGACTCCCACGTCGCCTCCTCATCTGATTTGCCTGCTGGAGGGACCCACAGCCAACAGGCCACAACACTAACCTTATAACTGCTATGAAAACGCACCTAAAGATCTCTTGTTAAACATTTTCCAGAATGAATATATTTATTATGAGTCATCAAATGATTGCAGCTATGTACTCTTTTGCAAAACGATCAGTGATAGTTAATCTTAACACGTACCACAGATGTGTTTATTTAAACCAATTCTGTATTCATCCCTATATAGTAAGTGAAGTCTGAAAGCCACTTTGTCTCCAAGTTGCAATGTTAATTTGAAGGTAACTGTCCTTTCCATGATTAATTCCATTCAAAGCAATAACCATTATTTACCAGATTTTGACGGTTTTATCACTCATCATTTTAGTAAATTTCCATTGAAAATGCTAAAAGTGTTCATCATAAGGCACATAACTGCTTCAGCTGTAAAAATGACCAACACAAGTGCTGGTTCTCAAACATTAAATTATACTGTAATTAATAAAGACCGTTAAACTGTCTACTAGCAACAGCAATTTAGGTAGCCACATTTGATTGGCTATAAATTGTAACTACATTAAAATTCCAGAAATATTAGCAATATGGACTCCTCAATGGAAATAGGTGCTGATCGCTAGCGCTCTGGTTTCGTAACAGAAGCCCAGGTCATGTTGGACACAAAACACCGGGCGAAGATCAGGCCTTAGCACTTTTAATCTTGTGAAACAAGCAATTACAAATAGGTGCATCGATTTGTTAAAAAGCTTTAGCTGACATAAATTGCTTCCTGTTAGCTTTTGGCTCTGGTGCATAAATATCACCAAGTCTAATATTAATTAGGGTCACAAAACAACAAGGGTCAGTTGCTACACTACACCATCAGGGCCATGTCAATTGTTTTATGACAAAAGTTAGCTGCTCTTGTTTGGCCTACTGAGATAATCCTTGTGTGTGTGTGTGTGTGTGTGTGTGTGTGTGTGTGTGCGTGCATGCATGTGTGTGTGTAAAAGGCTAAAGATGTTATGGTTCTATTAAGATAAACATTCATTTAAGATTGCATATAATTTAACATCATATTATACATTAGCATTTTATAACTTTCTATTTTAAAAATTTAAAAGCCAGTTTGGTGCAGTGATTAGAGGCACCAGCACATCTCTTGTTCTAGTACTGTCTTAGACAGGAAACCAATTGGGTGACCTTTGCCAGTCACTCTCTCAGTCCTAGGAAGAAGGAATCAAGGGCAAACCACTTTTGTAACACCTTGCCAAGAAAACTGCATGGGCTTGCTGAGGCAATTGCCAGGAATCTAGACTGACTTGAAGATGTACACGTAAGAGAGACACACAGAGGACACACCAATACATCAATATACGTGCACAGATGCAGAGAGGAAAAGAGAGAGAGAGAGAAATTGACACAAATGGAGACACACAGACACACATACAGAAACATACATATTGTTGAAGACTAGCTACAAGCACAAGAACTCACTATACGGGCCTTCCCATTGGCTTTATATAAACCTTATAGCATCCCACAGGATGATTCTCAGCAGGTTGAGTACAACGCCTCCCCAGTGTCACTTTCTGGTAACATCCTAATTGCTTAAGTTCATCTACTTACAAAGTCAACAATATCAAAAGCTACTGAGAAATCAAGGGTATCAGCAGGATTGCATATTCACTGTACTCTCTTCTGATACCAGCAATCTGCACTGTCTGCATGCTTATTCCAGATTTAAGCTGATAGACGAAAGTTCAAGAGAACTGTCTGTTAGAATGACCCAAAATGTAGTGTTACCATCTTCTTTACCAGATTGGTTAAATTGCCCAGTGCCTGGCAAAAGTACAGGAAATCAGACCTAGATAAAAGTTCTTTAGGATAAATGCAAATCTCATCACAATGCAAGAATGTGAGAACTGAAGAAAACAAACAAGCTTACTTTGGGTTCCCTGCAATCCAACAAGCAGAAATCAGAGCTGTGGGTAATCTGGATCTTTTCTTGTTCAGAGCCTAGGACAACTACCTTAACCTTCTGCTGTCCTTCTGCAAAAAATGGCTAATTATCTAACTAATTCAGAATTGCCAACCATCATCCAACAAGGCCTGATCTTTCTGAGACTTTTCTGCGCTATCCAATGCCCCAATGATTCATTGCAAAGTCACAAGCTGCAAAGCCCTGCAGCTTGTGCAGGTTCCAATTCAATCTGATCCATTTGATAGACACGTACTGTAGATATTGAACTGTAGCACAACGTCTTTCAGAATGAGGTATAGAATAGAACTGTGAAGTTAGTGAAATTCCATACGAGGAAAGGTTGGTACCACTTATGTGAAGGAACAGCAGTATATGAGACCAATCAGCCTATCTTCATTGTACACATTAGGTTCGCTTCTTTGGCTTATGCATTATCTTTCATTAGAAGTCAACCTCATATTCAATAGGTATATAACCAATATATATGATAACTGCCAATACTACCCTGGCAGATCAAGAAAAGGTGTCAACCACTCTAATTAAAAGGATCTGAGTTCTCTTCTACATCAATTTCTTCCTTCATGAAGAGCCTATCTGACTGTGTATTGCTAATGTATGCTAATGATAATGTCCCTGCTGGCCAGCTATTTATTAGTATGCATATATAAGCTTCCTTGTTTATAATAACACAAACTGTTCTGGTTTGTTATAGACATTTATTTACTTATTAACAGCATATTGAGTATTTAATTATTAATACTTCCTCTATCAACTGACATTGCTTGATGTATAGAAGAATCTCAAAAAGCAAATACCCCACTAATAATAACAACAACAACAATAAATCCAGCATAGTTATCTCATTTGCTTTGTACATTGTCATTTTTTGTGAATAACAACAACAACAACAATAATAGCAACCTGTATCAACCATCAGAGCCAGTCAATGATATTTGTGATACATTTTTAAATGTTCAGTTGACTGAGTTTCATGTTTAATGAATAAAAGTTTATAATAATATAAATAAATACATACATAACCATACAATCCTAAAATGGTGATTAGGGGACTGGAAGCTAAAACATATGAAGAATGGTTACAAGAATTGGGCATGTCTAATCTAATGAAGAGAAGGATTAGGGATGACATGATAGCAGCATTTCAACATCTAAGGGACTGCCACAAAGAAGAGGGAGTGAACCTGTTATCTAAAGCACTTGAAAGCAGGACAAGAAGTAATGGATGGAAACTCATCAAGGAGACATCCAGCTTAGAAATAAGGAGAACTTTCCAGACAGTGAGAACAATTAATCAATGGAACTGCTAGCATCACTGGAGTTTTTAAAAAAGATTAGACAATTGTTTGTCTGAAATTGTATAGGGTTTTCTGCTGGAGCAAGGAGTTGGACTAGAAGACTCCCAAGGTTACTTCCAACTCTGTTTTTCTGTTCTAAAAGGAAATAAAACAATCCCTTTCATTCCCACCTGCCATTCCATTGTCAAAAGCCTAAAGACATTGTCTGAAGGCCAGCAGTAAAAGGGCTAACACATTCCCTGATGCAGGTATGCTTCCGAATAATTCTTCATTTGCACAGAAAACAACCAGCATTTTAATTTAGATCTGAAAACTCTGGTCACCAGTGCAATTATAAAATTGAGGTTATAATCTAAGCATAGAATTGCATATCATCCTCAAAAGGCAGCCACACATTATAGCAATTCAATTATGTAGTGACAAATCATGGTTAAAAAAATAATTCTGGCTTATTATGTATGAACTGACCTAACCATACAAAGATTGATTTTTTACTTCTTTTTTTAATGCTTTATGACATGGAGCATCAAAAATTAGAATTCTAAACAAACATGTTATCATTATTATAGTACCATATTAGTTGCATGTTTCCTTTAATATAACACTTAATTTTACACACACATACACAGACAGATAGAGAGACATATATACAGAAATATTGTTCTGTATATGCACAGAGAGAGACACAAATATATATACAGAAATATATAGAGAAATGTTTTTTATAAAAGGCTCTTTTCCTTCACACATACACTCATTTCTCCATGTGGAAATTAATGTCACATTATAGCCTGGTATGTATTTGAAGATTTCTGTAATAATATTTTTTTAAACTTCCCCACTTTCAGTAAATGGAATTGTGCAGGTTATTTGCACAGAATAAATCAAATGTATCATATCCACTGTTTTCTTTAGATTGGCACAACACATAGAAAAATACAGTTACCCAATTCTTTTTTTAAAAAAAAAAAAATCTGGATAAAATGTATTAAATATGATTTTCACTGTAATAGAATATTAATGGAACCCAACTCTCATTTCCCATTAAGCTGATTTCGTCTTCATACACACATGCTTTTTATTATTTTGCACTCATGCAAAAATTCCACATTCAGAGAGTTTCCATCTACTTAGGAATGTCTCTGGCGAACACTGAGCAAGAAATATCAAGCTGAGGCTGAAGGGACAAATATGAAAAGATAAGAGGTAGTTCGCCACAGATAAAATACAGTAAAAATGCCAATGACATAACAGTGAGTAACATCCAACCTGGGAAGAAAAGCTACAGAAATGATTATATTTTAAATACTTTTTTCCCCCTTACTCTGATACTGCAGAGATGAAAATGGTTGATTTGCAGCATAAAAGATTCATTAATTACCATTTCAATATTGAAAACCATTTTGCCAACTAACAGAAGGAGGTAAAGCACTGAATTAAATCTGCTAATAAAATTGTGTAATATAAAGTTTACTAGGGATTTCTCAAGCTCCTGAATTCAGAAGAACGAAATCTGTCAGATCATCAGTCTAAAGGTCCCAATAGCTGACTGGAAAGATTGATTAGAACTGTAAATGAAACAAATTGAGGATTAAAAAAAAAAAAAACTCCACGAGCTTCTTCCTGAAGATGACCTGTTGCTGATATTGAGTTATGAGAGTCAACCTCCTTAGCAGCTGATATCCACTGATGTGGTGTACCCTGAAGACTGTCTTCAATTCCTTAACCAAGGCTTTATAAAACCTCTTAAGTCTTCTTGTAAGCAAGGGAAGGTCAGATGGTCTGCAGCAGAATAAACCATGCTCAAGTATTGATCATCATTCTTTTCAATATTTGTAAACTTTTTTTACGGAAATAATATAAAGAACAGTTTACTTGCTTACTTTTTTTTATTCAAGGCTATTGATTCAACTTACATGGCTGCCTATGTACATACAGTATACATATATACAGGTGTATGGCTTCTGATAACCGTCTTGGCAATTATACATATAAATCTAATCAAACCACTCTCTCCAAATTCATCATCATTCCATTCTTTCTATAACCTAGCCTTTCTAATCATCAAAACCATAAATCACAAACTCATTTTCTTCCTCAGGCAAAAAGTCTATAGGGGTTTCCAGTCCTTGATGAATGTCAATAATGACCTTTCTCTAATCAAAGAAGTAAATATGTCCATGTGTCAATTTCACCAATTGTACCAGAAGAGGATATTTGTAGCTTGGGGTTGATTGGTGGGGTCTTTGGTGTGCTCTAAGCTTGGATGTTTTCTTGCAGATGTTTCATTGCCCAACTAGGTAACATCATCAGTGCATCATCAATTGACCACTTCAGCAATTATTTTTCACTGCCTCTCTTTCTGCCTGTGATCAAGGTCATCAAAGAAATCAGGTCTTGGGTCTGGTTAGTCTAAAGAAAAGAAGAATTCGTGGTGACATGATAACAGTATTTCAGTATTTGAGAGGCTACCACAAAGAGGAGGGGGACAAATTATCCTCCAAAGCACCAGAGGGCAGGACAAGTAACAATGGATGGAAACTAATCAAAGAGAGAAGCAACCCAGAATTAAGGAGAAACTTCCTAACAGGGAGGACAATTAACCAGTGGAACAGCTTGCCTTCAGAAATCATGGCCGCTCCATCGCTGGAGGTTTTAAAGAAAAGACTGGAAAGTCACTTGTCTGAGATGGTATAGCTTCTCCTGCTTGAGCAGGGGGCTGCACTAGAAGATCTCCAAGGTCCCTTCCAGTTTCTATTTTATTCCATTCCATTCCATTCTATTCTTAATACTTTTCACTGTCATCTGCAATGCAATTTTAGAATCTCCTTAATTCTTAGTGGGTTCTATGATTCCTAACAGAGATATCTTAGAATTGATTCTAGAATTAGGGTGCTTATAGATTGGCTCAAGACCTTAGTGACGTTAAGGCAATGAATTTAAAAAGTACAATAATGGCAATATTTGGTTTGAACCAACCTGAGAATTGAAACTCTACTGTCATTCCTCATTCCCATTTTGCAGTTCAATTTGCAAATAATCAAAAGTATTATAAAAAGAATGCAACATAATGGGATAAATTATTAGCAAAAACTGTTCATTAGGCAAAGCTGGAAAAAAATATGTTTGGAGAAACAAGGTCTAAAGGTCCTACTATCTATATTTGAATGTGAACAGACTGAGAAGGATTTATTCAAACAGGGTAAACGGGCACAGCAGATAGAATCCTGACTCTAAAAGGATCCAATTTGAGTAAGAAATTATAACTTTTTAAAGACATTGTGGAATTTCAGCCAAAAAATTATCTTGGCATCATTGTACTCTGTGAAATATTGACCTTGTGTGTAACAACTATCAAAAAGATATCAAATTCTATACGGGGATTATTTAAGAAAGGAAATTGAAAATAACTCTGCCAATATCATAAAAAAATTAAGCTCTTGACCACAACTGGCACAATGCACACGACTGTGATTCCCACATCTCAGAATAGACAATGTCAAGCTGGAAAACGTACAATCCAAATTTTTATACAATATGCTGTCATTTTAGTCTAGAATATAGAACAGAATATAGACTTAATAAGAAAGTTACTGAGAAGGGATACAATAGGAGTATTAAACATTATTTCTGATGGAGAGAAGGCAAAGATTATTGCCGCTGATGTCATAAATATCCAGGATTATTCTGGGATGCTGAACGATAACATATGCAAGTCAGACAATAAGTCATGTAAGCAAAGTTAGAATCTTGTCATCAAATAAGATAACATTAAATCATCTTTATATAGGATGAGGTTATCAATTATCATTATAGCTAAATTAATATATCTTTGAATGCTTGTTGCTAATGAACATGTGTGTTGATAGTTGTACTTGTAGAGTTCCCATCAACATTCAGTTTAATTATTTATTCAGTTTATTATGTATTTGTTTGTTTGTTTGTTTTTCACATTTTGGAAATCTCTCCCATCTCTCTCAAAGAGAGGCTCTTTGTTCACCACTGTGTAAAATTGGTCTCTGGGACACACAGATTTTGGGCTGTTCCATTAGAACTTTTAGAATGACAAAATATGTACAGCAGTTCTTCTCAAGTTAGGTTTCCAAGGCCAGTTCTGTCAGGCTATCTATCATACACTTGAGAAAGTTAACACTGAGGTCTTGTGGAGATTCATTTTACGACATGCTCGATACAAGTCTTTTAATCCACATGACAACCCTTTTAAGCTCAAAACATGACAACTGTATCTCTTATTGAAAATATACTATACGGTCAAAATATACTATGTAAAACAGCTGTGAGAAGATAAAATACATATGGAGAAAAGCCACATTAGTAAAATACAGTTTTGTTTCTGCACAGTCATCAGAATGCTTATTCACATTGTGTCTTTTTACATTGATTGTTCATTAGCTAATCATGCCTAGGGATTTTACTCAAGCTTTACACCCCAAATTGGATCATAGTATAGTTTCAAGAAAATTAAGATGTAAATACTGCAAGTCTATCTGTTTGAATTTAATTTTATGTACTTGCCAATTTTTCCTTCCATCTCAGCATGAACATTCTTTCCTATTTTTCACAAGACTTATTCCCAATTAATTTTTTTTTTTAGAATCTCCATCTTTAGTTGATCAGTTAAACTACTGCAGTGTAGATTCATCTGGAATTCTTAACCATATTCTGAATTAATTAATTAATGAGTTTTGTATTGCTTTTTGCCAAACAAATGCCCCAATTAGATTTTCATTTTTAAAAAGAAAAATAATAATCTTATATGCTTATAAACAAACATCTTATATGTTAAGATTATTTAAGGGCACTATTGTTAAAGGATGATACCATATAAAATAGATGAAAGAGTTTCAATAATTTTTATATGTATTTTCAGTGTATGAAAGGTTTTTTTTTTTTAAAAAAAAAGACAGACGGCTTTAAACATTTTTTTATGCACCTGACAATTAATATTATTTAAAATTTGTCAAACAAGACTATTTCCAGAAAAACATCACCTACTCACTTTAGCCTCTGAATCTCTCAAAAAAAAATCTGGGATCAGTAATGGATTATCTCTGGCCTGATTGGTTAGGCTGGTAATGAATGAAATAGACAGTCCTGCAGATAGTTGGGTGTAAAGCCATAAAGTGCTTTGTAAGTTAAACCAACATCTTATGTTGCAGCCACAAACCAAATGGCAACCAATGCACGGTTCATAAAAAATGTCATATGGTCTCAATGTCAGGAGCCAGAAAGTATGTGGGTTTCAGTATTTTGGACCAACTGTAATTTCCAAATAGTTTTTAAAGGCAATGCCAAATAGAATGTATTATAGAAATATAAGCAAGTGCTGATATGGACATGAAGTCAAGGTTCCGACCATGCCCTAATAAAATTAAGAGTCTCAGCCATTAGCAAGAATAATCCAGTTGTTTATTAGGAGCACCATTCCAGCAGTACCTAGGTGAAGCCAGTCACATTTCCCAATGAAGCAATTTCGTGGCTCATAAAAATCACTCCCTCCAGCCATTGTGGGTTTCCTTGGAGATGGTCTTGGCTTCTGCAGGCTAGGCTGTGTCTTGTTTTAACTAAGGTGTGAATTCCTTGGTGCAGCTGCGAGGTGCAATTCCCATTCCCTTGCCTATTGCAACTTGGGAGCAGGTCGGGAAAGCTTCATGAATTGACACAGGAATTATGTAGCCAGATCCTCCTTTCCCAAATAAAGACACAATTGATGCAAAAATCCCTCCAGCCACAGGAGGAACTGTGAATCCAGAAGGGTTGTCGTATCATGAACCTGCTCCATGACAAACTGTTGGATGAACTCTCCCAGTTGCTTCATATAGATGTTGAATAAGATGGCAACTTGTGTTTCTGATAACAGAGATGGAAAAGCTTCCTTACCCCATCTCATACCATGCTGAAGAACATAGGAGGAAACAAGACCAGAGATGGTTTATCACATTAAATTGTAGCTTAACAAAGTATTTAGATGTGATCTTTATGATAAAACAATCATAACCTTATTGCTCCATGGACAAAAATGCAAATAATGCCATTATTAAGTCCACCAATGATGTTTTTAACATCCAGCAGAATGAGTGTATTATTTCTTTATTGATAAAGTTTATTAGCCGCCTGTCTTACCATAAAGTAACTCTGGGCAGCTTGCAGATATAAAAATATATCTTGAATTTCAATCTCAATTCAATTCAGAATAGAGCTGGAAGGGATCCTAAAAGTGTTCTAGTCCAACTCCTTGCTCAAACACGAGACCTATACAACATTAAAACATGAATAAATTAACATCTACATGTAAACATGAAAAAAATTAAAACCCAAGATTAAAATGGCTGCTCTTTCCAAATTCTGTTTCTTGGTTTCTCATAGTCAGAATACCCAAGGTCAAACTATATTTATTTTTTGTCTGGACTGCCTAATACAATCATGCTAGAGCAATTGTCTAGCCAAGAGGTCAGCTTTGGCAAAACCAGTGGCCATTTGATGCACATGAATTATTCCTAGTAATATCTGACATTTATATTTAGTTTAGTGTTCACATAAATGGAAAAAGCAGAAGGAGAGATTGCTCTGTAGGCATAGCCTTGTGTTATTAATAATAAACCATTGAACAAGAGATTATTTTTTAAAAAGTATGATTTGATGCATGAAGAGAATTTTTACTTCACCTTCATAATTCCTTTTATGAAATAAAATGAGAGAAAGTTAAATGTATGCCATAGATTGGAAATCCACCTGACCGTGTTTGGAATCAAAGTTATATTTAGTATATATTAAAAATCACCAAGAAAAGTTAAAATGGCTATGTAAGGCCCGATACTTTCTGCTGCTCAATTGTGGTTTTAACATTTCTAGAATAAGATTTCGAATTGCTCAACTCAAAACAAAAACATATAATAAAAACCAAGTCATAGGCTGCTTATTGCAAAGTTCATTTCCCTTCAAAAGTCCTTTAATTAAGAAAGCTGTAGAATACATTTCCTTTGGTGTGCAAAAAGGTGTGTAATTAAACCATCAGCATAATACCTTTCTACATGTAAAACCTGCACTTATGAACTTTAACTGCTGGATAAAAACTCCTATTACATGACCATTAAGTATTATGAATAAAGTGAGTCATTGTAGTACTTGATTAATTTTTATGCACTAAGCTTTGTGTTCAGCAGAATTTTGATTTCCATTGGTATCTGTTCCTGACAAACCTAAGTGGCTTTGTGGATCAGTCTCTCAGCCCTTATTTCTTCCCAATATACTACTATTCCCTCAATCATAAACCTTCATTTATAGACCCAAAGCCTAATTCTAACCAAGGAATTTGCATTTTTCTGATTGCTACAATTTTTTATTTGTTTGTACTTTCTTCTGATCTCCTCAGCTTATCCAAATAGTAATGCAATTGACTTTCATATCTATACTGAAAATAGATTGCTAGCAGGCTCACAGAATTTGAGATCCAGCATTAGGTATCAAGATATTTGTGTGAACTGAAGAGATGGAGCATGCAGAAGCTTCATTGCAAAACAGTGATCTAATATTGATCTTTCCTTTTATGCTACAGAGCTGTCTCACCACATTTACCAAGCAAGTACTTTTATTTTCCCTTTTTTCCAACTCTTGAAATTGCAATGGATTGGGAAATGCTATAGAACAAGAGTATCAAACTCACACTATCATGGTGTCATCATGTGACTTATCGGGATTTTCCCCCCTTCACTAAACCAGGGGAGGCCAGGGCCAGCACGTGACACATCCGGCCCAGAGGCCGCTGTCATGACCCTGTTGGAGACTGACTCTGAGGGAGAGGAGGAACAGCCAACAGGGAGTAGAAGTGTGGCTCTGGAGGTTGTGGAGGAGGCTGTGGAAGGGCACAAGCCAGCTGGGCAGTCAGAGGAGGACCCAGGTCCATCCCCTCTCCATCCTAGGGCACGCAGGGAGGAGAGGATAAGGGAGAAACGTGAATGGCATGTCTACGGTGGAGGAAAGGGTCTTGATCTCCTTCATGGGCTGCAGCTGTGAGAATTATTTAAAAAGATGGACTGTGCATGAGCCAGTGCTGGAAACAAAGCATGAAAATATTTCTAGTCTGTCCATTATGATATCCTCAGCTTATCCAAATAGTTTGGTGTCCTTCCCAGTGCATATTCCGATATCTGTGGACATCTTCAAGCCCTTATCTTGCCTGGTTCAGTGTGGTTTATGTTGTTTTTTCTAGTTATAATTTATAGGTATTTTTAGTTTAAACAGCATTTCCTCCTTTTTGCAATTGTTTGTGGAGAGTTGTTTTGTCTCCAGTCAAGGATATTTGGAGCTTTGAAGCCAAGTTGAAGGAATTAAAGGGACTTCACCTGTTTTTGTGCCTGCATTGTTTTTGTATCCCACCCTGGGTCATCACAGCCACAAGTTTGACACCCTTGCTATAGAACATTAGTGGAAGGCCTAACTTTCTCAGGGCCTGGTCAGTGGAATAGCTTTGCCATGTAAACACCATTAGCTCATTCTGAATTTCAGCACAAAATCCAGAAAAGAAGTCACCAACTTTAAGAATGCAAGTATTGTGACTTACAGAAGAATGCCCGATCCATCAAAATGGTGGATTGAGGAACTGGGATTCTACATATGTTCTAGGAAATGCGATCATTATTTGGATACCTGACCCAATGTGGAAGCCATTTATAATTTCAAATTGAAAGGACTCAAGCCATCATGTTAATTAAGGATAAGGTCTTTAACTAAGATTCTCAATCCTGTATTCAACTCAATCTTGTCTGGCTCAGACATGTTAGGCTACATTCATTTTTTGCCTAACTGGATGGGGATGCTGAAAATTTTAGCCCAACAGATCTGGACTGGGGTCAAGGAAATCAATCGCCTTAAATTGTATTTTTTCTTATCCCTGGTTCTGTTTTTTGTTCATATTAATAATCCATATGAGTTACACACATGTGCATTTTTACTAGGCTACTGCACAACTAGTTATGTTTATATCCAACCTTATATCCTTTTTCCATTTTTGTCTGTGAAATATCACTCTGGCAATCTATGTTTAAATGAGGAAACGGGGGGTAAAAGATGCCCTCCCCAGTGCGTCCTACTGTTCTGCTTCTAGATAAATGTTTGGTTCAGAAGTCTTTATGAAATTACCAATCAAGCTTTTCTCCAACATTCTGCCTGCCTTAATCAGGTGGCTGGGGGAGCAATTTCTCATTAGCAGCAGGTGGTTGTTTACACATTATATAAACTCTCATCCTTGGCAATGCTCGGCAGGGATGTCTGCATTTTACTTCAACATCTGCTGCTCCTTCTCTCACTGTTATGCAGATCAAGGGACGCCCTCCTTTCCCCTCAGAAGAGATGAGTCCCAGTTTGGATGAGCTGAGAGACAAATGTAAAGCTTAACAGTAAACGTTTGCGGTAGAAAGTTAGGAGACGGTGGGAAATCGTTTTATCTTATTCTCCTGCCCATTTCTCCTCTAGTCGAGATGGTTACGTCTCGAGAAGGCCTTAGCAAAGGAGAAATGTAAATAACAAGTAGTACTGAATCCTCCACATGTTCCTTCAGTAATCCCCCTCACTGTATTTTCCCTTACCCAAGGAATTTGGGGAAATTCTGCAACATTGTGATCCTCTTGTGGGATTGGTCCTGCTGTTTGATTAAATAAATGATCATGTTCTAATCAGAATGTTGGTCACAACACACCAGTAAGGTAAAGGTAAAGGTTCCACTCGCACATACGTGCTAGTCGTTTCCAGCTCTAGGGAGTGGTGCTCATCTTCATTACAAAGTCAAAGAGCCAGCCCCTGTCCAAAGACATCTGTGGTCATGTGGCCAGCATGACTAAATGCTGAAGACACAGGGAACACTGTTACCTTCCCACCAAGGTGGTCCCTATTTTACTACTTGCATTTTTACATGCTTTCAAACTGCTAGGTTGGCAGATACTGGGACAAGTAATGGGAGCTCCCTCTGTTATGCGGTGCTAGGGATTCGAACCACCAAACTGCTGACCTTTCTGATCGACAAGCTCAGTGTCTTAACCACTGAGTGACCACATCCCTCATTCACAACACACTAAAGACCTTTAAAAAATAGGGAGGAGCTCATATACCAAATGGAAGTTTTTCCTCTTTTCTTAGGTTTGATGCTACTGTAATGAGTAAACCTAACTCTTTTCTGCTGTGACATATTTATATGAATGTCACATTCTGGGGCAGATATATCAGAATTCAACAGTGAGGTATTTAAGCAATTAAAATAAATAATATTAATTTTATCCATGATCAAGCCCTTACAGTGGTGGAGGAAAGATTTAATAAATATTTTTGCATTGAAACTTGCATCATCACTTCTCCAGCTGACCCTTATCACTGCTCAGATTTCTCCATCCTTCTGAATTCAGGGATGAGGGAAGGGAAGGGTAGAGGCCAGATCCACTGTGATCATGTCAATGAAAAAAAAATCCTTTATTTATCTGTCCAGGTTTCCACAGACTTCATATGGTCAAGTGCTCATTCAATTACACTTTCTTTCCTTCCTATCTGGCTGGGTTTCAAAATATTTCTCCTTGCAATGTGTATGCCCAGACAGTCACCTGGCTAGCCTCCAAATGGCATTGTTGTGTTTTCAATATACAAAAATATGAATTGGGAAGAAACCTGAGGAGGAAAAAGAAAGTGGAAGCATGTTCTTTTGTTGTCTTTCTGGGAAGTATTTTTCATCAGTTGCAGGATCTACCCATGCTTTGATTCAAGGAGGAACTGCAGAACAGAACAGTAAAAGAAGGCATCTTTCGGAACATAAACCTTTCAACACACGACTATAAGGAATGTGTTTTCTCCACAGACAGATAATACTGTTCCTTAAATGATCTCACAAAACGGAATATAATAGCCAAGATTAAGAACTTCCTGTTAAAGTATGAGATAAATGGTCAGGTTGCAGAGCTTTTACAAAGTGAGATCAGAAGTGAAGAATTCTGAATCAGCATTATCTAAAATTTAAAGTAAAAACCCAGGTAGAATTACATTCCTAATTTGATTGCGCTATGGAACTGGACAAAAGACTTCCTTTATTTTATTATCTCCCTCTTTAACCAAGCTTTATATAAGACGTCTGCTCTCTTATATTTGTGCAGAATTCTGCATGGGCTTGTGGATTTCAAGAAACCTTCCCATCAAGTTTATTACAAGACAGGGATGCTGAAAAGTCTCCTCCACACAATGCAAAGATCAGGTACTATTCTCCTCTTCCTCCACCATGTCCACTTAAACATATATGGCACTTAGAAGTACATAGTAGGTAAGGTAAAAGAGTCCTTGCAGATTTAACTCCACTAGTTATGGCTGACTATAGGGGTGGCGCTCATCTCCATTTCAAGGCCATTGAACCAGCGCTGTCCAAAGACCTTTCCACAGTCATATGGACAGCATAATGTCATGGAGCGCTATTACTTTCCCACGGAAGTGGTACATAATACATATTTATCTACTCAGATTTGCATGCTTTTGAAATGCTAGTTGGCAGGAGCTGGGGTGAAGATGGGACCTCACCCATTGCATGGAGCATAGGTCTTGAACCTGGGCTGCTGGCTTTCCAGCCGACAAGCCTAGTGTCTTAACCACTGAGCCACTGCGCCTTCCCAGGATTATATAGTATTGTTTCAAAAATAAATAACATCCTATATTCTCTAATAGAAATTGCTAGTCCAACTTAAGGATGGAACTCCTCCCCTATGTTCAGTTCTTCCTTCCTTTTTTTAAGATTAGGAATGACTAGTATGTTGAACGAGGCCATTGGGTGGGTCCATATTTCTGTGGTTCACATTTTTAATTCCTGCTCAGTTTGTGGTGGCCTTTAACTATCTGAAGAACTGTGGTGGGATTCAAAATTTTTTACTACTGGTTCTGTAGGCGTGGCTTGGTGGGTGTGGCAGGGGAAGGTTACTGCAAAATCCTCATTTCCTGCCCACTCCACTAACCTGCTTTCCAGCTCTGTTCTCCTGTGCAGGGCAAAAAAAAAAGACCCAGCCGATCAGCTGGGACTCGGGAGGCAGAGAATAGATGGGGGCAGGGCCAGTCAGAGGTGGTATTTGCCGGGTCTCCGAACTACTCAAAATTTCTGCCGGTTCTCCAGAACTGGTCAGAACCTGCTAAATACCATCTCTGGTCTCATCCTTTTGGAAGTAGCCCACCCCATTTGTTTCAGCAAAAGGGCCTACTTTGGATCCATCTGCCAAAGAATTTTGGCCACTGGGATCCAGGAAAAAAGCTTCCTCTCCTGTAGAGCCTGCCTTTCGAAATATTCTCCTGTTAGAGATGAGGCCTTTCCCCACACTCCTGGTCTTCTGAAGGGCCTTAAAACATGGCTCAGGGCTCCGATAGGGCCCTATTTTGTTGAGGGTAGCTGACCAGGTAAAGAAGACTCTGCCTTCCAGGCTTCTCATCATCTCAGGTTTTAGCTTTTCTACACAATTTTCACTTTATTTTCTAGTACTTCTTTAACTTTTTATTATATTATTTAGTCACATAGAGTCACTATACCAATGAGATGGGTGACTTAGCAATTTAAATAAAAGAATTAAATAAAAATAAAAATGTGCTTTTTAGAGCAAAAAGAAACACTGACCATTGAATTAGAATTAGAGTAGAAAAGAGCTGGAAGGAACCTTGGAGGTCTTCTAGTCCAGCCCCCTGCTCAAGCAGGAGAAATTATACCATCTCAGACAAGTCACTGTCCAGTCTCTTCTTGAAAACCTCCAGTGATGGAGAGCGCATGATGTCTGAAGGCAAGCTGTTCCCCTGGTTAATTGTTCTCAATGTTAGGAAGTTTCTCCTTAATTCCAGGTTGCTTGTCTCCTTGATTAGTTTCCATCTATTGTTTCTTGTCCTGCCCTCTGATGCTTTGGAGGATAATTTGACCTTCACTTCTTTGTGGCAGCCCATCAAATACTGGAATACTGCCACTGGAAGTTACCTTTGCTAACACATGATGATGTTCAATGCAGCATCTTTATAAAACTATTTCATCCTGTTGCGACAAGGATATTCATTTTTAATGTTTGAAATATTTTTCCTGGTTGAGCTTTATTTGTAAGTTTTGATCAAAAGTTATCTTTACAACTTACCCTGTGGAGCTTATCTTCTCCACTGCAGTCATGAGTCTTACAATAATTATAAAGCAGCTTCCTCAATACTGCCGAAGTGTTAGGAGAAATATTTTATTGATATTCCCCAATGAGCATAAATCTTTTTATAAATCGTTTCATTCCTATTGACCATAAAGCAAATGTAACCATGACTGCTATAAATGTTTATACCTGCTAATGGTTTGATGGACTCATATATCTAGCAATGGTAACGAGGATCGTTAGACTGAAGAAGGTCGAAAAGTGTTTTATCACTTAAAAATGGAATCCTTTCTTAGAAAATAAAACTATGGGTTTATCACTGATTTTAAAAGGTCAGGGTTAAAAAGCTTATTAGAGTTGTTTTACTTACAGTAGCTGTTCAGAAGACTTAGCTGACTCAGCAGCACATCAGTGTTAGTAGCTGTATTAGGGACAGTTGAATGTTTGAGTCCTAATTAATTCTCTGAAAATAATTTAAAATAAAGTATCTATTAGCAAATGCCTTTGTTCGCGTATGCCTTTTTTTTTTTTCATAGTGGCAATGCTCAAAAGATCAAATACAGGTAGTCCTTGACTTACAACCACAAATGAGCCCAAAATTTATGTTGCTACGTGGGTTTTGCCCCATTTTATGACTTTTCTTTATGACCACAATTGTTATATATACTGCACAAGCCAGAAAGAGAGCTGTGAAAAATATCTAAAGACCTTTACATCCTGGACATAAGCTGTTTCAACTTCTTTCCTCAAGACGATGCTATAGGGCACTGAATGCCAAAACAACCAGACACAAAAACAGTTCCCTCCCCCTCCCCCATGCTATCACTCTGCTAAATAACTATGGTAATTCTGCTAAACAACTGTGGTAATTCCCGCAACACTGTCTATGCCCTAGGATGTCAGGGCTGTATTATCAATTACTCTTCTCATCTTTTCATCTTTCCTATTACCTATATTCTTCTTGTAGAAAGTTAGCATCCCCCCCCCCCCCAGAAGAATGCAATATTTTTGGAAATATTAGAAAAGGCAGAATATTATATTTCCCTAAAGGAGAAACATGCTCTTGGAAAGCAGCCCTCATCTTTTTAATAGCCCTAGCAGGACTGGGCCAGCCGATCTACAAGACAAAAGACCTTCAGCTCTAGGCTGATGCGATTAAGACATGACCCCTCAGGACATAATAGGATAGCATCTAGCAGCAGAGCTCACCACATGGCACAACAAGCCCCTTCATTGCATCATTCAGCAAGCTTCAATCAAGCCTGGGACTCAGACAGCTTATAAAGTTAGCAGTGACCCCTACAATAACCAATAGAATATATTTCTTGTACAGGAACAGGAAGCTCAAGGACAAGGCCCAAAAGAGGATATAAATAACCCTCACTCTCCACTTCATGTGGTCAGCTGCCCAGGACCTCAAATCCACGTGGTCCTGTTCGTCAATAAACCATCTTTCCAATCAGCCTCCATGTTTCCAGTGTCTTTCTCCCCACTTGGAACTGAACCAGATGGATATTTCTTCCAACATTCTTATGACTGTAATTTTGTTGTTTGTATCTCATAATGTATGTTGATTACCTTTATTTAGTGTTCTATTATGATTTATGTTGTTGGCTTATTTAGTATCCTATGATTATCACTGAATTTATATCTTATGATTTATGATGATTGTACGTTATGATTATGATCATGATTTATCACTTGTTGCTTGTATGTACACTGAGAGCTTATGCACCAGAGACAAATTCCTTGTGTGTCCAATCACACTTGGCCAATAAAGAATTCTATTCTGTTCTATTTTGTTCCTGTTCCTGTTCCTATTTTATTCCATTGACTACTCCTGTTGCAAAAGGTGATCACATGACCATGGGACACTGCAACTGTTATAAATATGAGTCAATTGCCAATTTTGATCACATGGCCATGGGGATGCTGCAACAGTTATATGTGTGAAAAACGGTCATGTCATTTATTTCAGTGCTGTTGTAACTTTGATGAGTGACACATTGGTCACTAAACAAATTGTTGTAAGTTGAGGACTACCTATACAAGAATTCTAATCCTGATGAAAAGGGCCATAGACATCACAGATCAAAAAGCCCAGCTGGATTTGAATTAGATGGATCATTGGAAGAGATCCAAAGCCTGGTAACAAGGAAGATAGGGTCAATTGTGTACTAACAAGTCTAACATCTGGGGAAATCCATGGAGATAAAATCCATGGAGAACAAGTACTTTAGTGGAAAAGATATTGGGAGTGAAATAGGTAGATATTAATACTTGACAATATGAAATATACGTGATTCATAGTTTAGGAGTTACATAAGCAAAGTCAACTTGCTTCAGCCAAAATTTAAAAAAAAAATCTGCTGCAGGGTATAGAGAAATTAAAATTTGTTCTCAAAGGAATACACATAAGATTCTCTTGTGACTTCGTCTCTACCAGATGTTCTGTAGTAGCATCCTAAAAAAATTCTCTGCAGAGCACCTAAAATAGTCTTGTATTTGTAACATCAGCAGAGTGTTTTACCTGTGAAACTACACAGTCTCAAGTTTGAACTAATTAAACTTTAGTTAATGATTCATCTAAACATCTTGAAACTACTTCAAATTTGAGAGGTTAAGCTACCTAATAGGCAACATTTTTGTACACAGTGAAGCACTCAATATATCTTAAGTATATTAGAGTGTACAAATGCATTTTCTGGCTGTATAAAATTTGAGGTAAGATGAGCAGCCTATACATTTCATAAATAAATAAATAAAATAATAAATGGTTGAGGGAAAAGAAGAACTATGTGGACATGGATGTAGACTATCTGCACTCTGACTAAAAAAAGGAAAGATTGGGCTTTCTTGTTTCTATACTGAAAAACAGCATCTAGTCTTAAGAAAAGTCCATAATCATGTATATAGACCAGTGATGAGACAGAAATGCTGTCTGACCATCCACTGTTTCAACCTGGTGAAACTTGTTTGGCACTTACACTTCAGAAAGATATGTCTATTAACCTTGTCCCCAGTGTCCTGTATACATTCCCTTGCATCTTGTATCCCCAATCTTCTCTCATTCCAAAGAAAGAGTTTAGGATTGTGCACTGGTTATAATCATCCCTGACCTGGGGTGCCATAGTTACTGTCATTCTTGCCCTTATAATCTCCCATCTGGATTACTGCAATGTGCTCTACATGGGACTGACCTTGAAGAGGATTTGGAAGCTTCAACTGGTGCAGAATACAACTGTATGGGTAGTAAATGGTGTTTGTACATGTAGTGCCACCACTCTGTGGACTGCACTACTTGTCAGTTGCTTCCAGATACAGTTCAAGATGCTGGTTGTCACCTGTAAAGCCGTTCATAGCTGGAGACTGGGTTACTTGAGGTACTTTGGATCTCGTCAGATTTTTTGAATTTTCTGCAAGATAAAATCACTCAGATTCGGGATGGGTTGGACTCTGACTGGACAACTCTGGATGGGATGGCGGGGGTGGATTTCGGGGAGGTCATTTGGGGTGAGTTCGATCCTGTGACTCTCGAGGATGTGGACAGGATACTGGGTGGGCTTAATGCCACCACATGTTTACTGGATCCGCGTCCCTCCTGGCTGGTTTTGGCCACCGGGAGGTGAAACAAGGTTGGTTCCAGGGTATTATTAATGCTTCCTTGAGTGAGGGGCTCTTGCCTGCTGCCTTGAAAGAGGTGGTGGTGAGGCCCCTCCTCAAGAAACCATTCCTGGACCCAACATTATTATCTAACTATCGTCCTGTCTCCAACCTTTGCTTTGTGGCGAAGGCTGTTGAGAGTGTGGTGGTACGACAGTTCTCTCAGCACCTGGATGAAGCTGTCTATTTAGATCTGTGCCAATTGGGTTTTAGGCCCGGGCACAGCACGGAGACGGCGTTGGTCATGTTGGTGATGATCTCTGGAGGGCCCGGGACAGGGGTTGTTCCTCTGTCTTGGTCCTGTTAGATCTCTCGGTGGCTTTTGATACTGTTGACTACAGTATCTTATTGCGACGGCTGGGGGGACTGGGAGTGGGAGGCACCATGTTATGGTGGTTCTCCTCCTTCCTCTCTGACCGTTCACAATTTGTGTTGGCAGGGGGGCAGAGGTCGGCCCAGAGGCCCCTGATTTGCGTGGTACCTCAGGGGTCTGTGCTCTCGCCCCTGCTGTTCAACATTTATGTGAAGCTTCTGGGTGAGATCATCCGTGATTTTGGGGTAGAGTTCCATCAGTATGCTGATGACATTCAGTTATACATTTCTACCCCAGGCCACTCCAACGAAGCTGTTGAAGTGATGACCCGGTGCCTGGAAGCCGTGCGGAGCTGGATGGGGTGAAACAGGCTTCAACTCAACCCGGCCAAAATCGAGTGGCTGTGGTATCCAGCACCAGCTAACTCCATCGCTGGCCATGGGAGGAGAAATTTTGACCCTCACGGAGAGGGCGCACAATCTGGGTGTCCTTCTGGACATACGGCTGTTGTTAGAAGATCATATAGCGGCCGTTGCCAGGGGGGCTTTTTGTCAAGTCCATAGGATCTACCAATTGCGGCCCTTTCTGGATCGGGATGCACTCCACACAGTCACATCTGCCCTCGTCATCTCCCACCTAGATTATTGCAATGCTCTCTACATGGGGCTCCCCTTGAAGAGCCTCCGGAGGCTTCAGCTGGTGCAGAATGCGGCCACATGGGTGATTTTGGGGGCTTCTCGGAGCTCCCATGTTACACCGCTCTTGCGCGAGCTGCATTGGCTTCCGGTGGCCTTCCGGGTGCGATTCAAGGTGTTAGTGGTCACCTTTAAAGCACTCCATGGCTTGGGACCTGGGTACTTATGGGACTGCCTGTTGCCACCATCGGCCTCCCATCGGCCAGTGTACTCCCACAGGGTGGGCCTCCTTGGGGTGCCGTCAGCTGGGCGATGCACGCTGAAGACCCACCTTTTCCAACAAGCCAGTCTGGCCTAGAGTTACTGGTAGGGTTTTAATTGGTTTTAATGGTTGTAGCTTTTAAAAGTTTTATTCCTTGTTCAGTCTTATTTTTATTGTATTCCAGCCACTAATTTAATCTATTTTAACTCTATTTTAAAATTGTATTTGTAATTGTGTTGTTTTTTTACTTGGCTGTACACCGCCCAGAGTCCCTTTGGGACAGGGGGCGGTATATAAAATCAAATAAATAAATAAGTACCAGTTGGTGGAACCCAGGAAGTTTGCCTTTTCTGCATAATGCCTACCTCTAGAACATTCTCCCTCTGGAGATTAGGATGGCCCTGATCCTGCTGATTTTTCATAAGGCCTAAAGTCCTGATTTTATGCCCAGGTTCAGAACCTGAGTTTGTTTTTTTTTTGGTCTCTTGGTTGTGAACAACCATGGATTGTAATATTCTTCCTGGCTGCTGTGTATATTGTTATTGTTGTGCTATAATGGAAACTTGTTTTTAATTTATTTGATGGTTGTTCACTGCCCAGAGTTACATATTGAGATGGGTGGCCATACAAATTGAATGATTGAATGAATGAAATAAATAAATAACATTAGGTGGGCTTCCATTAACCTTCATTTGAATAAATAGAACTAAATAGGAAAAGAGAGAGAGAAGGCCTAGTGGTAAAGCATACTCATATTCAAGAGAACACAAGTAACTGCTCCCTCTTCTTCAGACAAAAGAAGCAAAGTTGGAAAGAAGAAGGGAAGGATAATTGGGGGGACAGTGTAATGCACAGTCTTTATTTTTATTCTCTGCTTGGATAAAATGCCTTGGAGAGACAGGAAGGTCCATTGCTGGATACAATTCATCATTCTTTCATTCTTTTTTCCTTTCTCTTTTACTAATGATTCTGTTATTAACCTAATGATTTGTCTTTTCCCAGAAGGGCATATACTAAAAGTTAGTCTTGGACAGAATGACTCACATCAGTGTTTCTATGTTTTGGGTGAATTTATGCCAGGATTTCAGCCACAAAGCATTTACAATTAGGAATAGTTTTACAATGCATACAGGGCATAACTTTGTTTAATATAACTGTGTAGGGATGCCAAATTCTAGGTGATCTCTTTCTAACAAGGAGGCTTATTCAAGCAGCAAGAACTAAATGTGAACACTTTTTCATTTTCCCCACTTCCTCTCTCCCACTCCACTTTCCAAAGCAAACACTTGCATAAAAAATGGAATATATCAATCATTTATGTTAGAAGTACAAGTTTTGAAGTTTAAATAAAAGATTAACAACGATAACAAGATGTTTTAGAACACAAACATACTTTGCAGAATGCTGATTTTGTTTAGAAAAGGTTCTGTGAGTAAACAGAACTTTTGTTGTTGTTGTTCAGATTTTAGTGTATTTTACTCTGTGTTATTGGTTATGCTATTGGGTGCTGTTGCCATTATTCTGTTGGCTCAAGTCACAAGAAAAGCACCTGGACAAAATAATATTAATACAAGAATAATTTCACAGTTTAGGCAGTGAGTTTCTTTTCTTGGATAGCAGTCTTCCAATACTGTACTTGAAGGGAAGAGAGGTTGATTTATTCTCCATGGCACCAGAGGGCAGGATAAGAAGCAGTGGAAGCTGTCAGAGGGAGATCCAACCTAGAAATAAGGAGGAATTTCCTAACACTAAGAATAAATAATCAATGGAACAGATTTCCTCCTGGAGTTGTGGGTGTTCCATTGTTGGAGTTTTTCAAAACAAGAGTGGGCAATCATTTATCTGGGGTAGTATAAGGACTCCTGCAAGAAGTTGGATTAGATGACCTCCAAGGTCCCTTCCAGCTTTACCTTACTATGATTCTATGGCTGAAGACGCTTATCATAAACGGCTTATCAAAAGCATCTTGAAAATTCCATCAGCAGTTTGGGAGAGGCCAACTCAATATGAATTCATAAGACATGTAGATCTATTTGATCTATCTCATAGACAAAAGCCAGGAAAAGCACCAGGGCCAGATAAGATAACTCCTTCTAGCTTAAAAGTCTGTGCTGATCAATTGGCCCCCATCTTCACCCGACTCTTCAATAAATCACTAGAGTTGTGCTATGTTCCTTCTTGCTTCAAACACTCTACTATTATCCCATTGCCAAAGAAGCCCTCTATCAGGGAACTGAATGACTACAGACCAGTTGCTCTAACATCTGTAGTTATGAAAATCTTTGAAAGGTTAGTGCTGTCATACCTAAAAACCATCACAGATCCACTGTTAGATCCTATGCAGTTTGCATACTGAGCAAATAGATCGACAGATGATGCTGTTAATATGGTACTGCACTACATCCTACAACACCTTGAATCTCCAAATACCTACGCCAGGGTCCTCTTTGTAGACTTAAGTTCAACATTCAATACCATCATTCCAGACATTCTTCTAACTAAACTAATCCAGCTAGTGGTACCTAAACACACTTGTAAGTGGATCATAAGCTTCCTAGCAGACAGGAAGCAGCAGGTGAAGCTAGGCAGAATCACATCTGATACCTGTACAATTAGCACAGCCCCCCCACCCCCAAGGTTGTGTGCTTTCTCCACTTCTCTTCTCCTACATACCAATGACTCCAAATGATCCATCTATTAAAATACTGAAGTTTGCAGATGATACAACAGTGATTGGTCTCATTCGCGACAACGACGAATCCGCATACAGACAGGAGGTTGTACAACTTGTCTCGTGGTGTAACTGGAACAATCTGGAACTGAACACACTCAAAACTGTAGAAATAGTGGCAGACTTTAGGAGAAACCCTCCCATACTACCACCTCTTACAATACTAGACAACAGTAGAGACAGTAGAGACCTTCAAATTTCTAGGTTCTATCAACAACAGAGTAGTCAATGTCTGGAATACTCTACCTGACTCTGTGATTTCTTCCCCAAACCCTAAAAACTTTAATCTTAGACTGTCTACTATTGATCTCACCCCTTTCCTAAGAGTTCTGTAGGGGGCGTGCATAAGCGCACCAACGTGCCTACTGTCCCTGTCCTATTGTTTCTTTTATTTTTCTTATATATACCCATTTCATGTATTCATAACTATGTATATATTTATACTTATTATCTTGTAAGCAATTGACAAATCAAATAAATTCTAAAAAAAAAAATTCTAAATATCACAAGACCCAAAATGGATACCTAACATCAAAAATATCATCAAAAAAGCACCACAAAGAATGTTCTTTCTGCGCCAACTCAGAAAGCTCAAACTGCCCAAGGAGCTGCTGATACAATTCTACAGAGGAATTATTGAATCTGTCATCTGCATCTCTATAACTGTCTGGTTTGGTTCTGCAACCCAACAAGACAGACACAGACTCCAGAGAGAGTAATTAGGAGTGCAGAAAAAACTACCAACCTCTTTTTTATTGAGGATCTGTATACTGCACGAGTTAAAAAGAGGGCTGTGAAAATATTTACAGATCCCTCACATCCCGGACATAAACTGTTTCAGTTCCTACCCTCAAACAACACTATATTTATTTATTTATTTATTTATTTATTTATTTATTTATTTATTTTTCAAATTTCTATACCACTCCCTCTCCCAAAAAGGGACTCGGGGCGGTGTACAGCCTACTAAAAACACATAGAATACACATAGAATAAATACAATTTAAATACAATTTAAAAGTAAATTAAATAAGCGAGTCCGGCTGTATCCCATCCAACTAAAAAATTTAAACATTTAAAATCAGGGATTAATTAAAAATTTTAAAATATAAAATTTAGCAATTAAAAGCCAATTTAGATTTAAAACCCAAGAACCCATTACTGGGCCAGGCCGGTCTGCTTGAAAAATAGGGTTTTAACTGCGCGCCGGAAGGTCAGGATATCCGTCATGGCCCGTATCTCCGGGGGGAGATCATTCCACAGGGAGGGGGCTCCCACAGAGAAAGCCTGCACCCTTGGGGCCGCCAGCCAACAACGATCAGGCGGCGGCACCCCAAGCAGGGCAACCCTGTGAGAGCGTACTGGGCGGCGGGAGGTTGTTGATGGCAGTAGGCGGTCCCGTAAGTACCCAGGTCCCGAGCCATGGAGCACTTTAAATACCATCAGTACCACCTTGAATCGAATCCGGAAGGCCACAGGAAGCCAGTGCAGCCTGCGGAGAAGCGGTGTTACGTGGGAGCTCCGAGGGGCACCCACGATCACCCGCGCGGCTGCATTCTGGACCAACTGCAACCTCTGGAGACTATTCAAGGGGAGCCCCATGTAGAGAGCATTGCAATAGTCCAAGCGGGAGATTACGAGGGTGGAAGTGACTGTGTGAAGTGCGCCCAGATCCAGAAAGGGCCGCAACTGGTGAATCAGACGAATCTGACAAAAAGCCCCCCTGGCGACGGCTGCAATATGTTCTTCCAAGGACAGCCGTACATCCAGGAGGACACCCAGATTGCGCGCCCTTTCCACGGGGGTCAGAACCTCTCCCCCCACGGCCAGTGAAGGAACAAGCCGGCTGTATCTGGGCGCAGGAAACCACAGCCACTCGGTTTTAGTCGGGTTGAGACGAAGCCTGTTATGACCCATCCAACTCCGCACGGCCTCCAGGCACCGGGTCATCACTTCGATGGCTTCGTTGGGGTGGCCCGGGGTGGAGATGTACAGCTGAGTATCATCAGCATACTGATGGAACTCCACCCCAAAGCCACGGATGATCTTACCCAGCGGCTTCACATAAATGTTGAACAGCAGGGGCGAGAGCACCGACCCCTGAGGGACCCCACATAGTAGGGGCCTCGGGGCCGATCTCTGCCCCCCTGTCAACACAAATTGCGAACGGTCGGAGAGGAAGGAGGTGAACCACCGTAACACGGTGCCTCCCACCCCCAACCCCTCCAACCGCCGCAATAAGATACTGTGGTCGACAGTATCAAAAGCCGCTGAGAGATCCAACAGGACCAGGACAGAGGAACAACCCCTGTCCCGAGCCCTCCAGAGATCATCCACCAACGCGACCAATGCCGTCTCCGTGCTGTGTCCGGGCCTGAAACCCGATTGCAGGGGGTCGAGATAACTCGCTTCATCCAGGTATTGCGGGAGCTGACGTGCCACCACACTCTCAACAACCTTCGCAACAAAGCGAAGGTTGGAGACTGGACGATAATTTGATAATAATGCTGGGTCCAGGGACGGTTTCTTGAGGAGGGGCCGCACCACCGCCTCTTTCAAGGCGGCAGGTAACAGCCCCTCTCTCAAGGAAGCGTTTATAATACCCTGGAACCAGCCTCGTGTCACCTCCCGAGTGGCCAAAACCAGCCAGGAGGGGCACGGGTCCAACAAACAAGTGGTGGCATTGAGCCCCCCCAGTATCCTGTCCACGTCCTCCAAGGTAACAGGATCGAACTCAATTGACCTCACCGATATCCACCCCCGCCCCCCCACCCGGAGATGCCCAGTCGGAGTCCAGCTCATCCCGGATCTGAGCGATTTTGTCCTGCAGAAACCTAGAAAACTCCTCAGCCCGCCCCTGCAAGGGATCCTCCCGCGCTCCCACCTCCAAAAGGGAGCGGGTCACCCTAAACAGGGCGGCTGGGCGGTTTTCTGCGGACGCAATAAGAGTGGAGAGGTAAGACCTCCTCGCCATCCTTATCGCCACTAAATACGTCTTAATATAAGATCGTAGTAGTGTTCGGTCAGACCCAGAGCAGCTAGCCCTCCAACTACTCTCCAGGCGTCTTTTCCGGCGCTTTATCTCCCTTAGCTCCTCAGAAAACCAAGGAGCTACTTGGGATCGGCACCAGGTCAGAGGCCGCAAGGGCACGACCCGGTCAAGGGCCCCAGCAGCCACCCTATCCCAGGTGGCGACCAAGCCTTCAACCGAGTCGTGTGTGTGAGCTTCGGGAAATGGCCCAAGCTCCGTCAGGAACCTATCTGGGTCCATCAGGCGCCTGGGGCGGTACCATTTTAGTGGTCCCGCCTCCCTGCGGCCAGGGGGTGCAGAACGGAAGTAGAGCTTCAGGAGCGAGTGATCAGTCCATGACAGGGGTTCTACAACTATATCCCCTACACCCAGATCACTCTGCCACTGATCCGAGACAAAAACCAAATCCAGGGTGTGACCTCCCACGTGAGTAGGGTCCCAAATTAACTGGGTCAGTCCCATGGCTGTCATGGAAGCCATGAACTCCTGAGCAATCCCCGAGGCACCGCCGGCAGAAGGCAGGTTGAAATCCCCCATGACCATAAGCCTGGGGGTCTCAACCGCCACGCCGGCTATGACCTCAAGGAGCTCAAGCAGGGCCGATGCCGCATAGCAGGGAGCCAGGTATGCGACCAACAAGCCCACCTGTACCCTGGGACCGAACTTCACGAAAAGAGACTCACACCCGGTCGTCTGAGAAACAGTGGATTCCCTCGGACACAGATCCTCCTTAATAACCACCGCAACCCCCCCTCCCCTCCCCTGGGCCCTCGGCCGATGAAAAATGCACCAGAACACCTAGACACAATAACAGTTTTTCCCAAGCAACATCACTCTGTTAAACAAATAATTCCTTCAACACTGTCCAACTATTTACAAAGTCTGCATTACTATTAATCTTCTCATCATTCCTTATTGCCCATCCCCTCCCACTTATGACTGTATGACTGTAACTTTGTCACTTGTATCCTTAAAATTTATATTGATTGTTTCCTAGTATGACCAATTGCTTATTGTACCCTAAGGCTATTATTAAGTGTTGTCCCTGATGATTCTTGACTTTTGACAAATGTATCTTTTCTTTTATGTACACTAAAAGCAAGACAAATTCCTTGGCGTCCAATCACACTTGGCCAATAAATAATTCTTTCTTTCTTTCTTTCTTTCTTTCTTTCTTTCTTTCTTTCTTTCTTTCTTTCTTTCTTTCTTTCTTTCTTTCTTTCTTTCTTTCTTTCTATCATCTATCAATCTATCTATCTATCTATCTATCTATCTATCTATCTATCTATCTATCTATCTATCTATCTATCTATCTATCTATCTATCTTGTCAGTAACTAACTGGTTTATTTTGTGTTTGCTATTGCTACGTACCATCAAGTGTCAATCCTTAGTGGCCATGTAAAATTTTCTCTAGAATAGTTGGTTTCCAACCAGATCCCCAAGACTTTCCAGTGTTGCTATTGTTGCTATTGTAATTGCCTCTATCCACAATGTAATTGCTTCTCATCCCCTTCTGTTTCCTTCTATCTTTGCCAGCATTGTAGACTTCTCCAGAAGTTAGATTTTCACATAATGTGTTTGAAGTATGACAATTTGAATCTGGTCATTTGTGTTTTGAGTAAGAATTCTGAATTGATTTGCTCTATGATCCATGTAGTTGGGTTTTTTTAGGGCTATCAATGACATTGGAGTCAAAAGTGGCAATTGTCTATCTGTTCTGCTTCTTCAATGTCTAACTTTGGTTTTCAAGAAGTGTCACAACCTTTGTATAATTCTGACATTTGTAGGTAGGACAAATCCCAGTAGCTGAATCTCTTTTCCAAGCCCTTTAATGCTATTCTATAAAACACTAGTTTCTTGTGTATATTGGACACTATAGCACCTGCTCTATTGTCTTCTAATTTGGATATATAGGAAGTATTTAATTTTCCCCCATAACTATGGGACTACTGTCTGTTACTAATTAATTCTACCACAAGTTCTTAGACCTGTTTTAGGCAAGTTTTCTTTAGCAAAAGTAAAATTTTCCTGTGGGCATTCTCTGAGCTTTCTCCTTTGCACATCTTCTTGAACTTAAGTTCGAAAAACCTGATCTTACATTATTTTTTGCCTCAGCTACAGAGCAATATTTCCATTCATCCATCTAATATTTAAACTCCTGAGTGTATTACCTAGCAATTAAAAACTGATTTACATGAAATGAGGGAATAGATTGAGAAACAAGGTGGGATTGCTGTCTGAACCCCTGCTTGAAGTATGTAATAACCCAGCTATGTGATACTAAGACTGACCCATGTCTTAAATTCATGATAAAGCTATTTCTTAAAATTAAAACTGCATCTACAGTTCAAGTAATCAGAATTCTAATGACTTTCTACTGAGAAAACATTTCTGGAATTTTGAGGAAAAATGCAAATGTTGTGATCTTTCTGTCTATACATGTGCAATATTCTTTAGTTATCCCCAAGCTAATTACCAATTGACACATCTCTATCACAATTCATAATTACTTGAATAAATTAACTGCCACAAAAGGTTGTCATGATTGCTATACATGATGATGGTTATAAAAATAATTAGCTAGATTAATGGGAATGATTTTTTCAACATCTATAAGGAATGCTAGTTTGATGAAAACACTGTGCTTTGAGGTAGTCAATGGTGGGATAGTGTTTTGTTTTGTGTTTTGTTAGTATTACATTGCTGAAAGTTTCATTTCAGTCACAGGATAATCTGGGCTACATTTACATCTAAAAGCTTTCTTGTTACCCATAAATAATTTGCCTTGTTAGTCTATATCGTCCTTTTACAAACTCTGTGACTTTAAGCTGTATGGACTTCAATTCCCAGAATTCAGTTTGCAAATTTCTGTTAACTTATCAAATCTATGGTTCCTGAGAAAGAATAGCCCTATAATAGCTTGCACTTTTACTGAAGCAGAAATTAGAAGCAATTACCTATGTGTAAAGAATTAATATTTAACAACAACAACAGCAACCAAAATTATCTAGTAGTTAAGGTACCAAACTAGAAACCAGGAGACTATGAGTTCTAGTCCCACCTTAGGCACAAAAGCCAGCTGGGTGACTTTGAGCCAGTCACTTTCTCTTAGCCCAACTCACCTAATAGGGTTGTTGTAGTAGGGAAAATAGGAGGAAGGCGTATTAGGTATGTCTGCCACCTTGAGTTATTTATAGAAAGAATAAAAGTGGGATTAAAAAAACTAATTAAAGAAATATGAGAAAAAAGCCTAGTTTATATTCATATAAATTGTTGCCAAGTATGAAGCATACCATATCAGTTTGCTTTTAACCTAGGTAAATTGTAGTGAATTTCAATACGGCAACTGATGGCACTTAGTCTCAACAGCTATGTGCAAGCTATAGCCGACTACATTGAGTGTCATTAAATTTACAATTGTTTTCTCTCTTTGCTCTCAGGTGACTCTCCCCTGCTATGAGATGAATTCTCAGGTCTCTGACCAAGATCCAATCTTTTTCCTCTTATCAAATTTAATAGAAAATGCTCTAGTCACAAAATTACAAGAATTGCCTCCTGGATAAATATCAATCTATTTTTAAATGCAAGATCAGCACTGATACTACTGCAACAGGGATACATCATTTCAAGCCTACATGGTGCCTCTCATTGCTTATTGCTCTTGAATCTAACAGCCTTAATTTGGGGACCATTGACCCTGCTGTGGAATGCTTAGATATTGCCATGAAGATTTCTGTCCACTTTCTGAAATCATGACACTTGACACAGACTACCTTAGGATGAAAATATGGAGCTATCCAATTTCTTACAGTATCGTATCATTGTCTTGCTTTGCTCTGGAAATGAAAAAGTTGCAAAAGAACTTGAGCACTGAAGAAACTTGGGCCAATTTGGAATATAACCCAACTTTGGTTATATTGGTTATGTTGATCTTCGGTTATATTGATCCTCACTCTGTATTTTGTACCACTCCATTTTGGATGTACCACTCCTGATTTGGTCAAAAAGACAGATTTTCTTGTGATTAATTATAAGTGCCAAGCTTTTCCCTGTTGATTGTAAGAAATGAAAGAAAACAAATACTCCACAAAAAGGTACTCATTTTATGCAAAACAATGAAAAGCTCTATAAACAGCCCTCTGCCATTTTTTAATGGAAGGCTAGAAATTAAAATCCCACCACTACAGAGAAATCACTTATGACAGATCCTTGCTTCTTATCACAATAGTACACTGTGGGTTATACTATTTTTTTAAATATGTGTGGTTCCCCTGCCTCCCCCTCCCCCAAAATAGCAAGTGACTCTTTAATAGTACATACAGTATGTATGAACAATCAACCAGTCCCCAACAACCACAGTGAAGAAGATACAGCAATAGCCACACTAGGATCAACTTTTGATGAGGTATCTTGGAAACCTATAATAGCACCTGAAGAATTAGAACAATATTGCATTGTCAACCATTTAAAGCCAACCCACACAAGATCCAATTATGTGTTTTCCACCTCCAAAATTGAGATGCAGGGGAAGAGTTAGATACAGGTAGTCCTTGACTTACAACAGTTCATTTAATGAGCATTCAAAGTTACAATCGCATTGAAAAAGATGACTTATGATCATTTTTCACATTTATCACTGTTGTAGTATCCCCATGTTTGCGTGATCAAAATTCAGACACTTGGCAATTGATTCACATTTGTGAAGGTTGCAGAGTCCCGAGGTCATGTTCACATTTTTTGTGAACTTCTGACTAGCAAAGTCAATGGAAAAGACAGGTTCACTTAACAACCATGTTACTAATTTAAGAATTGTAGTGATTTGCTTAATAAATGTAATAGAATAGTCATAAAACGAGGCAAAACTTATTTAACAAATGTTTTACTTAGTAATACAAATTTTGGCCTCAATTGTGGTCATAAGTTGAGGACTACATGTATTATGTGACAGCACTGTCCAACACCGAACTATCTCAGTGTGACATAGGATACTCTCTTTCAAATAGCACTGCCTGAACACTAAGACTAAAGTCAGCTTGAGGAACAATTTCATCAGGAAATTGATAAATTACATATGGGGAGCTCAATCATCTACATTGCTTGCATCAGCTTTGGCCTTGAGCATCTCTGCAGCAGAGTCTGCTGCTCCAGTGTGGGGGCATATCTGCACATGCAAAACAAGTTGATATTGCCACCAATGAAGCACTATACTAGTGACAGGATGTCTCAAATCTGCACCAACTGAGAAAATATATCCTCTTGCTGGGCATTGCCCCACCTAAGTTCAGGAGAGAAATAGCAGCTGTTGAAAGAATTAACCAAGAGAATGATTCTCGACATCCTCTGAAAGGATATATGCAGTGGATGACTGGGTGTGCAGCTGACAGTTACCCTCCTCCATCCCTTGGTTGGGGAAGGGAAGACTGGGCTGCCGCTGCCTTTTATAAGGGTGCATGGAGTGACATGGGGCTCCTCTTGCCTCTTCTCCTGCCTCACTTAGTCAACATCCCCTTTATTGATGCAATTTGGAGGTGGCCGGTGGGCAGGGGGTGGGGTGGGGGGAAGAAGGCTACTCAGCCGGTTCGCCGAACTCCACAAAAATTTAGCTTCTGGTTCTACTGAACCAGTGCGAACTGACTGAATCCCATCACTGGACATGTCCCAAGCCAGAGGTGGTATTCAGCAGGTTCTGACCAGTTCTGGAGAACCGATAGTGGAAATTTTGAGTAGGTCGAAGAACCAGCAAATACCACCTCTGACTGGAAATTTTACAGTATTTTTCCCTGCCATGCCCACCAAGCCATGCCCACAGAACTGGTAGTAAAAAAAAAAAAGAATCCCACCACTGCCCCAAGCCCATCTAGGAACAGCTTTACGTCCAGAATAAACACTTTTGAGGGTACACAAGAACAAAATTAAATTAAAAGATGGAGGAAGGAGAACATCAAGCAAGGGATATCATTAAAGAAGGATATGGCTGAAGCATCTGACTTTCCTTATACTACTTGGAAGACCCTGTATAGGTTGAGAGTTTGGATGCTTAAGTGTAAAACCAATATGTTCAAGTGGAGGCTCTTAATGGAAAACAACACACTATGTGAATGTGAAGAGACACAGAATCCGGTCCATCTGCTGGCATGCCACCTACTACCAGAAATACTGATCATGACTTATTTTTGGCCAATGAAAGAACGTGGCTTCATTCTGACAGTTTAAAGTTGGATCTAGGCATGGAGAAAGAAGAAAAATAGTACAGAAATTGAAACTTCTTAATAGTTGCATAGAACTATTTACAATAATGTGCAAGGTAATGTGTGGTGCTTATAGGAACTGCAAACTGCAAACTGAGGATACGTACAAAGCTGCTAAAATTTATATAATGGTTGATTCTTTCAACCATTAGCCATAATTAAAAGGACATTGGGATAATGGAAAAACATGGGAAAAGCAGAAAACTTCGATTTAATCTTCAAAGAAATATGTTGTTCTTCTATATCTATAGGTATATATTCATAAACAAATGAAATATGGATGCATATGGTGATACAAGCAATTTGATTTGATTGACAATGGAACACAATAACATTTTTTTTTCAAAGTACCCAGCTATTATGACAATGGAACACTATATAACATACTCTATGTACCCAAGAGAGGAAGAGGAAAATGTCATTGACAATTGAGTTTTTATACTCTGTATCAATTAACATCTATAAATGTGTCCATCGTTGTAATGTCATCTGCAAGGGATGGTTAGGCTATGAGCATTCAAGTTACAACTTGATTGATTTGTGACTAATGATTGTTGTTGTCATAATGAAACCATGGGGAATTTAGAGCTGAGCTTACTTGAAAGGTCTCAAACTAAAAATATAATCAAAGAGTTTCTCTAAATATTTAGTGCTAATGTTCATCTACCTACTCCTAAAGACTACCAAGGTCACATAAAGTCACTGGGATTAAGACTCTTACCATCCTCTGTGAGCTAAACACGATAGTTCAGATATACAGTATTTGGGGGAGAAACTCTAGAAATTGCAGGACTTGAAAAAAGGTTAGAAATCTGACTTAAAGTACTCTTAATCAACACTTTTGATCACAGGAAACAGTGGGATCAAACTCAAACAATTAAGGAGAGAAGCAACCTTGAACCATGGAGAAATTTCCTGACAGTTAGAACAATTAATCAGTGGAACAACTTGCTTCCAGAAGTTATAAATGCTCCAACACTGGAAGTTTTTAAGAAGAGATTGGCAACCATTTATCTAAAATGGTATAGGGTTTCCTGCCTAAGCAGGGGGTTGGACTATAAGACTTCCAAGATCCTGTTCTGTTATATTGGCTGAGCAGATGGGGCTGCTGTTTACACAAAGAAGAGGTTGATACATATGCCCAAAGAAAGGGAAAGAAGAATGGAAAGTGACTTGCTTCCCAGTAGGTAAAAACGATAGATATTATATCTACTGAGAAGAGGTATAAGAAAAGGTGAAACTTTATAATTTATATTTTGCATATTTTCTCCAAAAATGAAAATTTAATTATACCAATGTCAAACGAGGGGTTTTGGTTGCAATTCAAGATTGATCAAGAAATTAAACTGTGGGAGACAAGAAGAATTACAAAAGAATCCTGCTGATGCCACTCAGAAAATCCACACCTTAGCATCCTTAGCAAATGAAATCCTAAATCTCAGGTCTGATAGTTGCTGGATAGTCTGTATTCAATACCAGCAAAGATCCTAGAACAACTGATTAATAGATCCAAATTCACTTTGATAATAATATTGTGGTTAATAGATACCAGCAGAGATTTACTAAAAATAAATCCTGGTAAGCTGATCTCATCTCCTTCCTTGATTGATTTACTAGTTGAATGACTGCAAATGAAAATATATTTTTCTTCATTTCATCACTGTATTTGACAAAATTTCCAAAGAGATTTTAATTAGCAAACTGACTAAATGTGAATTTTATAAGACCATTAGATGGATTCATAGGAATGTGAGAAACCATATTCAAAATGATTGGCTCTTTTACAAATGAAGAAGAAGGTCTGAACATACATTTGCAAATGAAAAAAATCTGGTTAGTTCAAGTACAGAGATAGAAAATTCAAAATGGCCCAATGAGTGCAAAACTAGGATATTTTAATATATAGACTTCAATGATAATCTAATCCAATCTCCTGCTCAATGCAGAATCTACTAAAACTTTTCATCATTTCCCTGAACAGGTCTAATGAAGGAGAATTCTCCACTTCAAAAGGCAACCTATTCCAATGATTCATAGCTCCTACTATTAGGAAAGTCCTTTTAATAACTAATCTGAATCTGCTTCTTTGATTTTCAGCCCTTTGGTTTTCATCCATTCCCTCCTTGTATGGCAACCCTTTAGATTTTGAAAAATTGTTATCATTTTCTCTTCTGTAGGTTAAATAACTGGTTCCTTAATCATTCCTATTACAGCTTGGTTTGTACAGGCCTCATTATCACTGTTGCTTCTCTGAAATTGCTCTATTGTCCTTTTCAGAAGTAAAATTGGAAGGAGAATCGGAGAAGATAAAACCACTTGAGACAATTAGTTCTCATGATGAGGATACTCTGCTGCTATCCTTACATCCCAATGCAGGACTTGCTATTTCCATTTAAAGCAGGGATAGGAAACACTTAGTTTTCCAGTGTGGCTGAACAACAGTTTTACCTATTGCTGAAATGATGGAAGTTGTAGCCAGAAGTTCCCTAATTTAACCAATCACAGATTTCAGGCCTTTGTTTATATCAAGGTGTTTTTGCTTTCCTTCAGAGCGGTCCTTTTCAGTAACTAACTAGCAGGGGTGGGATTCTATAGATTCGCACCTATCCGCTAGAACTGGCTGTTAACATTCTAAGCAGTTTGGAGAACTAGTTGTTAGAAGAAATTACTGGCCTAATTCTGTAAGGAAAGCAGGAAGGAAACATTCTGGTGTTACTTACAGAAACTGCCTCTCCATTAACCCTTATTACATTCTTGTCAGGACTGGACTTCCTGTCTCAGGAACTTCTCTGGAGTTTTTTTCCCCTCCTTTGCTGGTACTTTGCTTGTGTGGAGTGACCATTCAAAGTTACAATGGCACTGAAAAAAGTGACTTATGACTGTTTTTCACACTTACGACTGTTGCAGCATCCCCACAGTCATGAGAGGCGAAGCAAGGAGATGCGTGCCTCGATATGAGTGATATTGAGTTGGCCACACCCAGCCAGTAACATGACCACCAAGCCATGTCCACCCAGTCACATGACCACCAAGCCATGCCCACCACCTAAGCCACGCCCACAGAACCGGTTGTTAAAAAATTTGAATCCCACCCCTGCTAACTAGGTCACTCAGCTCTTCCAAGTTTCTGACTTATTCTTTTTCCTGGGCAGGAAGATCTTTTTGATAAGATTTGCTTGAACAAAAAGGCTTTCCTAAGCAGTTGCAATGTTTCTTTGGTTGTTCTTCAGTTTCTTTTAATGTACTTTGTGCCTATCTACCTGCCTTCTGACATGTTTCAGATTCTTCTTGAATCAGTGTCCTCAATCCACCCTACCTCCACCCAATTGAGCCTTTAGATTAAGCTCTGATGGAATTGCTACCATAAGAAAAAGAAAAAAAAATCAGGCCACTATGTGAAACAAATAAAAGAACTCAGTACAATACAATTTTTTGCAGGGAGAGGAAATTTCTTGAGCTATGCAATATAATCTTTTGAACTTTTGCCACGTCTATCAATGGGACTCTTTAGAGATATGCTAACAGCCTCCTCTTTCAAGAGAGTATGGAAAATACATTTTAAAAATCCCGTTATTCTGCACAGTTTGTTGAATCTTCTCTGCTTTTTAAATTCTCATTGCCTCGGGCAGCTAGATCAATCAATATTTTTTCTCTCTGACTAGTTTGCATCCTTGATATAGAGAACAAAGAAACAATTGGTGTGATCTGAGTTTAAAAGATTAAATGAGAGGTGTCATATCTGTAACTGTACCATAGTTAACATTCGACTGTTTTAAGAATACACACACACACACACACAGAGAGAGAGAGAGAGAGAGATATCAATCACAGGGCTTTCCATTATATTCCTGCTTTTTCAGAAAAAGACCCAACCAAAACATGCAACTATTGCTAGAGAGGTGTGCCTCTGCATGTATAGTCATTACTTTTGTTTTTGGAACATCTAATCCAGTGGTTCTTAACCTTTTTGAAAGAATCACTCCCTTGAGTCATTGAGGAAATTATCATCGCCCCCCTCCCCCAACATAACCTCTCAATCATAACACAGGGAAATAATTCTTCAATTTATGCAAACACATTTTTTGTTTTCTTTAAAATTGTCATCAGGACATATCAATGCAAATAATTAATAATTTTCCTATATCTCAACTGTGTGAAAAATTCTGATGCCACCCATCACTTTACTCCCAAACTTCGTGATACATGTATTTCAGTATTATCTTATTTATTCAAGACACTCAAATGCAATGACCACTGAAAAAAAAATTCAATTGCAAGAAAATGAAATGCCCGAAAAAATAGTAACATTTAATGATTTAATTACAAGTGAATTTTAGGACACAAAAAGAAATATAAAAAGGGCATAAGAACAAACCGCAATGCAGGAACTAAGAATTTCAAGACGAAAACTCTGGAACTAAATTAAGATTCGAGGAAAATATATATTCATGCACACTGTAAAAAGGGTTAAAAAGACACAAAGAAATTTTTTATAGAAGGAAAGCAACAAAAATCAGAGTGGGTTAGAGTGATAGAGGCTGCTGCGCAACGCGCATGAAGATGAGTGGTGCATATTCACATATCTACGGCATTCTGTACTGAAGCTAGGAACATTTTAAAACATAGTTCAATCCACTAATAGTGAGCGATCTGATGTTTTTGTACGATAGATATACAGCAGTTCACTGTATGAAAAAAGTCTCAAAAGTGTCCCCAAAACTTCTCGCTCCATTGCCTCCATATCACCCCCCTTCCATTCCTTCGCCCACGGATGGCCCCTTTTCATTCCATTGCCCCCCTGAAAAATGAAATCACCCCCTGGGGGGCAATATCGCCCAGGTTAAGAACTACTGATCTAGTCCAATTTTTTAAAAAAATAAACTTCTATCATACCTCCAATTCAAATCATTCCCGTGATTATGATTCCCAATAATTTTATTAGTGAACATCCAATTAGAACAACCCCTAGTAACATTTTTATATGAAGAGAACCTTGCTTTTTGTGGAGACTTCCAGTGAGGTCATGGTAAATTAGATATCCTACAAAAGTGGGACAGCTTTTATGGTGGAAATTGGCAGTTGATGAGGGATCCTGGCCAGCAAAACCTTTCCATATTGTGGTCATGGAATTTAACTAGGAAACAATGTTCTTTTGGAGAGGAGAGGAAGATAAATAAATATAAAGCCTTCATGTTGTATATGAGCTTCCTGGAAGGATCTAGGACAACTCATCGCAGCCAGCATGGTGGTGCAGCCAGCTCAGAATGGCCTACTCGCCATTACTGAGTCTGCCTCTGCCAACTCACTGCTGTGAGAACAACTGAACACAGCCAATTCAACATGGGACAACTTATCACGGGCAACAGGAGGGAGAGCCAGGAGGGTAGGAGGGTGAGCAAGTGGGTGGGCAGAGTGCAGAGTGGTAGTGTTGGCTGTGGGCTTCCCATTTTCCCATTTTATTTATTTATTTATTTTTATTTATTTTATTTGTCAATCACTTACAAGATAATAGGCATGAGTATAAACATGAGTAAGAATACAGGAAATAGGTATGAATAAATGGGGGCAATAGGACAGGGACGGTAAGCACGATGTGCACTTATGCATGTCCCTTACAGATCTCTTAGGAATGGGGTGAGATCAATTGTGGATAGTTTGAGGTTAAAGGAGTGGGGGTTTGAGGATGTAACAACAGAGTCAGGTAGTGCATACTAGGCATTGACCACTCTGTTGCTGAAGTCATACTTTCTGCAATCACGTTTAGAGCAGTTAACATTGAGTTTGTATCTGTTGTGTGCTCTTGTATTGTTGCGGTTGAAGCTGAAGTAGTCATTGACTGGTAGGATATTGTAGCAGATAACTTTGTGTACTACACTTAAGTCCAACCATAGGTGGCCTAGTTCAAGATTGTCCAAACCTAAAATTTCAAACCTGGTGATATAGGGTATTCTGTTGCGAGCAGAGGAGAGTAGTACTCTTCTTGTGAAATACTTCTGGACTCGCTTGATTGTATTAATGTCTGGTATACAGTGTGGATTCCAGACAGATGAGCTGTATTCAAGTATTGGTCTAGCAAAGGTTTTAGCTAAGGTATGCCCTAGTTAGCAACTCAATATTTCCAGAGGAGAAGCTTCGTAAGATTAGATTTACAACTCTTAATGCCTTTTTGGCAATGCTGTTACAGTGAGCTCTACAGTGTGCTTAGATCATTAGATATGAGTACTCTGAGGTCCTTGACAGAGTGAGGGTCATCAACAAGGTCATATCTCGTGTTGTCTCGTGTATTGTATTTTTTATATGTGTTCTTATTGGCTGTTCACCGCCACGAGTCCCTTCGGGGAGAGGGGGGCGGTATATAAATTGAATAAATAAATAAATAAATAAATAAATAAATAAATAAATAAATAAATAAATAAATATCTGCCTAGCCTGTATTTGGTGTACTGGTTTTTTTTTTTTACCAATGTGTAGGACAGAGCATTTGTTGGTCGAGATTTGGAATTGCCAAATGTTTGACCATTCAGACACATAATCAAGGTCACTTTGAAGAACAGTAGCATTGTCGGTGATGTTGAATAGCTTTACATCATCTGCAAAGAGGATGCAGTTGCCTATAAGGTGATCGCAAAGGTCATTTTTATAGAGTATAAAAAGTGTGGGTCCTAGAACGCTGTCTTGGGGGACACCACTGTTAACTGGAGCAGGGTTTGATATAGTGCTCCCTATTTTTATTATTTGTTGCCTGTTTGACAGGAATCCAGGAATCCACTTATGAAGGGATCCAGAAATGCCCTAAGAGTTTAGTTTTAATAGTAGTTTGTCATGTACCACTGAATCAAAGGCTTTGCAGAAGTCTATGTAAATTGCATCTATTGCTTTACCCTGGTCGATTAGAGTAGTCCATATGTTTTTGCAGTGTAGGAGTTGTAGGTTACAGGACAATTTTTTCCTGAAACCAAATTATTTTGAATGCCCCGCAATTCGGCAGCACTGGTGTTCGGGCCATTCGGGGCCAGTGGGGGCGGTGGTGGGTGAGTGAGGCAGGCTTGGGGAGGTGGGGGAGGCTGGATGCATCCCATTTTCACATACACACTGCTACTATCGCTGTGGACCACCCATAGAAAGTTGTCCCCATAGCAAATTAACTGTTCACTTGTCATGCAACAACTTGGCAACTATGTTTTGGCAGAGTTGACTTGGTGGTGGCGAACTGATCATGCTAAGCTGGCTATGTCGAGTTGTCCATTTCATCCTGGAAGCATCTGCTGGACAGTTAGAAACAATTTAATGAGATTGAGGTCACCTCAATTTAGCTTAGTCTTTTTTGTTCTGAGCAAGCATTCATTTTGCAAATAAAGCCCTGGCTTGTAGCTTCCTCTCATTTCATTTTCTGTGAATTCTAATGGAGGTTCTGTGGACCCCAAAGGCATTTTGCAAATACAGATCATTCTATAGACCTAAGCATTCCTGTGTAGCAAGCAAATTTTCCATTTTTAATTAAATTATCAGCTGTGATATGGAGCCAAACAGGCACTAAAGTATCTTTAGGCATATTGATTGCTCACATGCCATACCTTAATTATCTCCTTCAGTCTCATCCAGAAGAATGGCTCTTACGTTTATGTTTTTAGAACTGAAGAACAACATATAATATTTCTTCTGCCACTAGGCTGAGTTTAGCAGCTGTAGAACAAAAACCATCAACTTTCTTTTGATATAGTTATAATCAATTACTTAATTACTCTTTTCATTAGGTAGCTTGTCCCATAGTTTTTCTGCTTAATTGAATATTCGCCCTTGTATAATTCTATACTTTCAATGCATTTCTATTATTTGATCCAAGTCTACCAACATTTTTCTTCTTCTGTTTTCTTTAGACAAATACTGTATTATATGATGAGTTCCACCTTTAACTTTAAATTCCACTCCCTTTTTTTAAATAGGAAAATATTTTGGTAATTTTTCCCTAAACCTTTTTGGGACTTCAAATATTATTCAGTAATGAAAAAACCAACATTTACAAAATAGCAGATATTGTAAATGTGAATGAATGTATTGGGATATGTTTATTTGTAATTCACAAAGCTAAACGAATGTCTTATTCTTTATGTCTCACACCACATTCTACATGAAATGGAGATGGCTACTATTCAAATTATTTTTTTAAAAAAATGTATGAAATACTATGTGATACAGTTATGCTTTTAATTAATTAGATACCACAATGTGATTGCCTGGCACCCTAATGGATCTAAAACAGGATGCTGGGTTTTTTGATTTGTGATTTCATTCACTTTTCAGCTAATTTTATTTCATTCAGCTTTCCATACAAATGGCCTTTTTATTTCATTCAATGACTGAATCTGTTAGTTTATCGCAGGTAGTGCTAGGCAGAGAAATTAATTTGTCCTGCATATTTTTTTTCCTTCCCCACCAGCTGTTATTCAATTTCACGAAAGGAAATTTATGTGAAAAATTTTTCTACAGGAAGAGAGTTTTGGAGAAATTCTCAAGGCTAGGCTATTGTATTCTTCATCATTTGGGTATGAGGCACAGCCAAATGAATGTCCTGATTTTCATTACACAATCATTTTTCCACAGATCTTCAGCCTGTTTGGCATCCTATTCTGCAGATTAATCTTAACCAAAGTTCATGAGAGAATGCTGTTTTGTGGTCTTTTTCAACAGAAATGCTACTCTTACTCCTCTAGATCAGAGGTGGTATTCAGCAGGTTCTGCCCAGTTCTGGAGAACTGGTAGTGGAAATTTTGAGTAGTTTGGAGAACTGGCAGATACCACCTCTGCCTGGAAATTTTACAGTATCCTTCCCCTGCCACGCCCACCAAGCCACGTCCACAGAACTGGTAGTAAAAAAATTTGAATCCCACCACTGCTCCAGGTACTTTATTTTGTCCCTTAGTAACTATTGGGGAAATTCTCCATCCACTACAGGGCTGGAAAAAACACCTTGCAAATTTGGTGGAGAATTTCAAAGATCACCACTTTCCAATTAATTACTGAATCTATAAAACTGTATTTCAATAAAATTTTATAGGCTGCTTCTCTTTTGATGTAAGATCTCTACTTTTTTTTATTTACTGTACTTTAGTAATTGAAAAATTTGAAATACAGGTAGTCCTTGACTTACAACCTGATTTTTTTCACTGATCGTTGAAAGAAAGTGACCCATGGCCATTTTTTTGCACTTAGGACAGTTTCAGCACCCCCATGGTCACATGACCAAAATTTATACCCTTGACAACTGGCAACAGGCAGCAACTGGCCTGTATTTATGATGGTTGCTTATCCCGGGGTCATATGATCAACTTTTGCGACCTTCTGACAAGCAAAGTTAATGGGAAAGTCAGATTTACTTAACAATTTAACTGCAGTGATTCACTTAACAACAGTGGTAAGAAAGATTGTAAAATGAAGCAAAATTCACTTAACAACTGTCCTGCTTAGCAACAGAAATATGGGGCTCAATTCTGGTCAAGGGCTACTTTTAGGTAAAACATGGAAAAGTATTAAATGTATCTCTTTTGTAAATATACTATGTAGTTTACAATAAATACACATATTATACCTCAGAATAATATACATCTTCCCCAATTGGCTGATTCCTTGATTTCTAATAGTGATCATAGGAGAAAAGGCAAAGAATGACGAGATGTAACAGCGACAATCTCTAGTCATATAATACTAATATATTCTGACATCAAGAATATTTATTTTCTGACTTTCTAAATCAAGAACAGTTAACCTAATGAAATTTTTAAAAAATGTAAAGGGGAAAGGATGCTTAGAAATTAAATAAAACAGCATTGTTTGTAATAGGCAATTAAGCATCATAAAAGGTCACTTCAAACTATAGATATGAGGACTTAAATAATTAAACTATATGTCTGAAAACCACTGTACTTTAAAACAGGGGTCCCCAACTCCCAGTCTGCGACCCAGTGCTGAGCCGCAGCCCATTCGAAACCAGGCCGCAGAAATGGAACTTAGTGTGTGCCAGTGGTGGGATTCAAATTTTTTTACTACCGGTTCTGTGAGCATGGCTTGGTGGGCATGGGGTGGCTTGGTGGGCATGGCAGGGGAAGGATACTATAAAATCTCGATTCCCACCTATTCCAGGGGAAGGATACTGTCAAAGCCCCATTCTCTCCCCACCCCACTAACCTGCTTTCCAGCTCCATTCTTCTGTGCAGGGCAACAAAAGAAGACCCAGGCGATCAGCTGGGACTCGGGAGGCAGAGAATAGATGGGGGCAGAGCAAGTCAGAGGTGGTATTTGGCAGTTCTCCGAACTAGTCAAAATTTCCACTACTGGTTCTCCAGAACTGGTCAGAACCTGCTGAATACCACCTCTGGTGTGTGCATGTGTAAAGCTGCATTTTTGAAAGTGGTGCACAAGTGTGCAAAATCATCCTATCTTACTCACTGCCATTACCATCACCTCTACCAGTCCACCAAGCTGGAAAGGTTGGAAACCGCTGTTTTCAAAATTATAATTTTTAAGCAGAAATATGTTTTTTCCCTGCAATATATTATAAAAAAAGAATAGTAGTTTCACTATGACATCAATCACAGAAAATCAGAAAATCAGACCTAAGTCATTCAACATATATAACCTTCTTAAACAAAATAATATTGTTGATGAGATCTGAGCACAGAATTAGAAATGTAATTATTATAACAATGTTTATTAGTTTGTTTTATTTTCTTTTTAGGATGCCCTGATTTGCCCTAACATTTTCTTCCTCCTCTTTTCTTTTTTTTAAAAAAACTACATTTGCCTCAATAGTTGCTAGATGAAAGCATAAACTCTACAGAGTGCCATTATCAAACAAGCATCTGACAGAAATGTCAAAGGCATAAGTTATTGGTTCTGTCCTCTTGAAACCTCAGGATATGTTCCCCAAGTCAGTCTTTTATAGAGATATATTATCTCTGAGAGAATTTCCTGTCAAACTATGTTAAATAAATAAAAGAGAGAGGTGAAATATCGGCAACAAATGGAACCAAATATTATCCCTGAAATAACAAACCCAGGTATTTACCATGGTAATCTGATGTGTATTTTTAATATTGTCAGTCAGGCTAGCACAGGTGAGGATCCTAACATTTTTTGCTCATTTAACACAATGTTATATTTCTACATATTTATAGTTGGAATAGTATAATACGTAAAGAGAATGGTTTTGTTGTTGCCATTGAGAAAGTGGGTATTATTAAACCAGAAACTGAAGTCTTATTGAAGTTTGACATTCAGAGTATATGATCTACTAATTAAACCCTTTTTATTAGTACTTTGAAGCACCTTTGAGAGAGAACAGTTTTAAAAACAAAAACAGGATACTGTGTCCTTACATGCATCATTAATGTAATAGGCCATGATTGACTGGTACAATCAACAGAAGTCAATTAGAAGGCAGAGAAATAATTATCACAGAGGCTTCAATTAGGTTTCATAGGAAAATCTCAATTTTTGCTTCTTTCTTATGTTAAAACAATAATGTAAAGGTTTCCCTATCCAGTCATGTCTCTAGGGCATGGTGCTCATCACTATTTCTTGGTTGAGGGAGCCAGTATTGGCCAAAGATGTTTTCTGTGGTCATATGACTAGCCTGGCTATATGCCAAAGGTGCACAGAACACTGTTACCTACACACCAAAGTGATACTTATTTATCTACTCACATTTGTATTCTTTCAAACTGCTAGGTAGACAGGAGCTGGGGAAGGAACAAGAGCTCACCCCATTGTGCAGCATTCAGGACTCTTCTCCTCTCCTTGTCATGCCCCTGTCAGAATCTGACTCAGAGGGGGAAGCTGAACAGCTGACAAGGAGTGGGAGTGTGGCTCCATTGGCTGTGGAAGAAACTGGGAAAGGGCAAAGTCCGGCTGGGCAGAGCAGGGTAGAGGTACAGCAAGGGAGAGGTAGAGCAAGGGAGAGGTAATTCAGAGGAAGACCCAGGCCCATCCCCTCTTCATCCTAGGGCACACAGGGAGGAATGGAGAAAGGAGCAATGTGAATTGTGTGGCTTATGGGGGAAGAAATAGCCCTGATTCCCTTAGCTGCAGCTGGGAACACAGTGTATAAAATAGGAAGCTGCACACAGTAAGTTGTTGGGAGCAAACATAAATTGTCTGGTATTGCAGTGGCTTCTCTGTGTTCCTGGCATTTTCCCAACTGTGTGAGTTTTGGCATGCTTTCAAATCTGAAATTCCTTTTCCTGCCCTGTCAAGTTAATTATTTCAGCTTGGTTTGTTTGTATTTTTAGTTATAGTTTGTATGTACCTTGTTTTGGATTGAATTTTCTACAGTTAAAGGCTGTTCCTGGGAGAGTTTTTCTCCAGTCGAACCTGGACATTGGGGGCAAAGTTGGAGATAATAAAGGGACTCTTATTGCTTTGACTGTGTTGCCTTTATGCCACGCCCTGGGTCATCACACTCCTCTCCTCTCCTCTTTTCTCTCTCCCCTCTCCCTTCCTCTCCTTGGCAGTATTCTACTGATGAATATCCTGGTTGGTTTCTAGTGTTAAAGGATACTTTAGTAAGGGATAAGGACTAAAGAAGCCAAGGTATGTGTTGTTTGATGTTTAAGAGCTAGAAGTGTGAGGAGGATATGATGGAAGGATTTGTGTGGAGACTCCCATAACAATCGCATTATAATAATACTGGAGGTAATCTGAGGTTCCAGGATGAATTTAACACTAATCCCATTGAATGCTAAATTGCCCTTAATAAAAACAAGATCATATTTGTGCCATTTGATAATTGAATTTTATAGTTTAGGACTATTTAGGAATGTTTGTAGCCTACTTAAAGCCACAAAATGAAAGTGAAGATACCTTTTAAAGCATATGTATGTAATTATACTAGACTATCATTTGCTCTGAATCATAATCACATTTTTAGAAGTTACATATTTCTGAGCATCACTTACTGAGAACATACAAATAGGAATTACCATCTTGGCTTCTCTATATATTGCGTTATCCAATATTGAAAACCAACAGTTGCCTATTTTTTGATTCAACAAAGCATATTTAAGTCTCAATCTGACATATATTTTCCAACCTAATTTGCTTTGTATTATTCTTCCTGGGGTATTATTAGCAATGTGCGACTACAAGAATGACAGAATGTCATTCTTAGTGATTATATATATGGCTTTTAATAAAAACAAACAAATAAATAGCAATACAGTGAAAATAAGACACCTATGGAATTCGTTACAGTAAGGTGTGAGAATGACTATCTATTTAAATGGAAGTAGAAAAATCCGTGTACGATCAGGCTGTTGATTGTGACTTCTCTGTAGAACCTCTTGAACCATAAAAAAGCATATAAGCAATTAAGGAGTGACCCTCTAAACATATTGGCTGGCTGACTAACATAATGTTGAATGCTGGGCTAGATGGGCCCTTCACCTGCTTTAGCAGGGCCTTATACAAGCTAATTCTGGAATAATGTGGGGTGGTGGCTGACTTTTGCACAATTCTCAAGCATCTTAGGGTTGCCAGTTCATTAGCAAACATGATGTAAAAAAAACCTGCCTGTGGCTTGATGGTTTTATTCCATTTTTTAAAAAAGAATTGATATTAGACAAGTATACTAAAGTAAGTTAATTTTTCAGTCTTTCTTATTTTATTAATATCTTATTAAAATAAGATATTTTTCAATCTCCTGCCACTGCTCTTGCTCCAGATCTTCCCTATCCTGCTACACCAAATAAATTAACAATTGAGCAACATGACTGCCACATACCCATACAGACATCCCTATTACACAGCCTGTCAATGGCACTCAGAAATCTGCTTGAAAGTGACAACTTCACTGCAGAAGGTCAACCCTCCCCCAGTGACTTCTCCCACAAAGCTTGGTAACCATTCTGATCCAACCATTCTGAGGAATGATTTGTGAGGAAAGAATAAGAAATGCGCTATATCTTTTTGGCTAATTCATTGGGGGATGTGTAGAGGGAAATCCCTTCAAATGAGAGGAAAAAACAAGCAGGTACCTGAAAATGACATTTACTTATATCTGAATCTAAAATCTGTAAAATGCATGTTAGGCTGCCCTAAAACACACACACATACACACACACACACACACACAAACACACAGAGTGTTCCTTGTCATTTCTGTTTGTTCTTTTGCATTGGGATAAAAAAAAAAGGAAGACACAAAGGAGAGTTCTGTCACCCCGTCCTGAATTTTAAATGTATTATTCTATAGGCATTTTCTAAAACTTAAGTTACTAGTAAAGCTAGATGGATTTACTCTCAGGCAGCCTGGCTAGTGCAATTTATGCTAGAGACTGTAACTCTAAGAGTATTTGATGGTCCAATGAGTCAGAAGTGGCATTCAGCAGGTTCTGACCAGTTCTGGAGAACCAGTAGTGGAAATTTTGAATAGTTCGGAGAACCAGCAAATCCCACCTCTGACTGGAGATTTTACAGTATCCTTCCCCTGTCATGCTCATTAAGCCACGCCCACAGATCTGGTAGTAAAAAAAATTGAATCCCACCACTGCAACGAGTGAAAGAGAATGTGGTATTTTAATGTCTGACAACTTTTAATCAGATTTTGGAAGTGGAACCCCCCCCCCTCTCCATTTTGTTACTTTTAGAGAAATCTTAAAATTGGGCTCCTGTGTGAAATTTAGTCACTTCTGACTTAGCATTCTTTGAGCTTCTTCTTGAAGTGCCCTGTCCATGTTTAATTAGCTTCTTGCCTCGCCTTCTGTTTATGTGAACCTTGCTTGACTTCCTCACTATAATAATGCAAGGCCCAACCCTTGATTGGCTGCTCTCTTCTGGGGAAGCCTCACATTTTAAAACCAGCACTTCCTGTAAGTTTAACATTTTTGTAAAATACTTATGATTGCCCCTCTTTCCTTTGTGTCTTAGCAAAAAGGTTCCCCCCCTCCAGCAACAAAGCCTCCATTTCATTTTCTTCTCTTGGCTTGCTGCCATCGACACACACTAGGCAGCCACAGTTTTTGTTCTCTGTTGGGGAAATTTCATTTGACCCTCTCAAGTTGGGCAGGAGAAGATATTAGATTTGTTGACACTGAAGTGCTTTTATCTGAATGCCGCAAAAGAGGCACAATGAAAAGATTGCAGCTGTTCAGCTAATGTGTTAGACCTATTACAGGGATCATATGCATTTACAAGTGGCACATCACTGAAAGTCCTACTTACCTTAACAGCTGTGCACCTCTTTTGTAGCAAATGTGTACGTCCCTCAGCTTGCTTTGCATACCTTGCATAGCTCAGAGTAAAACAAGTGGCTTTTGATGAACTGACAACCATAGCGAGCCCAGCAGTTATAAGCATACAAGGTGGCCTTTTATCTTTACACCGTGCTAAGTCTTTTAGCTTTGTCTCCACAGAGTACGTTGCATTTTTCTATAGCGGATCTTTAAAGATGAAACATCCACAAAGGATCCTCAGTCTAATCAGTCTTTGTGTGTTATGCAATCCTTTGCTTGATATTTATTAAAGCAATCGTTTCTGCCTTTTTTGTTATGAGTCTGCCACAATGATGTGCATTTCTTTGCCAGGATTGTAACATTTTAGATCCAACACATCTGAATGATTCTAGATTGGGAGAGGGGGGGGAGGCTATTTTAGGTGAGTGCTCGTGACAAAACTAAGATTTACACTCAGTTCTCCTTGTGAACACAGTGCTTATCAAACTGTCCCAAACACTGATGTTTATTTTTTAAAAAAGTAGCAGCAGATTGGGGGGAGTCCTGATTCAAAAGAAAGAAAGAAAGAATTCTCACTCCAAGAAAGGTGAGAATTTACTACACAGAGATGGAATTCAGCAGGTTCTAACCAGTTCTGGAGAACCGCTAGTGGAAATTTTAAGTAGTTCGGAGAACTGGAAAATATCACTTCTGACTGGCCCTTCCCCCATCTATTCTCTGCTTCCAGAGTCCCAGCTGATTAGCTGGGTCTTTTTTTTGTTATCCTGCACAGGAGAACGGAGCGTGAAAGCAGGTTAGTGGGGTGGGGAGGGAATGGAGATTTTACAGTATCCTTCCCTTGCCATGCCCACCAAGCCACACCGTGCCCACCATGCCATGCCCACAGAACCAGTAGTAAAAATATTTGAATCCTACCACTGTTACTACAGTATATATTGACTGATTTGCCACATGGATTCCTATACAGGCTTAGAGAAGTTCCTCAGCAACCATGTGGGAGTGACAGATTTCCAGTCAAGACTTTGAAAAGCATTGCATTGCAACACTGAAAGTACTATAGAACTATCAAGTGGTAAAGAATAAAGTCACAAGAAACACTCACTTGTATGGTATTAAGGAACTGTATTTTTTAAATATGAAAATGCTTAGCTGCTTTTGTTTGACTGCCTAAGTGTGGAAAAGTTTCGACAGCTCTGGAAGTGAAATGTTTGACAGTTTTCTGTTCTTAGACCTATAGTGCTTGTAAGAAATCTCCAAAAATATGATTTTGTAAATCACCAGTTTCATGCTTTGTTCTTTTCCTGGAAATTAGACTATGCTGTTCCAACTTCTCTTCATTTTACATTATCGGAGGAAATCTTAGAGCTGTGTTGACAAGTGGCCAATGCTGAGCTGTTGCTTAGAAACTGACTGGCTTTCTTCTGTTATTGCCTGATGTAATAGTTATATTGCCCACTTGCATCTGTTAACAAGCAACGCAACAGAATCCACAGGTACTTATAAAGAAATAAATCTGGCACTTATTTCTTTGCTTGAAAATTCATAAATGCCCTTTTTCACTTGGCAGTTGGGAGGAAAACATTTTGTTCAGGTGTTAGTTAATAAACTTTGATTGTGTCAACCCTGAATGTATCTCCCCTATTTACCTAAATCTATTTATTTTGCTTTGTGGTATATACATTATAGGAAAAGTACAGTATATTATTATAATTACAGTGATATGGAACAGTTACTCAACCCACAATTGTTGGATACAACTGTATCTATAAGGCATTGTTTGTTAACAGAACCTGATTTAAAACATACAAACAAATATAAGGATTAGATTTCTTCATCTCTAAGCACAGTAGGACAGAATTGTTCAAGTAAGTAAGCCATTTTGTAGATTGCAGCAATCAACGGTTCAAGCGACCAACTAAATTACATCACCTTGAAAATCAAAACTATTTTCGCTGCTTGACTTAGTGGTTATGATCTCGCAAGGCCAAGGGAATGAATCAAGGGCCCTAAAAGAGCAACCCTATATATTTTTGCCTTCTTACAGAACTGCTGGGAAAAAAAACCTCTTTTTTAGTATACAGGCATAGAAGTGAGGACTTTGGGGTTTCTGTAGCTGATGGCAGATGGGAGACCAACTTCTGTCCTTCTTCATTGCCTTTACCTTCTCTATATTTTCTAGGTAAGCCTAGCTGGTTTAAAAAAAGAAAGAGGAGCCTCTTCTTTTGTGCAGTTTGACAACTGCTATCCAGAGACTCTACCTCTCTCCTTGTTTGTCTAAGGCAGGGATCTGCAACCTTAAACCTTAAAAGACCTGTTTCCCACAGAAAAAACAAACAAACACCGGGAGCCACAAAGTCTGGGTGGGTGTGGCCAACTCGATGTCACTCACTCTCATCAACAAGGGCCGGAAGATTAAGACACCGGAGAATCAGCCCCAGCTGCTTTTCCATCCCCTGATGTCGCCCTTACCTTCCAGGGACAGGGAGCCGCAGTAGAGGGCCCAAAGAGCTGCATGCAGCTCTGGAGCCGTGGGTTCCAACACCCGGCCTAAGGAGCACACTCTGTCTGCTTTGGTGAGGACAACGTCATATGAAGGAAAGGCAGGTTTTTGCTTAGGCTGCCATAATTTGTCATCGGGTAATGTGGCACTTAGTTAGGAACTTTAAGAGGAATGCCTTTTTTCAGTTGATCCTTTGGGGAGAAAAGAAGGAGGAGGACCAGGTGTTGCAATATCTAGATGAAGTGTTTTAATGTGAACACATCAGTTATGGAGTGTGTGGTTGGTTCGGTGCAAGCGAACAGAGGAAGCACTCTTAATGTAAACAAATCAGTTGTGGGTTTGGGGGAGGAAGAGGACAGGCGAGAAGGAAACACTGTTTTAATGTAAATAAACATTTTAAATGTGAGGTTTTGGGTGGAGGCAAGGAAACCAGTAATCATGTCTGTGGATGAAAATTTTTTAATATGTCAGCCAATTGTAGGTTTGAATTTGTTGTTGCTGTTGTTTTGTTTTTGAAACTACGGTTGGGATTTTTTTCTTTTCGCTTTTTTTTTTTAGGGAAGGAAGGAGAAACAAGGCTTAAGGAGGAGCGAGAGAAAACATTTTTTTAAAAAAATAAACAAACTGCACTTTTTTGGGTGGGGAGAAATAAGATTTTTTTTTTACTTTATTTTGGAGCTGACGGAAAGTGAAGAGTCAGGATTCAAGGCTCTAGAAAGAAACATTTTAATGTATAAGTGCATTGTTTATCTTAGCAGCAGGGAGGTATGTAGGATTTTAAGTTTAAGTTTGTTATTTATGTTTGCCATTACTGTCCAGCAAACTTTAGTAACTGATCATGCCATTGAACAAAGTACTATCCTTAGAACAAAGGAACAAAAAAAAGAGATACACGAATCTTCTACAAAAAGCTGAAATGCTAAAGTAGTAAAGAAAAGCAACCAATAAGATTGTGAAAATAACTACAGAGACAAATTGATCAACATTAGCAATAAAATAATTGATTCCTCAGTCCCTGATTATGCCCAAATAGTCAGATGATAATGTTTCTGAAAATTAACAGTAGACATGCTGATCTTATTTCTGGAGTAACTTTATTCAGAAGAGGGTAGCTCCAAGAAAACAGTGCTTGCAATTTCATGGGGAATGAGGACTCCTCATGCATATACTCTACTGGGTAGTTGCAATGATCATCAGATGGAAGCCATAGATAATTTTATAGATTATGACTAACACCATGAACTGCATCTGGAAAAAATTGACACCAGTGCATCTCCCATAACACTGTGGTTAAGTGACATTATTTAGTCAGGCGTTGGCAATTTGGAACAGTTGAAATTTTGGGATGGTTTCTAAAGGCAATCTCCATGTAGACTGAGTTACCAAAATCCACTCTGGCAGTGATAACATTATGAGTGATGGTAGCCAGAAGCGCCATAACTCTTGAACTGAAACTAGGCAAAGCAAAAATCGCGGAAGAGGAACCAAAAAGCAGAGGGATAGTTTTACCTTTTTGTCAATTGGTCTGAAATAATCCAATGCTGCTGTTAATGTGAATAGATTTTAGTGTAGCTGCACAAATGCAGGTTCAGTTAAACATTACAATGATGGTGTACACTTTGTGTTTATAGAGGTTAGAACAGTGATGGCTAATCTTTTTGGAACCAAGTGCCCAAAGTGTGCATGCATGTGCATCCCCAAATTGCAACATATGCGTGTGCCCCACATGTGGCTCCTTGGGCATGCATGACCTCTGTGACCCCACACATGCACATATGCCCCCCCTGCCCCCTGCCCATGCGTGTGGGAACCCACATGTGCATGTAACTGGCTCCCATGTATGCACATGTGATCCCCACACACATGCGCCCTACCACTCCATGCATGCATGGCAGAGACCCGAAGACCAGCTGACCAGTGGGAGGCAAGTGCACGCATGTGCGGCAGAGCTAAGTGAGGCGACGGCTCATGTGCCCAGAGAGAGGGCTGTGCATGCCACCTCTGGTACACATGCCATAGGTTCGCCATCATGGGGTTAGAATATTTGGACAGGCTCTTTTGTTAAGGGGCCAACTTTCTTTCCAAATACTTTTGGGCTAGCTGTTGGCCTGGCTCTGTATATGTTATTGAACTAAAGTCCTTAGGAGTGATGAATAATGATGTGAGTTCATCAATATCTGGGAAAACACAGCTTCTGATTCCTGCATTAGACAGAAGACCGTACAGGGCTGTGTAGTTCAGGGGACTCCAACCCCTAACCCATGACCCACTACTGGGCATTGAGCTATTTGGAACAGGGCCACGGAAGTTGCAGGAGAATGCAAATGGAGCTGCATACACATACTTGCCTGTTACTTATGCAAAACCATCCTCTCTCCCTTCTCGCCAGCCAGTCTGCAAAACTAGAAAAGTGGGGGAACTATGGTGTAGTTCAGTGGTTCTTAACCTGGGTGATATTGCCCCCCAGGGGGCGATTTCATTTTTCAGGGGGGCGATGGAACGAAAAGGGGCGATGTGGGGGCGAAGGAACAGAAGGGGGGACGATATGGGGGCAATGGAGCGAGAGGTTTTGGGGACACTTTTGAGACTTTTTTCATACACTGAATCGCTGTATATCTGTCATACAAAAACATCAGATTGCTCGCTATTAGTGGATTGAACTGTGTTTTAAAATGTTCCTCCAGCTGGCTTCAGTACAGAATGCTGTACATATGTGAATACACATCGCTCATCTTCATGCGCGTTGCGCAGCAGCCCCTATCACTCTACCCATTAAATTTGTTGCTCTGATTTTTGTTGCTTTCCTTCTGTAAAAATTTTCTTTGTGTCTTTTTAACCCTTTTTACAGTGTGTATGAATATATATTTTCCTCGAATCTTATTCTTAATTCCTGCATTGCAGTTTGTTCTTATGCCCTTTTTATATTTCTTTTTGCGTCTTAAAATGCACTTGTAATTAAATCATTAAATGTTACTGTTTTTTTCGGGCATTTCATTTTCTTGCAATTGAATTTTTTTTTCAGTGGTCATTGCATTTAAGTGTCTTGAATAAATAAGATAATACTGAAATACATGTATCACGAAGTTTGGGAGTAAAGTGATGGGTGGCATCAGAATTTTTCATACAGTTGAGATATGGGAAAAAGACTGGAAATAAATTATTTACATCGATATGTCCTGATGACAATTTTAAAGAAAACAAAAGACGTGTTTGCATAAATTGAAGAATTATTTCCCTGTGTTGTGATTGAGAGGGTATGTTGGGGTAGAGGGGCAATGATAACTTCCTCAATGGCTCAAGGGGGTGATTCTTTCAAAAAGGTTAAGAACCACTGGTGTAGTTAACATAGAAGAGAGAATGACATACCTTCCCTCCAGCTTTTTAGTTGAAAAGCAAAAACATTCCTGATTTGCTAAATTTCAATTGCACATGATTGTCCAAAGATGGTGTTCCCTTCCATCAACCTGCAGTTTTAGCAATTTTCATATTCTGAATTAAGTACTGCTTAATTTTAATCAGGGGTAATACAAAATCCCCCACACAATGTGTCTATTCTATGTAAATATGGACACAATGACTACAGTGCATCTTTGCTGTGATTTATGCATATGAATTCACACTAATGGTTAAAGTAAACTATCTGTACAGATACCTGCCCTTCAAAATAATAATGTACCCCTTAATTTCCAATTCACTTGGGTCTCAATTTCAAACCATATTTACACAGTTTGTCCTAATTACAATAATTTCTAATGACAGCTTTAAAAATTGTGATTGTCTTATCAGACACAGCTTAATTTCTCATGTGAACATTAACATTGTATCCTGGGAATTTGGGGCCATTAGAACCACTAACAAATTGATATTAAATGTTAGCTTTCTTTGTTTTATGCATGATCTATGCTCACTCCACTTTGATCCTTTCTGAATTAATCTTATCCATGGATTATTGATACAAAACCAGGAAAAACATTAGAAGATGATTTGAAATGACCTATGGGCTCGTTCATATATATATATATATTGATGATTCATATACATAGTTGAGTAATGAAGTGTCTGCAAAAAAACAATTGAGCTCAGGACCAAGGATTCCACAATTCATATATATTGATAATTAAGAACAACTGTTCCACATCAGGTCAGGATCAAGCTTAGATCAGCATATGGTTTCTGATAATGGCCAACTGGATGCCTTGAGATGTTCTGCAACTGGTATATGAAAACATTATCTTGTAATCAGTGGTATCTTCAGGGCTGGGGGAATATCATGATTACCTCCTTTTTATATGAATTAATACAAAATACAAAAGGAATAGGACAGTAGCTATGGACAAAACTTGGTGTGGGATTCTATTCTCAGGGCACAAATAGCATTTAAAGTTTGTTGTTGGAAAAGAGTGTTTAAGGCTAATTGAGTCCTTATTAAATCAGCATCTGGATTTAACAAAAGAATAGCAGACAGAGCTAAGACTCAGAGTCTACAGAAGAACATGGTCATTCCTTATACAGTTGATGTATCAGAGAAGCTAAAATGGATATTTGGAAAATACCACTTACTTGTGTTCTTCAAACTCAGCAACCCATTGAGACAGAGATTTGTCCACCTTAAAAATCAGACACCAAAATATGAGAAGAGTAATATGTTACTGTATATGGCTATGCAATCCAGTGCACTGAGGAATATTCAGAGTATTCTCTGTACTGGAGAAACCTAACAGCCTTTACACAGGGGTGGGATCCTACCGGCATAATAACCAGTTTGGTGAGTGCGTGCTTTGCGCATGTGCACAGTACTTGGAAAACAACTTCTGCAAGCAATCACCATCTCCTGCCTAGAGCCTGAGTGGATGGGTGGGCCCAACCAAAGAAAAGAGGATGTTCGGAGAGAACAGGTTCGGTGTCAGCTGCTCTTTGGAGCTACCAGTTCTATAGAACCAGGCCGGACCAGTAGCATCCCACCCCTGCCTTTACACAAGAGAACGGCCCAGAGAAACAACATCACAGGAGCAGATTCAGCAGTATGCCTCCATTTAAAAGTAAAAGGACACTTATTTGAGGGCAATAATGTTCACATTTTAGACAGGGAAGATATATAGTTTGAGAGAGGAGTGAAGGAGTCTATTTATGCCAAAATGGAAAATCCTTCCATCAACAGAGATGGAAGCTACAGCCCCAACCTGTCCCCCATTTTTTATCCTGCTCTTTCATCAGTCCCCAGGAAGATTAAGACCACTTCACAAATTTGCCAGGGAGCCCACAGTCAATGACCCATCAAGAAGAAAGGATTTAAGAGCAATAGCTCTTTAAGACTACTGATTAACTCAACGAGCAAGATTAGGTGAGAAATGAAACCTCCTGGAGGACATATATGGAGTTCCCCTAATCAACTTGTTGAGATTGAAGAAGCTACTTGGATAAGCAGTAAAACATTTCAAATCAACAAGGAAAGAAGTTCAATTGCCATGACTAAGCTTCCAGACAATTCTGCCTGCCTGCTGAGAAGCTTCATCAACATATTGATGAACATCAATATGCTATATTCTTTAAAAAAATCTCTAAACCTAAAAAAGATCCAAATTATACAAGAGCTTGCTATTCCAGAGACCATCATCTGTGAACTGTCCTTAAACTTCTCAATCCGCTTCTTGCTATCGTGCCCCTGACTATGATATAATTCATGCAAACAAGCTAACTTCATTACTGACATGGGCTACCTCCTGCCCACACCCTCTCATTTTTCTTGGTGATCTCAACTTACCTCTTATAAATTGGACACTAAATGAATGTACATTTGAACCCATTCATACAACCCTATACAATGCCATTACCACACTAGGACTGGAACAACTAGTAACCAACAATACTAGACTTAACAACTGCCTCGATCTCATTTTCTGCAACAGTTTGAATTCAATTTATGGAATACAAATTAATGAACCCTTTTCCAACAGTGACCACAGCATGATTGACTTTTGTCTCAACATATGTTCTCACCATAATCACCATAACAACAGGATCCCCAATTATAACAAAAGACAACTATGATCTTATAGACAACGATCTCTCATCTCTTGATTGGCAAATTCTATTCACTGGATGCAATACCGTTGAAGACCATTACAACACATTTTTACTTGAAGTCAAAAGAATCATCAAACTATATGTACCAATAACAACTCCCAAAAGCAGAAAAAACAAATTACCCATAACAATAAGGAAGCTCCAATCCAAAAAGAAATCCTTTTGGCGGAAAAACAAATCTGGTCACGTTGCCAACTTTAAAAGCCGATACAAAAATTTATGCCACCAGATAAAGACTGAATGTACCAATTATCACACTAAACAAGAGGAAAACCTTTTATGCGCTTTCTTCAATTTTGTAAACAACGAACTAAAAGATTCAAGGTCCATCTCACCCCTAAAAAAACCAAATGGTAAAGACTGCAACGATGACACCATTAAAGCCAACCTCTTTAACACATTCTTTGGCTCAGTATTTGTAAACAGCAATGGATCATGCCCAATATTTCCTAGTCGAACCACAGACAACTACAATGATCTAATACATATCAATTTTACAAAAGACAATGTTGAAAAAGCACTACGCAATCTAAAACTGTCTATATCTATTGGACCAGACCATAACTTCTTAAAAAAGCTATCCACTGCCATAGCAGAACCTCTAAGCATAATCTTTGAAAAATCTTTCAGGACCAGCTCCTTGCCAAATCTATGGTCACTAGCCACAGTCATTCCCATCTTTAAAAAGGGAGACCCCAGCCTAGTTGAAAATTACAGACCAATCTCTTTATGCTGCATCACCTGTAAAGTCATGAAATCAATTATTAACCAATCCTTTATCCTCCACTTAGAGACAAACAACCTAATCTCTTACAAACAGTTTGGCTTCAGAAGGAAACTGTCCTGTAATCTGCAACTCTTGCACTGTAAAAACATATGGACTACACAACTTGATCAGGGCAAAGCAATTGACGCAATTTACATAGACTTCTGTAAAGCCTTTAATTCAGTAGTACACGACAAACTACTCCTAAAATTAAGGTCTTTTGGTATCTCTGGATACCTGCGTAACTGGATAGAAGCATTCCTGTCAAACAGGCAACAAATGGTCAAAATTGGGAGTGTCCTATCAAATCCTGTACCTGTCAACAGTGGTGTCCCCCAAGGCAGTGTTCTAGGACCAACTCTTTTCATACTCTATATTAATGACCTCTGTGATTATATTAAGAGCAACTGCATTCTTTTTGCTGATGATGTAAAGCTATTCAACACCACTGACAATGCTGCTACTCTTCAAAAAGACCTCAGCTATGTGTCAGAATGGTCAAACAAATGGCAACTTCAGATCTCAACAAGTAAATGCTCTGTCTTGCATACTGGCAAAAAAAAAAAATCAAAAAATAAAATACAAGCTGAATAGTTAACAAACTTTATCAAGGACCTTGGAGTACTCATCTCAAATGATCTAAGTGCTAGAGCCCACTGTAACTACATAGCTAAAAAGGCATTAAGAGTTGTTAACCTAATTCTGTGTAGCTTTTTCTCTAGTAATATCACTCTACTAACTAGAGCATATAAAACATTTGTTAGACCAGTACTTGAATACAGCTCATCAGTCTGGAATCCGCATTACATATCTGATATTAATACAATTGAGAAAATCCAGAAATATTTTATGAGAAGAGTCCTCCACTCCTCTACTCATAGTGGAATACCTTATGCCACCAGACTTGAAACTGGAAGCCATGCGGAATTGGATGGGTCTAAACAGGCTTTGACGCAACCTGACCAAAACCGAGTGGCTGTGGTTTCCTGTGCCCAGGTACAGCCAGCTTATTCCATTGCTGGCTGTGGGGGGAGAAATTCTGACCCCCACAGAGAGGGCGCGCAATCTTGGTGTCTTCCTGGATGTACGGCTGTCGTTAGAAGATCATATAGTGGCCGTCGCCAGGGGGGCTTTTGCTCAGGTCCGACGGATCTACCAGTTGCGACCCTTTCTGGATCGGGGCACACTCCGCATAGTCACTTCTGTCTGGGGCTCCCCTTGAAGAGCATCCGGAGGCTTCAGCTGGTGCAGAATGCGGCTGCGTGGGTGATTCTGGGGGCTTCTCAGAGCTCCCATGTTACACCACTCCTGCGCGAGCTGCATTGCCTTCCGGTGGCCTTCCGGGTGCGATTCAAGGTGCTGGTGGTCACCTTTAAAGCGCTCCATGGCTTGGGACCCGGGTACTTACGCGACTGCCTGCTGCCACCATCGGCCTCCCGCCAGCCAGTGTGCTCTCACAGGGTGGGCCTCCTTGGGGTGCTGTCAGTTGGACGATGCTGGCTGGTGGCTCTGAGGGTGCGGGCCTTCTCTGCGGGAGCGCCCTGCCTCTGGAATGAATTACTCCCAGAGATGCGGACCATCCCTGACCTACGAACCTTCCGGCGCGCATTGAAGACCTACCTTTTTCAACAGGCCGGTCTGGCCTAGTATTATTAAAATGGTTTTTAATTTTTTAACTTTTTTACCCTGTTTTTAGTCTTGCTGTACTTTTAATCTTCAGCCATTAATTTAATCTTTTTAAATCTATTTTAAACCTTTCTCTATAATAGTGTTGTTTTATTTGGTCTGTACACTGTCCCGATCCCAAGTTGGGAGACGGGGTGGTATATAAGTTAGAATAAATAAATAAACAATACATTTTAGACCTAGACAACCTAGAACTACGCCGCCAATACAAGAGCACAAAACTAAAGATAAACCGCACCAAACTTGATTGCAGGAAATACGATTTCAGCAACAGAGTAGTCAATGTCTGGAATACTCTACCTGACTCTGTGGTTTCTTCCCCAAACCCCAAAATCTTCAACATTAGACTGTCTATTATTGACCTCACCCCTTTTCTAAAAGGTCTGTAGGGGGTGTGCATAAGCACACCAAAACGTGCCTACCATTCCTGTCCTATTTTTTTTCTTGTTAGTATCCATTTCATGTATTTATAACCATGTTTATACTTATACTTGTTATCTAATAATTGTTTGACAAAATAAACAAAATAAATAAACATCACTTGAACACCATGGGCATTGACAAAATCCCCATTAGTCAATTGTAACAGGCAGCTTTACTTGGAACATCTTACATCCTGCAACAATATCTTTAACAGCAACAATCTGCCTATCTGTTCAATGAAGCAGTGCTTTGCTATGGGCACAGTTCCCCCCCCAAAAAACAAAAGAAAGGATTGAGGATTCAATAGGTGGATAAAAATACCAAATCCAGTCTAAACATCTGGCTGACTGTGCAAGTAACAAATAGCCACATAATGGCGTTTCAGTGTGGTATAGTGGTTGAGGTGTTGAACTGGCTCTGCGAAGAATTTTCATTGTGGGGGGATTTGAGGCCAGTCAGTCTTTCTCAGCTTAACCTATCTCAAAGGACTATTGCTTCAGGCCAAAATACAAGGCAGAAACATTGTAAAATGAAGATAAATATATTAACATCAAGGGAAGCCACCTGTATGCATCAATTTTGCAGTCCCTGTAATAGCAATAGCATTAGACTTGTATACCGCTTCATAGTGTTTTACAGCCCTCTCTAAACAGCTTACAGAGTCAGCATATTGCCTCCAACAATCTGGGTCCTAATTTTACTGACCTCACAAGGATGGAAGGCTGAGTCAACCTTGAGCCAGTCAAGATAGAATTCCTGGCAGTGGGCAGAGTCAACCTGCATTCTAACCAATGCACCACCACGATTCTTATATATAGGACCACCCAATGGAAAATGAGACAAATAATCACCCATTTGCGAGTCATAACATTTTTCAGCCCTCTTGGGTAGCTGTTTCCATTTTATTTTCATAGATATTCTTCTTCACCTATCCATTTTTTCCTTTGCATCATCATCATCATCATCATCATATTGTAACGTGGTGACACATAGTTGTATTTTAATGAGATTGTTGGATTTGGATAGGACCCCATTTCTGAAAGAATAATATTTGGATCATTCAGAATTTCTATCAGCCAAAGGTTTAGTATATGGTCTACCATGCTGTTCTGTCAAAATTACAAAGACAAAACATTCCTGCCAGATTAGAACTCCTAAAAATCTTCATTTTCTGCTAGAAAATGTTATTCCTGTGTTTTACAATAGTAGTTTGGAGATACTGTTTTATGTCTCTGCTCTTATTGTTGGCATTGTTTTTGCTGTATGAAAAATAGCAAAGGGGTCACAATTTGTTCACATAGTACAAAGAAATCATACTCCAGGAATATTTTTAATCTCATTTGCAAATAATGTCATAAATTTAGAAACTGATCTGTAATAGGCAAATCGTTTGTAAAAGCCTTCATTGTGCTTTCATGACTTCACTTGAAAAATCTGTTTTTAAAATAAAAGAGGATGTGCAACGCTAAGTTAGTTATTTTTTAAACAAATAAATGGTGGCCATACAAAGTTGTGAATACATCAGAGACCCCTTCCCTCCATGCAGATTGTCAAAGGCATGTTGCAATAGGCAACCAAGCGTACCCTTGCTGTGTAACTGCCTTCCCATATGACAAGAGTTTAAGTGTATTTGAGTAATGTGCCATAACAAACAACATATTTTTCCTCCTGAATGCCTGCAGATTTCTAACTTAAGTGATAGAACTAGCCAAATGGGGTGGCTTTTTGTGAGCACTTTCAGGAGAAGAAAAACAATTTGTCTTTCTTAGCCTCAGATTCTGCTTGCCCAAAACTAATTATTGCTGGTGTTTAAAGTGTGCGTGTGAAGGAAGGAGAGAATGAGCTCCAGCCTCAGCAGACAGCAGGGACTAAAGCTGAAGGCAATTTATTTGGACTCTGGTTATCAAATGGATGAGCAGAAGAGGGATATAGACCTGGAGACAAGATAGCCCTTTCAAAAGACTGAACTACTGACTTCCCTATTTATCTCATTTGAAGATCCTGATCGAGTGAACTTACCCTGAAATATAAACATATATGTACGTATATTTGTCTCTGTTCTTCCAACTCAATGTATTTTTATGTAGATCTGGAGGAAGATGTCAACTGCTAGGGAAATCAGAAGACTCAGCAGTTCAAATGGGCATAAAGATATATTGCACGCTTAAGGTCTCTACAAGAATCTGACATACTAACAATCCAAGCAAACTGGCAGTACATAAGTCAATTCAAATAGTCTGAATTTGGGGATGCGAAAGGACTCAAGACCGATACATTTGATCCCTCTCCTGGACTCAACCTGGTCATCTCCAACAGAAGGTACTTTATATCATAGTAGGTTATATACAGATAGTCCATGACTTACAATAATTCATTTAGCAACTATTTGAAGTTACAATGGCACTGAAAAGAATGAGTTACAACCACTCCTTGTAGTTATCACCATTGTTTCCTTCATCCCCATGGTCACATAGTAAAAAATTTGCACACTTGGCCACCGGCATGTATTTATGACAGTTGCATCATCCCGGGGTCATATGTTGACCATTTGCCATTTCCCAGGGGACTTCCAACTAGCAAAGTCAATGAGGGAAAGATGGATTTGCTTAACTACTGTATGGTTCACTTAACAACTATGGTGATTGGCTTAACCAGCATGGCAAATAAGATTGCAAAATCAGGTGCAACTCAAAACAGCCATCTTGCTCACCAACAGAAATTCTGGCCCAAATTGTGGTTATAAGTTAAAAACTACCTGTATTTATCTACTCCAGTAGCTCTACTTCAGATATTTTTTATATCATCTGCTACTCAATTCTATTTACTGTAATTGTTATTTTATGATATATAGGTTATCTGAGGAAACATCTCTTGCCAGTCACATATACACAACCCATTAGAGCGATGAGGCAGGGAATGTTGCGGGTCCCACCCTTGAGGGAGATACACCTGGTGGGACCCAGAAGAAGGGCCTTCTCCATGGTGGCTCCCTCTCTCTGGAACATCATTCCACCAGAGATTAAAATGGCCCCCACTCTAGCACTCTTCTGAAAGGCACTGAAGATCTGGTTCTGCCAGTGGGCCTGGGGAACCCAGAGAGGGATGGAGCCCATCGAATGACTAGTGTGATCTGCTGTCGTCGGGGCGGGGAGGTAGTTCTGTTTTGTTTTGTTTTTTGTTTTCCCAAATTTTGTTCTATTGTATTTTAGTAATTTATTTGATTCTTTTTGTTAGTTTTATTGTTTTTAATTTTTTGTTTTAAATATGGTTTTACATTGTGTCAAGTCGCCATGGGCAAATAGGCAGCAATATAAAATAAATAAGTAAGTAAGTAAGCAAGTAAGTAAGTAAGTAAACAAACAAACAAACAAATAAATAGGTTATCCGTGGATCCTTCAACATACAGTCGACTATTGGGTTATGATCTCTTCCAAAAGTTAAGTAAGACTGACAAACGAAGCGGCACAGTATTTATACAGATAGTCCTTAACTTACGAACACAACTGAGCCCAAAATTGATGTTGTTAATTGAAAAAAATGGTTGAGTTTTGCCCCATTTTATGACTTTCCTTTGGTTAAAATTTGCTAAGTGAATCACTGCAATTCATTAAATTAGTCACTGCGGTTCTTAAATTAGTAACACTGTTGTTATGTGAATCTGATTTCTCCATTCTGACTTTGCCTGTCAGAAGGTCGCAAAAGGGGACCACATGATTCCAGGACATAGCAACCATCATATATGTGAGTCAGTTGCAAGCATCCAAATGTAAAGCATGTGACCATGGGGATGCTACAACGCTTGTAAGTGTGAAAAATGATCATGTCGATTTTTCCAAGTTAGTGTTAAAGTTAGCGTTGTTCTAACTTCAAATGGTCACTAAATGAAGTGTGGACTACCTGTAGATGTTTTGATTTTGCTTTAAAATTCAAATAATAAGAATTTGGATGACATAGATTATAATTACTCATGACTTTCTCTTTCTCTCTCCCGCTCCCTCTCCCTCTTTCTCTCTCTTTACACACACACATGCACGCACTTAGTATTAACATGATACTCCTTTTCATACTTGAACTATTGACCTATAAAGATGAAATATTTTTGTTTATTAATAGTAGTAAAGCACTGTGAATTAATACCACTAATAAGATAAATAACTGTCAAATATTATGTGTATCTATGGCATTTATGGTACTGCCAAGAAAGCGATGTTGAAAAATATTGACACAATTTCTTCTACAGAAACTTATGCAAATCTTTTTAATATTTTGTAAATTTTTTAATATCTTGAATTTCAATAAAGAATTTTTTTTAAATTAAAAAAAAAAAGAATTTGGATGATTCCTAAAGTTTATTTTGTGTCTTATCTCTGAATATTAGCTACTCACTCATGCATGCCTGGTGATCCTTTGTTATCAAATTGTAAAGCTTTATCCATTCAGTACCATCCTGCTGTTGAAGGCTGTGCATTCCCGCCCCTCCCCCCCCATGTTCCCTATGGCCAAATTGGGAAAATACCTTGTACTTTTTTCCATCTTTAATGGAGAGAAGGAATGTTAGAGATGGTATAATATGTACAAAAATACCCAAAGCAATCCCCAAGCCCTGCCATCACAGCTGTACAAAGATCTGCATAACCTAACACAGGATTGATGCAATTTTTTGAGTAATCGTCCTAGCTCTAATGTAGAGAGCTACATTTGGAACTAATTTGTGCTTAATTCCTGACAATCTGAACTTCTTTGATGAGATGCACATTAACCCCGACTGCTCACCTCCCTGAATTTCATGAATATAAATTTGAATGAGTGCCTTGAGCACCACTTCCATTCTTCCTAGAATCTAGGTCCTGGAAGATAGGCTTGCCATGGAAAGAGCACTTAATGCCTTGTGTTGATAGTCCTCTTCTTGCTTATGTGACCAGTGAGTCAAAAAGGAAGAAGACATGGACAATGTATTATGATGGCATGACAGAAACTTGTGTTTCAGGTTGCAATGTGAGTATGAGAAAGCAGAGCTTGTGCCTTGATGAACCTGGTATCATTTGGGCGTTGTCGCAGGGGTGGGATTCTACCAGTTCGGACCTATTCGCTAGAACCGATTGTTAACATTCTAAGCAGTTCGGAGAACTGGTTGTTAGAAGAAATTACTGGCCTAATCCTGTAAGGAAAGCAGGAAGGAAACATTCTGGAGTTGTTTACAAAAACTGACTCTCCGATAACCCTTATTACATTCTTGGCAGGACTAGATTTCCTGTCTCTGGAACATCTCTGGAGTTTTTTCCCCTCCTTTGCTGGTACTTTGTTTGTGTGGAGTAACCATTCAAAGTTACAATGGCACTGAAAAAAGTGACATATGACCATTTTTCACACTTATGACTGTTGCAGCATTCCCACAGTCATGAGAGGCCAGGTGAGGAGATGCATGCCTCAATGTGAGTGATATTGAGTTGGCCATGCCCAGCCAATAATATGATCACCAAGCCATGTCCACCCAGTCACATGACCACCAATCCACGCCCACCAACTAAGCCACGCCCACAGAACTGGTTGTTAAAAAATTTGAATCCCACCCCTGCATTGTTGTGTTAGAAATAAACACCTAGAGTGGAAAGCATTAGACTTATTGTTCTCTCTTCTGTTTCCCCACTGAAGGAGATTAGTGAGACTTGAGTTTATTTTTCCTCTGGGGCGGAAGCTTTGGTTCCTGTCTATGCTGCAGTGAGAAATGAAAATCTTAAAAAAGAGGGGGGAAAACCCACACAACTCCCAGAGCATAAGCAAACATCATTAAGGGGTAGTCCTTTGCAAGCTTACTGACAGCACTTTCTTTATCCTTGTCAGTAGAAAGGATTATGCATGCAAAAATAATAGGGGAGTAACAGAAAGCAAAGAACATTGGAAGATTAGCCTCAATTCAAAGGAATCTGGACAAGTTCACAATGAGATAAGATTCTTCAAACTTGGGAAACTTGAATTCTTAATCAATACAGATCAGACTTTTCCCTCCCTCTCTGTTTGTACTCTGAATCCTCAAAGTATCAGTTCATATATTCCTTTGCATTTTTCCTGGGGCCATTGACAAATGTGTTTAAACTATCTGTCTTTAAAGTATCTGTAAATGATGTGTCCGTATGTTTGTATCATGTATGTATGTATGTATAGATATAGGTATATATGCATATATGCATGTATATGTATATATGTATATTTCCATGTCCTTCCCACTGGTTCTTCCATTCTTTTTTCTAATGGCACTCACAAAATCTGTTAAGATTCCTTTCTATTACTATTTCTATGAGTTGATTATCTGGAAGAATTCATTTATTTTGATTTGAAGTTCCAAAAGAAAATTTACAAGTTGGGGAGCACCAAAAGAAGGATAGTTAGGGCAATTAAACTATCTAAAAGGGATATCACATTATATCAAAAATGATAAAAGAACTAGACAGATGACTTGTTTATTAATAAGCAAACTGGTTGCACAAGGCAAATATACAAAAGTGCAATTCCTTTTCTTTTCTAATGGGGGATTTGCAAACCAAGTAGCCCTGTAATTCTTGAAGAGTTGAGACATAGGCATTTGTTACAGAAAGCAACCATATTCTGTCTCTGTCTTAGTCCACTGTTGTTAAATCATTGGGAGTAGGAAAGTTTAATAAAAATAAATAACATATAGCAAAATATAAAATATAGCCAAATATTACTTTGGACTAATCAATAAAAGGTAAGGAAATAATGAGAGGGGAATTGTCAGGATAATCTTGACTTACAACCATTTGTTTAGTAACCATTTGAAGTTACAATGGGCTTGAAAAAAGTGACATGACCATTTTTCACACTTGCGACCCCCTGCAGCATCCCCATGGTCAAGTGATCAGAATTTGAACGCTTGGCAACTGGCATGTACTTATGACGGTTGCAAAGTTATGTGATCACCTTTTGTGATCTTCTGACGAGCAAAGCTAATGGGGATGCCAGATTTACTGAACAACCATGTTACTAACTTAGTGATTCACTTAACAACTGTGGCAAGAAAGGTTGTAAAATGGGGCAAAACTTGCATGTTTGAAAGCCCCCCTTCTATCTCTATCTATCTCTCTATATATAGTATATATCTATATTTATATATATATATATACAGTGTGTGTGTACACACACACACTCACACACACACAGAGTCGAAAAGCCAGCACTGTCCGAAGATGTCTCCATGGTCATGTGGCTGTCATGACTAAATGCCGAAGGTGCAAGAAATACTGTTACCTTCCCACCAAAGTGGTCGCTATTTTTTACTGCATTTTTACAAACTTTCAAACTGCTAGGTTGGTAGAAGCTACCCAAACTGCCAACCTTTCTGATTGACAAGTTCAGCATCTTAGCCACCGAGCCACTGCATCCCGAAAATATACATACACACACACAAACACACACACACACATTCATTTTTTAAGTAGTATAATGTGTGTTATTGGAAAAATATTAATTGCTGAGAAGTAAGTTCAGAATCCAGGAGAAAGAGCCCTGTATATATTTCTGGTTTGTTAAGTATATACAATATGTGAAGATAAGTGGGGCACCAGAGGTAGTATATAACCTAGAGTTTTGTATGTGCCCTTTGAAGCAAATAGTGGCAGGGGTTAACTTCGTAAGCGCAGATAAACTAGAATGAATCAAGAAATCATTTGAGAGAGGCCTGATTAAGGCAGCATCTGAAATATTTGCCTCTGAAGGCAATCCTGTTAGAAATCAAAAGGGCCTGATGTTGAGAACTTACATCTCAAATGCAACAAATCATTATACTTGTCAAGATTTATGGACAGATTTATTTATGTTGACAGTCGGTCCACTAATAGTTTGACAAATGGGAAGTCTTGACAGATACAACAGATACATTTAAGCATATTTCTTCTGTTTGGGGAGGGGGAAAGAAACGAGGGGGCTTGACAAACCATATTGGTACACCTCCATTCAGCATAAAGAATGTTGTCAGATGGCAAAAAATGACTGGAGCCAGAATAATTACCAAGCTAAAAGAACCTGCTGTCTCTCTCTTCTTGACTATTACTTACTCCTTGCACAATTAGACACATTTAAACCATGAGATCTCATTATCTATATCTATATACTTACATACATACATACATACATACATACATACATACATACATACATACATACATACATAATATATATATATATATACAAAAAAAATTAGAATATCGTGCGAAAGTTCATTTATTTCAATAATGCAACTTAAAAGGTGAAACTAATATATGAGATAGACTCATTACATGCAAAGCAAGATAGTTCAAGCCGTGATGTGTCATAATTGTAATAATTATGGTTTACAGCTCATGAAAACCCCAAATCCACAATCTCAGAAAAGTAGAATATTACATGCAATCAATAAAACAAGGATTGTACATAGAACAATATCAGACCTCTGAAAAGTATAAGCATGCATATGTACTCAGTACTTGGTTTGGGCCCCTTTTGCAGCAATTACTGCCTCAATGCCGCATGGCATGGAAGCTATCAGTCTGTAGCACTGCTGAGGTGTTATGGAAGACCAGGATGCTTCAATAGCGGCCTTCAGCTCTTGCATCGTTCAGTCTCATGTCTCTCATCTTTCTCTTGGCAATGCCACATAGATTATGGGGTTCAGGTCAGGTAAGTTTGCACAGTAATCCCATGGTCAGGTTTTGGTGCTTTTGGCAGTGTGGGCAGGTGCCAAGTCCTGCTGGAAAATGAAGTCAGCATTCCCATAAAGCTCATCTGCGGAAGAAAGCTGAGGAATATGATATTTGAAGCCCATGTTCAGGATCCGTCTGTGTGTGGTGGCTCTTGATGCACTGACTCCAGCCTCAGTCCACTCCTTGTGAAAGTCCCCAACATTTTTGAATGGCCTTTTCCTGACAATCCTCTCCAGGTTGCGGTCATCCCTGCTGCTTGTGCACCTTTTTCTTCCACACTTTTCCCTTCCACATAACTTTCTATTAATGTGCTTTGATACAGCACTTTGGGAACATCCAACTTCTTTTGCAATTATCTTTTGAGGCTTTCCCTCCTTATGGAGGGTGTCAATGATGGTTTTCTGCACAACTGTCAGGTCAGCAGTCTTTCCCATGATTGTGATTCCTACTGAACCAGACTGAGAGACCATTTAAAGGCTCAGGAACCCTTTGCAGGTGTTATGGCTTAATTAGCTGATTAGAATGGGACACTTTGAGCCTAGAATATTGAACCTTTTCACAATATTCTAATTTTCTGAGATTGTGGATTTGGGGTTTTCATGAGCTATAGACCATAATCATCTCAGTTATGACACATCATGGCTTGAACTATCTTGCTTGAACTAATATATGAGTCTATCTCATATATTAGGTTCATCTTTTAAGTCGCATTTCTGAAATAAATGAACTTTATCCGGGTACAGGTATGCAGGTCTTGGCGTGTTCGGGTCTTTTCCCATGTAAGATTGAGACTATCTTAGCAACTATAGACTTCTTAAAAGAGCACACTGGAGAATATAGGCATCCATTTAAAGCACTTGTATTTGAATAAGTGATTGTGTTCAATGCAGAACCAGAGAAATGTTCTGCTACACGAACAGCTGCTTAGGAATGTACAGAACAAAGTTGTGCAGGCTGATTAATCTCTTTTCTCTACAATTGTTCCAACCTATAAACTATCCAATCACATATACAGACTTGGCGCAAAATTCCCCTAACTTGAGGAATAATCACATTTTTTCACACAGAGAAAATTTTTACCCTGTAGGAGCTGGGAGATGCAATATCCTTGCATCTGTAGAAACATTTTGATGTCTATATAAAGCTATTAGGAGAGGCCATCTGGAAGTTTGGGCTCCAATGTTATAGATATGCATATGATACAGGGCACTGCCTTGTCTATATAGAAGGATGCATAGAAGGATTAGGATGGGCTAGCAGTGCACCCTTCCTTAAGCAGGGCTAAAAACATCAGCCAAGCCAGAAGCATGTCATCTTTAGGTATGACTGAAGGTAGCTAATAGCTACAGCAATAGCACTTAGACTGATATACTGCTTCACAGGGCTTTACAGCCCTCTAGAAGCGGTTTTACATATTTCCCCCAACAATCTGGGTCAGTGGTGGGATTCAAAAATGTTTACTTACTGGTTCTTGTGGGCATGGCTTGGTGGACGTGGCGGGAGTGGCTTGGTGGGCGTGGCAGGGGAAGGATACTGCAAAATCCCCATTCCCTCCCCACCAAACTAACCTGCTTTCCAGCTCCGTTCTCCTGTGCAGGTCAACAAAAGAAGACCCAGCCAATCAGATGGGACTTGGGAGGCAGAGAATAGATGAGAGCGGGGCCAATCAGAGGTGGTATTTGCCGGTTCTCTGAACTACTCAAAATTTCCGCTACCGGTTCTCCAGAACTGGTCAGAACCTGCTGAATACCCCGTCTGATATGGGTTTTTATTTCACTGACCTCAGAAGGACAGAAGGATGGGTCATCCTTGAGCCAATCAGGATTGAACTGCTGGAAGAGAGCAGTGAGCTAGCCTGTAATACTGCATTCTCACCACTGTGCCACCACGGCTCTTACAAGCTAATACAACAAGTGGGCATAGATAAGGTACAATACAATATGCTTATTGATTTGTCCTTTTTACATAAACTATGACAGTTACAACGCCAGTAATGGTTTTTGCACTCAGATATTTTTGTGGTACAGGTAGTCCTTGATTTGGGACCACAACTGACCCCAAAATTTCTATTGCTAAATGAGTCATTAGTTAAGTGAATTTTTAAACCTTTCTTGCCACAGTTGTTAAGTGAATCACTGCAGTTAAGCTAGTTAGTGATTGTTAGGTAAAGCTGGCTTCCCAATTGACTTTGCTTGTCAGAAGGTGGCAAAAGGTAATCACCTGACCCCAGGACAGGTGATAAATATGTCATAAATATGAATCGGACTGCCAAATGCTCTGACTTTTGATCACATGACCATGGGTTGCTGCAACAGCCGTAAGTGTGAAAAATGTTCATTAGTCACTTTTTTCAGGGCCCTTGTAACTTCAAATGTTCACTAAATGAAATGTTGTAATTTGAGGACTAACTGAATTTAGACATCACAGGTGATATAGCAAAGAGTGTAAGCTGCTCAGAATTGCTTAAGAAGTTCAAATAAATCTTTGAATAAATAAAATAATAATAAAATAAAATAAAAGTTGTACAGAAGGTTTGTGTGATGACCCGGGGCATAGCACAAAGGCAACACAGTCAGATAATCAGTAGGAGTCCCTTTATTAGCTCCAACTTTGCCCCCAATGTGCTTCTGGCTGGAGAAAAACTCTTCCAGGAACAGCCTTTGACTGCAGAGAATCAAGTCCAAAATGTGGTCAACAAAAACTGTAACTATAAATCCAGTCAAGACAAGATGAGGTAATTATTCTGGCAGGGCAAGAGAAGGAATTCCAGATGTGAAGAATGGCAATAATTCAACATGGTTAGGAGGATGCCAGGAATGCAGATAACCAAAGTCAACACAAGATAAACTCACATTCCCAGTAGATGCCGCACTCAGCATCTATCTTTTTAAAACTCTCTTCTCACGTATGGCTAATGAAGGGAATTAGGGCCCTTTCCTCCCCTGTAAGCCATGCAACCCACATTGCTGTCTTCTCCTTTCCTCCCTGTGTGCCCTAGGATGAAGAGAGGGTGGGTCTGGGTCGTCCTCTGAACTCCCTCTCCCTTCTTGTACCTCTCCCCTGCTCTGCCCAGCTGGACTTTTCCCCAGTTTCCTCCACAGCCAATCGAGCCACGCTCCCATTTCCTGTCAGCTGTTTGTCTTCCTTCTCGGATTCAGACTCTGACAGGGGCATGACAGTTTGCCCTATTTATATAATTTGCCATTCATTCAACTCGTCCATTCAATCCATTTTCTAGGATGTTATTTAACTTCTCTATGGATGACCCACAATGTTGTGACCTTTTTTCCTTGGATAATTGTGAATAATTTGTTTGCACATTTTATTTTACAGCATTCTTGAGTTGACCTACTCCTAAGAGTTTGTAAATCATAGATGACAAAGCAATAACAATGCAATTAAGAGACATCCCACCAATAGAGGATCATTCCTATTAGAAACCAACACGGCAGCCCCAGTTAGGTTAAGCTAAAGACATAATGGTATAACCTGCTGATGAGAAGCCAATCCTATGTATGTCTAGAGGAAATAATTCCATAAAGCAGGGGACTTTATACTTGGCGACTTTAAGACTTGTGGACTTCAATTCCAAGAATTCCTCAGCCAGTATAGCTTGGAGTTTGGAGACCTCTGCCCTAAAGTGAAGGCTTCTTCTGACAAGGCCTCCTGAACTTTCCACACCTCATACAGCTGAGGAGTGAGATGGACTCTTAAAAACTCTCTTACCATGTTCAAACTGGACAGGAGTTTCCATTATGACAAAGGCATCAATTCCTTGATAATGGTCCTATACCATATAAGCTAACAATCAGTTTACAGGTCAGCAGGGCAGTGATTTTAAAGTTGTGTTATTCTGCATTGCTGGAATTGAGTCTCTAACACATGAGCTGCTATACTTTCTGCCAGTTGTACAGTAGTTCCATGGTCATCTCCAAAACCTCTCAGAAAACACATTGTGGGTAAGTAGTGATTAAGGTTACTTAGCCTTATACAAAGTATGTTTCATATACAAGGACAAAAAACTACTGCTTTTTTAGATCATAGATGAGTGCTGTGGGAATTGATAAATCCTTGTTTAGATCCATGACAGCTCCCTCAATGATCTGCTATGTATATATTTAAATTAATTAATGTATTAGATTTTAGTTTGGTTTAGTTTGCCAGAATCCAAACTCTATCACCTATCATCTATTCTCTCTCCCTCCCTCTCCCTGTCATCTATCTCTATCATTTCTCTCTCTCTCTCATCTATCTTTCTCATCTTTCTGTCTCATCTCTGTCTCTCATCTATATCTATCATTTCTCTCTCTCTATCTATCATCTATATCTATTATTTCTCTCTCATCTATCTATCTATCTATCTATCTATCTATCTATCTATCTATCTATCTATCTATCTATCATTTATCACACAACGTTACCATCAACCTTCCCATTATAGGTACAGAACACAAAACGTTAACTGAGCAAAATGATTGCTATCTTCATAGGAGTCATGGATCACCAAAGGTCAGGCAGAACAATTATTTTCAACTGGTTCCAAAGCCAGCCCAGAAAAACAGGACCTATGAACTTCCGTAATATGCATGTCCCTTAAAGAAGACTATCAATCATTTTTTTGCAGGGTGATTGAATCAGGCCTGTCAATTCCATCTGGGATATGCAGTCCTGAAGGTACTTTGGCTCTTATCTGCATAGGAATGTATAGAAGCAACTAGGACTTGATTTGCACTTGAAAGTTTATCAAACAAAAGTCAGTGTAAGGCTTGAAGGACAGCTGCAATATGTTCATGGTGCTGAGTGCCAGGCAATAAATGAGGCTCTGCATTCTGGACTATGTTAATGTCCATGTGGACTTCAAGGGCAGCCCCATGTTTATTTAATTGTACAAGTTGTTCACACTTTAGAGATTCCTTTGTAAATCTCACAGCATCTTGAACTGTGCAAAAATGTGATTGTTCATATATCTAGGCAATTTGGAATTGCTTTGTAAATTGAACAATGCATATGAGAACTAGGCAACCAATGACTTTTCATTAAGCCTAATGGGATAATAATAAACCTCTGTGCATATGCCAACAAAGCTTCTGACTTTGCATATCCTGTCTGCTAAATGCTGGCTATATATCCATAAAATAAAGTTACCTGCTGTTTAGACAACATCTGGTGGTTGAGGAAGGGGCAATAAGTAGTACATCTATCAGTTATGAAAGGCCAAATGATTACAAATATGGTAACAACTTAGCTTAAAATATGTATTCACATAAGACTGATTATGTGCCATCAAATTGTTTTCAACTCCTAGCAGCTACATAGAATTTTCTACATGATGAATTATCTCTAATCTATTCCTTTAAGTCTTGCAGTGATGTGCTCATTGCCACTGTGAATCTCTTCACCTTAGTGCTACCTATCCTAGTCTTCTCTTTTCCACCTTCCGCAGCAATAGAGTCTTCTCCAGGAAGATGTATCTTCACACAATGTGTCCAAAGCAAAAACTCTGGGTTTGTGTTGTTTAGCGATCATTGACTGGTTTTCTTGGCTGTCCATGAGATACCCAGGAATCTTCTCCAATACCCCAAACCCAAAGTCATCTCGATATCCTGTTTCTTTTGCTTCCATATAGTAGCATAGGGAATGCAGTTGCTGGTGCAATTGTGATCTTTGTAGATATAGACACATTGCAACATTGGAATATTTTCAAAAGACTTTTGTGGCTGCTCTACCAAATGCTAGTCTGTGGTCTATTTTTGACAGCTTGTTCCTGTACTCTTGATGATTGATGTTAAATCCCACCCTACTTTACATCGAGGGCTGCTGTGTGGAAAGAGTTTCCTTTAAATTCCTGGGACTCCATCTTAGCGAAGATCTCACCTGGAGAAACAACACAACCCAGGTCACCAGAAAGGCCCAACAGAGACGCCATTTCCTTAGGGTCTTGCGAAAGAACAAAGAGGAACCTCTTTTTACTGGTCCTGATAACCTCCTTTTACTGGTCCACAATAGAAAGCATCCTCATATATTGCGTTACGATGCGATATGCTGGCTTGACAGTTGCAGATATAAAGACATTTCACAGGGTGGTGAGCACAGCACAAAACATTGTGGGCTGTTCCCTGATCCCACTAGATGACATCACTAGGGCTTGCTGCCTTAGAAGAATGAGGAAAATTCTCAGGCTTGACTCACATCCCGGTCAGCACTTCTTCACTCTCCTACCATTGGGTAGGAGATATAGAAGCATAGCCAGCCACACCAACAGGCTGAAGAACAGTTTCTACCCATGGGCTGTCAGACTTCTGAACAGAAAGTAACTTCATGTCAACATAGTACGATAGACTTGCGAGGCTGGCTTTGTGCAACAAGCTCATATAGTGTAATAAGATTCGGATTGGGTTAGGGACTTCTGTCCTCACTATGAGTTGTGTTGGGGGGAGGGGGTGCATGAAGGAAGGCTCAGCCAATCTCATTGTATACATGTTGTGCACTGACAATAAAGGTAATAATAATAATAAAATGGATTCACATCAGAACAATTCTTAATCTTATTTTCTTTTTCTTAGAGTAAATGGTACAAAGATTGCTCTTTTCTGGGAATGGGTTGACCTGGTCCAATTTGGATTGTCCATTCTAAGGTTTACAGTGTCTATTTTTATCAGCAGCCAGAGCTGTACTTACCCTTTTAGATACATGAAAGATTTCATATAAACATATTACAATAACATAAAATTTGTTTTACTATAAAATGTATATATTACTTAACTCTGAAAGATCTAAGTGATGCACCAATAAAGGTAATGCTGTAATATAAAATGTCATTAATATAGCATTAAACAGTAATGCCAACCCAAAAACTAATACCAACCTTTTCTCAAATAAATCTGCTTGCAAATAAAGATAAGTAAAATGTAATGTTACACTTAGGAAATGTAAATAATTTTTTTTCTTGTGAGTAATCCTTCCTGTTTATTTTTTTTAAAGATTGAAATAGCAGGCAACAGAATATATTTATAAACAAATTTCTTTGTGAGCAATTTTTTCATCTTACCTTTAAAAGTGTAAACTTGAACAAAAGGTTAATTCTTTCTAATGTCTGACCTCTAACAGCTCTTGTATTAGTAACAGGTGCCAGAATGACTGACGCACAGGTGCTATTGAACAGGTTCTTACTACTTCTGGAGAACCGGTAGCAGAAATTTTGAGTAGTTCGTAGAATCGGCAAATACCACCTCTGACCCGCCCCTATATATTCTCTACCTCCTGAGTCCCAGCTGATCGGATGGGTCTTCTTTTGTTGCCCTGCACAGGAGAACGGAGCTGGAAAGCAGGTTAGTGGGATGGGCAGAGAATGGAGATTTTACAGTATCCTTCCCCTGCCAGGCCCACCAAGCCATGTCCACTAACTCACACCACGCCCACAGAACAGGTAGTAAACATTTTTGAATCCCACTACTGGACTGAGGGGGTACAAAGGACCATAATGCTGAGATCTTAGGGAATTGTGTATGCTTCCTGGCCTACCCTTATAATCCTCCTCGTCTATTAATGGTATATAAAAGAAGAGTACCAGTTTGGTACAATGGTTAAGGCATCAGGCTAGGAATTAGGAGAATGTGAGTTCTAGTCCTGCCTTAGGCATGAAAGCTGGGTGATTTGGGGGCCAGTCACACACTGTCTCAGCCCAGCCCACCTTACAAAGTTGTTGTGGGGAAAATAGGAAGCAGAAAGAGTATTATGGTATGTATTGAGTTACTTTTGTTATAATGAATGTGGAATAAATACATAAAATAAAGATGCAGCTCCTAGGAGTTAGCTTCTGCACGTGGAATAGGCAAAGGATCCTATTTTAACCTTCACCTGTAGAAGAAAATCGTCAGCTATCCATTTGGTGGCATCAACTTTCATAGTTTTTAACAAACGGGCTAACATAGATTGTAGAAATTATGTCCAGAATGTCCTGATTTAGGAGCAAACATTCATTCTAATGTCCCATTAAAACGCAAACCAAGACTCTGTGTGGTCATAAGGCCCTTTAGTCTGATATCTGCAAACATCCATTGTGTACCCTTAACAGAAAAAGGTAGGGATTGTTTCTTTCTTTCTGTGTCAGAAAAGAGTAAAAGGGAGGGCTTGCTAGGCATATGCCTGACATCAAAATACATTTAGCAGAAGCACAATGGGTAATGCTGTTAATGCAAAAACATTTTTTGGTATTTCAAGAAACCATTAGATGGCATCAGGGGAAGGTTGGAGCTCTAAAAAGGAATGAATCTTGACAGGCTGTACTAACTGCTTCTTTCACCAGCCTGTGTTTTTCCTGGACAACCCTGGAACTGGAAGTAATGAATTCAAATTTCCTCATGAGTGATTGTTTCAAAGAGATGAATAATACCATTCCATCAATGCACCATTTAAGAGGAATATATTTGCTATTATTTCCACATCTAAAAATTATGAGCCTGGTTCTCCCTGCCCTGAATTCCTGCTAGGTGATATCATGCCAACCCTGAGCATCCTTTAGCCTGATGCATCTTATTTCTTCAGGATGGATATAAACAACTCTCATGCCTGTCAACCTGGCCAGTCATTTTATATTCTGTTCTTGCTCTATTTTTTTTTTTTTTGTCCTCCTTAGTTTGGAAACGATCTCTGGGAGTGGTTAATCTTTTAAAGCAACATTATGCATTGTAATACCAAGGGTATCCTTCAGTATAATAATCCTCCAATAAGGCAAGCAATATTAACATGCTGTGGGAGCCCTGGGGACATGGCGTTTTTCCAGCACAGGAAAGTAGAGAGGATATTTTTTTTCAGTAAAGAAAAGGATGTTGTGTCTCAGCGAAAAATAAACTAAATATTTATGGTGGAGAAAAAAGGACTAAGGATCATAGACAATAAATGTTAATGGAGAGTACTGTTAATGAACAGTTCCTCTTCTAAAAATTTCATGCAATGCATTTACATGAAGGACAGTATTATAGCATGATGCTTATTTTACAAAAGAGCTAGTTAATAAACTGTAGCATTTAAATATGGATATGTTCAGATCTTTTCGGACTCAATGGTGCTAAAATTTGGCATTCAGTTGATGTAACGTTTCCACTTTGAATATCTTTATTCCACTTGATTTTAAAGAGCAGCTCTAGCAATATAGTCACAGAAAACAAGGCTTTGGTAGGCACAATTCTTTACCTTATCTTAGATTTGCTTTTGTTCTTCTGTCTAGTTATAAGGATTGACAAGTAAGAGTTCGCATGTATTTTTGCTCTGTCAGACAGAGATCTCTGGCTGGTGAGAACCAGGGGTGGTATTCAAAATTTTTAACAACCGGTTCTGTGGGCGTGGCTTAGGTAGTGGGCGTGGCTTGGTGGTCATGTGACTGGGTGGAAATGGCATGGTGGTCATGTTATTGGCTGGGTGTGGCCAACGCAATATCACTCACATCGAGGCACACACCTCCTCGCCTGGCCTCTCATGACTGTGGGGATGCTGCAACAGTCATAAGTGTGAAAAATGGTCATAAGTCACTTTTTCCATTGTAACTTTGAATGGTCATTCCACACAAGCAAAGTACCAGCAAAGGAGGGGGAAAAAACTTCAGAGACGTTCCAGAGACAGGAAGCCTAGTCCTGCCAAGAATGTAATAATGGTTAATGGAGAGGCAGTTTCTGTAAGCAACACCAGAATGTTTCCTTCCTGCCTTCCTTACAGGATTAGGCCACTAATTTCTTCTAACAACTGGTTCTCCGAACTGCTTAGAATGTTAACATCTGGTTCTAGCGAATAGGTGCGAACTGGTAGAATCTCACCCCTGGTGAGAACCACTAATATTATAATTACTATTTACATAAAAACCTTTTTTTATCTTGAGATACAGGGTTTCACATATACAAGGTTGTCAATGTAATGAGCACATTCTAAGTGTAGGTCAAGACTGTATGTTTTAGAAGAACAAATATCTTAAGGCCATTTGAGCTGTCATGGTCAAATATGTTTCTTTATACAATAGAATACAGTCAACTGTAGACTGTGAAACATTTCTCTCATTCATTAGTATGGGTTCTCTAGCAAAGGGTGCTTCATCCTTTGAGAAATATCGTTAGGAGCTGTGGTGGTGCAGTAGTTAGAATGCAGTATTGTAGACTACTTCTGCTGCCTGCCCGCTGCCTGCAATTTGGCAGTTCGAATCTCACCAGGTTCAAGGTTGTCTCAGCCTTCCATCCTTCCGAGGTTGGTAAAATGAGGACCCAGATTGTTGAGACAATGTGCTGATTCTGTAAACTGCTCAGAGAGGACTGTCAAAGCACTATAAAAAGCAATATATATCTAAGTGCTATTGCTAAAGAGGAAACAGCAAACTTTTTTTCAGTAGAAAGCACATTTCATCACAGGTAAGCTGTTATGGGCGAATGGAAAGTAAAGCTGACACAAGGATTACATGGAATCCATGAACAGTACATACAAAAGTGGGGGATTCATATCACCCATGTTTTATTGTACCTCAGTACTCTCTTTTTGAATAATGCAGTGGAAGTCTAGACAGCCTTGTTAAAATCCCAGGTTTTTGAGGTGAAAAAATCAGACTTAGATAAATCATTTCAGATTCTCCTCCCTTTAATATAACATATACAGTAAGTTGCATGGAAGACGAAGGGCAAATCATATCTTTCAACTGCAGCACAAGCATTTCCTAGAAACTGTGTTTCATATCAAGCCCTGGTGACATTGCCTTTATGTCATCTTCAGACTATAGTTGAGGCAGATTAAAGTCATCTTTGGTTGTTCCAACTTTAGAGTAACATTTTCCTTCATGTCCTCACTCTCCTTCACCCCCATTTTTTTTTGCTATAGGTATAGCTATAGATTCCAGTTGCTAATCTATCCAGTTCTTATTGGTCATTTTAGGCTGATGGAGCATGCCCCTCCCCTCCAATCATTAGGCTGATGGAGCATGCCCTTCCCCTCCAATCATTAACATGTCCCTCCCCCTCCAATCATCACCTTCCTTGCCTCTTTCAGCTTGGGCTGCAGGACATCCAGCTTCCCCGGTGGCTCCAGCTTTTGTAACGCCTACCTAGCATTTCTTAAAGAGTTTTTCAGAGAAGAACATTAGTTGCTTATAAACATGGACACAAATACTACATCTGCATTTAAAAGCTGGAACTACTGGTTTCTTGTTGGACCTCTCACAACAGGGTACACTACACATTTCCCACTGCCTTTGCTGACAAGGGTTTTGATTGGCCATACTTTCCCCTGTTTTTATTTCTTCATGAGATTTGTTGATGTGGAGGGACAGCAACACCAGTTTTGTCACTTCGCTCTGGCTGCCCATTCGATGTGGTAGAATGATTTGCCTCCAGAAGTTTTGGGTGTTCCATCACGGGAGGTTTTTAAGAAGAGATTGGATAACCATCTGTCTGAAATGGTATAGGGCAGTGCTGGCAAACCTTTTCGGCACTGAGTGACAAAACGGGAACATGTGCACATGCATGGAGTAGCACCGGAAACCGAAAGAGCAACTTTCCGGCATGTGCACATGCACTGGCCACCTGGTCTTCCAGTTTCTGACATGCATGTGTGTGCAAAGACCAGTTGGCTGGCATGTATGCATGTGCTGGAACCTGGAAGAGCAATGGGCGACAGCTGGCGTGCCTGGAGAGATGGCTCTGTGTGCTACTTCTGGCATACGTGCCATAGGTTCACCATCATAGGTATAGGGTCTCTTGCTTGAGCAAGGGGTTGGACTAGAAGACCTCTAAGGTCCCTTTCAACTCTGTTACTCTTATTCTGGTGCCTCATTACCGATTGCTCCATTCCATTTCCCTATACATTCTTCCTGAGATTTATTTGTTAAACTATTTTGGAAAACAACTTGTTATGTTTGTTCAGAAGAGCCCTAGATTCATGCTTTTATAAACACATAACTAAAATTGCTCAACCACACATTATAGATAGTGGTGGCGATTGTTTTCTTGCTGAAGGGTGTTGCATTGTGGAATCAGAAACAAAGCTAAGGGAATTCAGCAATTGCTTTCCTTCACCTTACTTACATTCCTTAATTTGATCTGATTTTCTGTATAATCTGTCTGGTCACCAAGAGTCAACTCTGAATAGACAGCACATATTTTTCTGCCAGCATAATAACTTTCCAGTGCGATTGTCTATTTGCGTTCAATGATAATTCTTACAAGAGGTAAAGAACTGCTTTGGAAAGCAGGTTTGAATTTAGATTAAAGGCGATCCACAATTCTAGAGTGGCAAATTCCCTCTTTAATGCAAAGGACAGAATCAAACGTATTTCATAAACATTTGATCTACTTTATACTTATTCATTTTGCTGTTTGCAAAAGCAATACAGAAACGATTGTTTTTATTTCTTTGCTCCATGGTGCTACCCCATGTCATGTGGGAAGGATCTGGGTATTACAAACTATAATCAAGCTGGCCTGTTTTCATCTATGGACAGCTGGAATGTTGTCATCCATTTCTTTGGGATACAGAACCCACTCATCCATCATTTTTTGACATTTGAAGATTGCAATGCAGCAATTAGTTTTGTTTCTGAAATTTATTTAGCTGGTTCAAAATTCCTGAAACTCATTTGCCAAGTTGCTTTGGGTGTGCACAGACCAACTGAAGTGTTGAAATATTTAGAATATTTAGAAATAAATTTGAATTTTATTTCACTTTTTCTTGAAAATCTCAGTGGTCTCTGGATCCCATCATATTCAAACAGGTGAGTTTTCCTTTCATTTTTCTGGATGCTATCAAAACATTAACTTCTCTTTGTGTATACATCCTTAATACTTTTCCTGCTACTTCTGTAACAAGTTTAATCCAAAGAGTGACTTTATAGTATGTATAATCAGTTAAAATTATGGTACTAGTTCAATTATTCATTCTTCAGAAGTTGAAGATGTCACCGAAAAAATTTCTTGAGATCTTGTTGTGATTACATATGTTTGTATCTACAAATACATGTATATAAAAATATATACATATGTTATATATATATTTATATAAATGAATAATTGCTAGTATTAAGAAATAACTGGAATAATCTACAGAAAAATCACGGAGGTATAGGAAATATACCTGCAGATAACAGTTTAGTAACCTTGGGTGATGTTTACAACAATACCAAATGTGACAGCTTTCAAAGCATTATGTATATTCTGAACGTTGTACATGTATAGCTGTGACAGCATGTCAGTTATAATTCTTGTAACAACAACAAAAAGAGATTTATTTATAATCTTTCAAATATAGATTAAACTGGGTAAATGCTTCAAAATAAAATGCTTCTCTTCTCATTCCCATGGGCTGATGTGTGATACAAATAAAGACAGAGGAAATTTAATACTCCAAGGTATCCTTCCCCTTCTTTAATAGTGTGTGAAATCATTTTTGTTAGGGTTAAACAGAGACAAGAAGGAAATTTCTTATCCAACAAAAATTAAACCTTAAGTACAAAGAGACTTAAGTTATACCAAATCATTGGGGAAAAGAAGGAGGACTGTTATATAGTTGGTAGTAATGTTTTTGTCACACTTTTGTGCATTCCCCTGTGAATGTTTATCTAGCGTTCTTGATAATCAACACTATAAAAGTTAAAAATGTATTTTTTTTTTAAAGATCTCGTGCATGCAGGTGCGTTCCAAAGGATTGCTGGTATGTGTTCCCCAGGATTGTGAATCTCCCAAGATAATAGTGTGTGCCTAAAATAGAAAGTGAGAATGAGAGTGTGTGTTTCTATAGTGCAACTAATTACATTAGTGCAACTAATTAAAAGGTAAAAACTTCCTTAATTTGAGTTTGTCTTCTGCTGATTGCATTGACTTTCCATTTTTCTTCTCATGGGTTATCACTGTTGTCTTTTATTTTTAAAAAACGCTCAGTGCGAAGTCATATTTCTGTATATATAATGTTGGCACGGCAATTGACCATCTACTTACTCTTCCCTACCCTAGTGCAGAGAAGAGCACAAAACTGATAAGGGGTCTAGAGGCTTATGATGAACTGTATGATGAATGGTTAAGGGAACTAGGTATGTCTAGACTATCAAAGAGAAGAGAAGAGAAAGACTAGCTGTCTTCTGGTGTTTGCGGAGCTATCATTGTCATAGGGAGGAGAGCAGAGGTGATATTCAGCAGGTTCTGAACAGTTCTAGAGAACCGGTAGTGGAAATTTTGAGTAGTTTGGAGGAGTGGCAAATACCACCTTTGACTGGAGATTTTACAGTATCCTTCCCTGCCACATCCACAAAGCCACACCCACAGAACTGGTAGTAAAAAAATTTGAATCCCACCACTGGAGGAGAGGGTCAACTTATTCTCCAAAGCAACTGAGGAACTTAGGACAAATTTCCTGACAGTAAGTACAACAAAAGAATAATTAATCAATAGATCAGCTTGCCTCTCTGAGTTGTGGGTGTCCATTGCTGGACATCTTCAAGACAAGATTGGACAACAATTTTTCTGGTATGCAGTAAGAACTTTGGCAGGGGGTTGGACTGATATTTCTCCAAGGTCTCTTCTAGTCCTATGATATTATGCTAGAATTACTATGATAATCATTTACTCTTATGCTAAACAGGAACATTTAGAAAAGTGACTAAATTCTGAAATTCCTAACTCTTTTATTAATTGATGTGATTAATTGAAATTAGACTGTTTTCAGTCTCTGTGGAGTCTAGATTAGAGAGTTTTGTGTAACTTGCTCTGATCAAGGATGTGTAGGATAGTTGTGATTGCTAAGTTATGAACTAACAAGCATGCCTCAAATTTTTACAGCTTTTTCAAAATATTTTGGATTCAGCTATTTATTCCAAATTTGAAATGCTTCTAAACATATTTAGGGAATTTTGTTGTGGGAACTCCTTTTTGTATGTATGCACATTACACAAAATTCATTCCATTCCATCAGCAGATCTGAGGACAAAGCAACCTGTAACCATTTATAAGAATTCCAAAGTTGCTCTGATGAACTGAGCTCCATATCTCAAATTAAGGTGATGAAAGAGGTGAGAAAACATTTGGAAGTGGAAATCCCTTCTCATTCTTTGGTTCTTGGCCCTTGGATTTTATGCAGTATCTCCATATATTTCATTATTTTTTTTCCCAGGGAAGCTGAGGATAAATAATTACATCATGGATGGAATATTGATGGAATCTGGAGGCTGAATTAAGACTTTCACCAGATCTGATACAGTGTGACACTGTTCTATTAAGACAGATATCATCCATTTTTCATGAAGGAATAAGTGAGGAGCTATCTTCCTCAGTAATCTTTATGTTGAAATTGTCAAACATCATGGATATAATTATGAGGAGGAGGAGTGAGCCTGAATTATTCTGGAGAGATGGACATCACAGAACATGCTTTTCTTGTCTGACATAGATGATGTTACCTAGTTGGGTAATGAAATGTCTGCAGAAAAAACAACAACAACCCCAAGCTCAAAGTACATGAAATACTTGGTTTTTTTTTTTTCCATTGCTCTTCTTTGATAGAGGCATTCAAACCAAATTTATCCTCCCTTTCATCAACAGACATCTTTACTGTGCCCAGGTGAAATCCCATTTACTACAGCACATACACATGGATAGGTTTTGCACACTGGCATGTAAGTTGTGCCAGTCCTTGATAGGGCAAATTCTTGTTGCATAGATGTATTTTAAATAACTTTAGTTATTATCAATTTTATGTAATTTTAATTTTTATCACTTTATATAAATTTCAGATGTCATTACATTTTTAATTTTAGATGTTATCATATACACACATACACATATATACACATACTCTGTGTGTGTGTGTGTATAAATAAAATACTCACACTCTCTCTCACACACACAATTTCACTTATATCATAGATAAAGATTGCTCCTTTTGGACTTTATTCATTGGTTCTAGTCAGGTTGCTTTATAGATGTACTTTAATTATTCAAATTGTATTCACTATTTCATAGATGGATTTAGAAGTGCTCATAGGTCACTCATGCACACACATTTTGTACTGGTCTAAAATTGTAATAAATTGAGTGACTGAATTTGAGGCAGGTAAATCAGTGTGAAGAAAAATTATAGTTCCCAGGTGCCTTTTTGAGGAACCTGTCATGATTACTGATAATCCTCAATTTATGAGCTGTTGCTTAGCAACCGTTGAAAATTATGATGGACCCCCTAAAATGTACTTCTGATTCAAATTCGAAGTTCTAATTCCTTCTCCTGCCCATAGTCATGTGGATCCATTTGAGGTGTTTGTCAGGTGCTTTGCATTTACAGCTGTTTGTAGCATCCCACAGTTATTTTATGACATATTTTGTCAGAAACTGATGTTTACTTCCAGTTTCTGGCAAAAAAAGAAAAAAAAAACACCCATTGCGGACATTGGGTTTACTTAGTGACAGCCACATTAACTTAACAACTGCTGAATTCACCTTTGCACCACCCAGAAATGTCAAATCAAGTTGGTTACACAGGCACTTTGATTTATGACAACAGTGGTTATAAGCTAAAGACTAAATATACACAAAATCTGTACCTATGATAAACATTTTTGTACTTTTCTTGAGGGGGTCCATATACCTTTTTGATATTGTACTATATAACAAGAAAACCACCTGTATAAGTTATTATCTAGTATACAGTATTTCACATTATACCTGGAAATTAGGAGGACTGCTTCATTCATGTTTGTTTCTTGACCTTGTTGCTCAATTATAATTGCATTTTAGTAATTGATGAACATCAGTGATGTTCCTCATTTTCCTCTTTTCCTGCTTAGTGAGGAAAACAGTTATCCTTGAGTCTTTAGCTGCTGTATAGAGACCTGTACACTATATAGCAATTTCCTCATCTCTTCAATCACGTACATAGGTTTCCTCATACCCTGCCCCCAAAACACCCAGCCATCTGCAAAGAATAGAATTTGTTGTGACCTGTGAAAGGAGGAAGGCTAGATAGTTTGCACTGCAGGGCTTTGAAGTGTAGGTTTGTCATTTTTAATTCCACCGTTACCTTCAAAAAGAGAGAAGGACAGGAAACACTGGCCTTTCTACAAAGACTGACTTTATTTCCTTTCTCTCTTCTGTGCACCTATGTAAGAGTGCAAGAATGGTGTCTCACTCCACCTCAGATGATAAAAAAGCCAGCCAGGTTGAAGACATTAGATACTTACAAGTTCTGCATTAATGTAATAGATGGGATTAAAAGAGCGTTTTATTTTGATATTAACTTTCATTAAGCTAGATTATTATTCCACTTCTAAAAATATCTGTTTATCTGCACTTACCTATAGGTCAGTCTAAACAAGTGAGAAACCTGATACAAGTTACCTGAGACTTTGCGTAATTTATCAACTTGCATTTCTTATGTGTTTTCGAACTGCTAGGTTGGCAGAAGCTGAGACATGTAATGAGAGCTCACTCCATTACGTAGTGCAAGGGATTCAAACCGCTGAACTGCTGACCTTTTGATCAACAAGCTCAGCGTCTTAGGCATTGAGCCACTGTGTCCCTCTAAAAATGGGTAGGGGGGATCCAAACACAGGAACAACAAGGCGCGGGGGGGGGACTTCCAATCCTGCTCTCTCAGGGATTGTTATACTTTTTTCTCTGCCCATCAGAAGCAGTGCTGGCTATATAAAAATCATCGGGAGAAATACAGCCATCAATATCATATTCCAACAGAAAATCAGTAAAGTAGTTTTTGCACAGTCCCAGCAGATTAAAACTCAATCCACCCTGAAGAACTGAAAAATCTTTTTGGATGAGAAGCGAAACATCTTCAGGGAAAAACAAAGAAAGTCCAGTTGCCTCTTGAAAAAGCATCTTTGGGACATTATCTATGCACTGGCTATCTCCTGTTTAGGATATTATAACTCATTCTATATGAGAACAAGCTGGAAGGAAATCCAAAAATTGCAACTGATCCAAAATGCAATGTCCAAAATTAGTTTGGGGCACTTAATGTGTTCTTGCTTGAACTGCTCTAGCTCCTGGTAGATTTCCAATATAAATTCAAGGAGTTGGTAACATAAATCCTTAAGTGGTTCCTCCTACAGTACTTGAAGGAATAGTTTTCCATATACATTATATCATGGGAGCTATGATTAATTGCAAGCCTTGCAAGGAGGCCACCTGGAATTTCCAAAGCCTGGGCATTTTAGTAACGACCCGAGAGGTATGGAATTTCCTCTCTCTAATAATTAAAACTGTCTTTGCTTTAACTTGTGTTAAGAAGAATTTAAAAACTTACTGTTCCATTGTAATCTTCCCCTCCATAAAATATCTGAATTTTAATGGGACCCGAACAAAAATTGATAACCAAAATATATAAACATTTATTAGAGTTTAAAATGGAAGAGGAAACAGCAAAAGGTACAATGATTGCATGGGCACAGAACTTTGGGTACAATATAGAATTAGGGGAATAGGAGAAAATATGGAACGTAAATTATATGCTAACTATATCCTCAGTATATAAAGAAAATCTATACAAAATGTTTTACAGATGGCATTTAGCCCCAACGAAATTAGCAAAAGTTTACCTCAATACAAGCCCCAAATGTTGGAAATGTAAAAAAGTTGACGGTACATTTTACCACATGTGGTGGTTATGCCCCGAGACCAGGACATTCTGGTCCCAAATTAAAAACTGGCTACAAGAGATTAGTGGTTACCAGACTGAGCTCAGACCAGAAACTTTTCTACTAGGAATAATCAAAGATCGAATATCAAAAGAAGTAAAATATTTACTGCTGCATATTACAACAGCTGCCATAATAGCCTTTGCACAAATATGGAAAACCCCCAATGTTCCTAATGAAGAATTAATAATACATAAAGTAATGGAAAGTGCTGAAATCAATATGTTAACAATGAAATTGAAAGAGACGACTCTGAATTTTTTTTAAAATTGGAATAAATGGTATGAATGGTTAACAAACAGAACTAAGAAATAAGACAAGAAATCTAACCATAAGAATCCTTAAGAGAGTAAAATGTAAATCTGTAAATTATACAAGAATATAAGAATAAGAATTATTGTTAAAGTTATTATTCAATATTAAACAAATGTAATATAATGTGTTAAGATATTTAAGTTAAGAACCTGTATAGATATCAAGAATGCTATTGAGACTATGATGTTTTATGATGTAACAGAGGAGGAAACTTAATAAAAACATATTTTTTAAAAAAATATCTGAATTTTTCACAGATTTTTTTTGGATGACACAATTATATGTTGTTGTTTTTGGATTATCTGTTGCTTTTAATGCAGTCCCATTCTAAACCCAACCAAGTGACCAAGGTTCCATGAACTAATCCTGGATCCACCCAGTCTTGTTTGGGACATTGAGGAAAAAAAAAATTTCCCTATAAATATGTATTTTTTCCAGATTTTTAAAGTTCTGATATAAGCAATCAGAAGTATTTAAAGCAAAACAAACAATATTCAAAACAATCAGTGGATGAAAACTTATGCAAGCTCAGTCACATGATGAAGGATTTCATGCATCGTTCTATATAGTGGAATCAAACACGAATCACTCAACTTTTCATATTATATGAGATTTACTGAAAAAAACCACCTCTAAATATTCCATAGAGTGTCTTTAGGCTTATAATCGCTTTTATCTATCTGTTTTCACTCTTATAATAATTATGGCAAAACCTGGGATTGTTTTCAAAAAGTTAATACTCATCACACAAGATTTTTGCAAGTGTCATACTCAGAGTGTCTCATAGGATATTTTTGATCAGCTGCTAATGCCAGAGAATGTAAAAGATGTATCTTGTAGTGTAGTGTAACGCAGCGACTGGATGAAGTTGTAAAAGCAGAAACAGTGCTCTTCTTCCATAGAGTACAGCAGCAAGAAGGACTGCACTACATGGTAGGAGAGGCCTTGGAGTGCCAACTACACAAGCTACCTGACTAGGATCACTATTTCCATAAGCCTAGCAACATTTTCTTCCCCGAAAACTAAGCCCGACCACATAGTTTTTAGCAAAGCACGGGTATTGAACTAGTCTATATATATAAAAACGAAATACCACTCATGCATCATCACAAAATCTCCAGAACCTGTAAAGCTTACAAACTTGAAATTTGGCATGTATGTTCCTCTTGGCTTCTAGGTGCTCACTAAGAAAGGATTTTTCAAAATGGCCATCAGACCAATAGTATTTTGTATATTATTATTAACACGCTCTGATGCTAAGAACTTCTACTCTCCATCTGAAAAGAAATCTGTTCCAAATGCAAAACACAAGCAGAGGAGAGGAGTTGTTTCAATTTCAGTTTCACAGCACCAAGCAACTTTAGTACGGAACAATTGAGCTAAGCCACACCCAGGCTCCTTGCTGTCTCCTTCTTGTTCACACAGCAAATACTGTTTCAGCCCTTACCTCTTACATGCTGACAGGACACTAGCCAGATGAATATCGATGGATGCTGGTAAGCAGAGGCAGAATTTTTTCCCCCTTATTTTCCTCCCCCAAAACTAAGCTCAACCACATAGTTTTGCAGCGAAGCACGGGTATCGAGCTAGTTGAGTCATAGACAGCCGGTCCTTTTGCTTCTATATATACTATAGAGCAAGTATATGGGATCTCCAATTCAGATTGAGACCACAAGAAAGCTTAAACCTTCAATTGTTTCATTTTCCAAAATCATATATTCTACTCTCCCTCCCAGCATTAAAAAAAGGTCCATTAGATTTGATATGCCAGCTGCTCTGTGAAAAAGGTAATAAGTAACAAAGAAAAGAGAACTATTAGGTAACTCCTCTTTCGAATCTGCAACAAAAAGGGGAGCATCTACAGCCAATAATAGAGTGATTTGCAAGCACCTTGCAAACAAAGTGATAATTTCCAGAAGTTGGTATGGATTTATGAAGAATAAATCATGCCAGACTAAACTTATGTCATTGTTTGATAGGGTAACATATTTAACAGACTATGAGACCGTTGTAGACATCTGCTGGTCAGCAAAGCATTTGACAGAATACCTCATGATATGCTGATTAGCAAGCTAGTTGAGTGTGGGCTGAATGGCATGACAATTAGCTGCCTCAAAAATCATACTCAAAGAGTGCTCATCAGTATTTCTTCATCAAATTAGAAGGAGGTCTAGAGTGGGGTGCTACAAGGATCAGTCCTTGGTCCTCTGCTCTTCTATATTTCGATCACTCATTTAGATGAAGAGATGGGCTGAATGCTGATCAGCTTTGCAGACGACACAAAATTGAATGGAATGGCTAATATTTTGGAAAATAAGAAATAAAATTCAAAATGATCTCGATGGGCTGAAAATAATGCAATTAAATTTAACAACAGACAAGTGCCAAGTCCTTCGCTTAGGAAACAAAAATGAAACACATAGATCTAGGTTAACAGATAATCAGAGTTGGAAGAGACCTTGTAGGTCATCTAGTCCAACCCGCTGCCCAAGCAGGAGACCCTACACTATTTCTGACAAATGGCAGTCCAATCTCTTCTTGAAAGTCTCAAGTGATGACGCTCCCACAACTTCCGAGGGCAAGCTGTTCCATTGGTTGATTGTTCTCACTGTCAGAAAACTTCTTATTTCCATGTTAAATCTCCCCTTGTTCAGTTTCCATCCATTATTTCTTGTCTGGCCTTCGGGTGCTTTAGAAAATAGCTGGACCTCTTCCTCTTGATGGCAGCCCCTCAAATATTGGAATACTGCTACTATGTCTCCTCTGGTCCTTCTCTTCACTAGACTAGCCATGCCCAGTTCCTGTAACCATTCTTCATATGTTTTAGCCTCCAGTCCCCTAATCATCCTGGTTGCTCTTCTCTGTACTTTTTTGAGTTCACCTAGTTTCATAACAACACTTGTGGAAACAAAAAGCTCGAAAAGTAGTAGGTTTACAAACTGAATAGGAGGCAGAGTAGGAGACTGCAAAAATAAGCAAGTTTTAAAGTAATCATTCCATATTATGCTGGAGTGGGCATGAATCTGAACTTGAACAGCACTATTAAATGTAATAAATAAAAATAAATTATAATTGTACTGTTTTGGTTAGTATAATGTGTCCAATACTTGCAGAAGGATTCAGAGAAATTGCAGCAGGCCCAGTCTTCTGACTAGGCCAGAAGATGATCATGGAATTAGAAAATAAGTCTTACTAAGAAAGATTGAAAAAGCGCCATGTTAAGAGAATTGTGATAGCATTTTGCAATATTTGAAAGGTCATAACATAAAACGTCAAGACTTATTCCCTTCTATTGCAGAGTGTGAGACACAGAATAATATATTTAAATTACAATAGGAAAGCAGCTTGTGCTTGAAGGTTAAGAAAGGTAAGGACAGTTTCACAATGGAACCAGTTACTGAAAGGGATAAAGATTTACTTTAATTGGAGTGTTAAAATTAGGCTTAGATAGTTTATCTGTCTGGGATTCTTAATTCAGATTCCTGCACTGATTGGAGAACTAAAATTGACAATCTAAATGAGTTTTTTTCCATTTCATGTGACACCATGATTTTATGGTTCTAAAGGAGGGATGGGATCTGACTGGTATAACTACTGGTTGGGTGATTTACGTTTTGTGCACACATGTTCTAAAGTATGATGGAAAGTTGAAGTCTCTACACTAGGGGTGTCAAACTCATGTTATGATGGCTGCATCACATGATGTATCGGGACTTTTTTCCCCTTCCTTAAACTGGGCATGGGCATAGTCAGCCCGTGACACATCTGGCCCACGGCAGAGGTGGTATTCAGCAGGTTCTGACCAGTTCTGAAGAACCAGTAGCGGAAATTTTGAGTAGTTTGGAGAACTGGTAGTGGAAATTTTGAGTAGTTCAGAATACCACCTCTGACTGGCCCTGCCCCATCTATTCTTTGCCTCCCGAGTCCCAGCTGATTGGCTGGGTCTTCTTTTGTTGCCCTGCATAGGAGAATGGAGCTGGAAAGCAGGTTAGTGGGTGGGGAGGGAATAGAGATTTTGCAGTATCCTTCCCCTGTCACGCCCACCAAGCCACGCCCACCAAGCCACACCCACCAAGTCATGCCCACAGAACCTGTAGTAAAAAAATTTGAATCCCACCACTGGCCCACGGGCCGGGAGTTTTATAGCCCTTCTCTACACTCTTCTGCAATTATTTCAATTCTGGAAAGAGAAATCAGCTATATGACATTTAATTGATATAACATGTAATTTTGCCCTAATAATTTTTGCTATATTTCTGAATGTAAATGTTGCCACTGGTTAAACTTTAACTTGATAAGAAAAGTGATAAATTGTACAGGTTCATATTTTAATCCTATTTAAGAACTGCCCTTCTTCCTCACAAAGGGACTCTGAGCTTTGTACAATAAAACATATACTATTTAATAAACAATGGAAAAGTTCTGCTGGGCTAGTTCAGTAGACAATATAACTAAAGACATTCACAGAGGAATAAAGAAACAATAATATACGCATTGCAAGACTGAAACACAAACTCTGGCAAGACTCATATTTGCCTGCAATGTGGCAATGCAGTTTTGAATGGATGGAACTTGCATTGTGATGTCACGATAAACCTTTCCCCATTTGGGGGTTGTTATGGGTAGGAACCAGGGGTGGGATTCTACCAGTTTGGACATATTGGCTAGAACCAGTTGTTAACATTCTAAGCAGTTCGAAGAACCGGTTGTTAGAAGAAATTACTGGCCTAATCCTGTAAGGGAGGCAGGAAGGAAACATTCTAGAGTTGCTTACAGAAACTGCCTCTCCGTTAACCCTTATTACATTCTTGGCAGGACTAGACTCCCTGTCTCAGAAACTTCTCTGGAGTTATTTTTCCTTTCTCTGCTGGTACTTTGCTTGTGTGGAATGAGCATTCAAAGTTAAATGGCACTGAAAAAAGTGACTTATGACCATTTTTCACACTTACGACTGTTGCAACATCCCCACAGTCATGAGAGGCCAGGCAAGGAAATGCATGCCTCGATGTGAGTGATATTGAGTTGGCCACATCCAGTCAATAACATGACTACCAAGCCACACCCACCACCTAAGCCACGCCCACAGAACCGGTTGTTAAAAAATTTGAATTCCATCCCTGGTAGGAACAGATGCTATGAGTCTGGTACTCTGCTTCTAAACTAACTACGGGTAAACCATGAAGCCAATGTGCTGCTCCATGCTTGTTCCATTCTCATTAGTAGCTATTGATGTAGTAATTCTATATAGCAATAGCACTTAGACTTATATACTACCTTACAGTGCTTTATAGCCTCTATAAGAGGTTTACAGAGTTACCATATTGTGCCCAACAATCTGGATCCTCATTTTACCCAGCATGGCAGGATGGAAGGTTAGGTCAACCTTGAGCCTGGTCAGATTTGAACTGCAAAATTGCAGGCAGACAGCAGTCAACAGAAGTAGCCTGCAATACTGCACTCTAATCACTGCGTGACCATGGCTCATAAATATACATTTTTCTACACCATTTTTAAGAGCTCTCTGAAAATAGCCAGACTATACTGGTAGAAAAGGATTAGGACTAGCATGGCTATGTCATGTGACCTGTCACTTACCATTCTTGAGTTTTGAGTTTTATTTAATTTATATACCACCCCCTCTCCCAAATTGGGACTCGGGGCGGTGCACAGCCCAACTAAAAACAATACAATACCAGATATAAAATTTAAAAACAGATTAAAAATGGATTAAATCTATGGCTGAGAAATTAAGACAACAATAAAATAATAAAAACAGGGTAAAAAATAACAAATTTAAAACCTTCCAATATTACTAGGCCAGACCGGCTTGTTGGAAAAGATGAGTCTTCAATGCGCGCCGGAAGGTTCGCAGGTCAGGGATAGTCCGCATCTCCAGGGGTAACTCATTCCAAAGGGAGGGTGCTCCCACAGAGAAGGCCCGTACCCTCGGGGCTGCCAGTCGGCATCATCCAGCTGATGGCACCCCACCTTGTGAGAGCGCACAGGCCGGCGGGAGGCCGATGGTGGCAGAAGGCGGTCCCATAAGTACCTGGGTTCCAAGCCATGGAGCGCTTTAAAGATGACCACCAACACCTTGAATCGCACCCGGAAGTCTACCGGAAGCCAATGCAACTCGCGCAGGAGCGGTGTAACATGGGACCTCCGAGAAGCCTCCAGAATCACTCACATGGCCGCATTCTGCACCAGCTAGAGCCTCCGGATGCTCTTCAAGGGGAGCCCCATGTAGAGAGCATTGCAATAGTCTAGATGGGGAATGATGAGGGCAGAAGTGACTGCGAAGCGCACCCAGATCCAGAAAGGGCCGCAATTGGCAGATCCGTCAGATCTGATAAAAAGCCCCCCTGGCGACGGCTGTTATATGATCTTCCAATGACAGCCATACATCCAGGAGGATACCAAGATTGCGTGCCCTCTCCGTGGGGGTCAAAATTTCTCCCCTCACAGCCAGCGATGGAATAAGCCGGCTGTATCTGGGCACAGGAAACCACAGCCACTCGGTCTTGGTTGGGTTGAGTCGGAGCCTGTTTAAACCCATCCAACTCCGCACAGCCTCCAGGCACCGGATCATCACTTCAACGGCTTCGTTGGGGTGGCCTGGGGTAGAAATATATAACTGAATATCATTAGCATACTGATGGAACTCTACCCCAAAACCATGGATGATCTCACCCAGCGGCTTCACATAAATGTTGAACAGCAGGGGCGAGAGCACAGACCCCTGAGGCACCCCGCAAATCAAGGGCCTCGGGGTGGACCTCTGCCCCCCTGCCAATACAAATTGTGAACAGTCAGAGAGGAAGGAGGAGAACTACCGTAACACGGTGCCCTCCACTCCCAACCCCCCCAACCGCTGCAATAAGATTCTACACCTAATAGTGGGAGAAACAGCATAAATAGTCATTCCTGCTACACTCTATTCTAGTCATATTCTCTAATGCCACTTTCTCCCCTTAAAGATACTTCACCATTGCAAATAATGTTCAACACTTCTTGTGTCAAACCAAACACATTAACAAACTATGGATTGTTTCAGAAAATGTTTTGCTTGATGTGTTTTGAATTTTGAAACCATTTCTGATCAGGGGTTGGCTCAGAGTTCTCACATGATGTTAATAGCAAAAATGTTCATAAATATTATTTTATATTTTGAATTTTTATTTTTTTATTTTTTAGCCTGTTGTTTGGTTGGCATTCCACCCTCCTAAAATGTTCCTGTGTTTCTTGATTTATTTCGCAATGTAAGTCCCTCTTCATTTGCAAAGCAATAACCTATTACCATAACTAAACCTCCTATTGCACAGAGGCTCAGAAATAAAATAAAAAGATTAGCCAGTTATCTTATTTACATATATTGAATTGCAGTAGTACAGCCCGATCTCTGCCTCTCATTTGATTCTAATTAAAGCGTAGCAGAGCAACTGAAATCCGCACAAGAGCTTATTTTAATAGTCAAAGCTGGCAAAGTCCCAATATCACAATGTAGCAATTAACAGCACGGCTGTATTTGCTATTCATGGTTTGATGTAAAAACTTGTTTATTAAGATGGGCTTGAGGCACTGGTGTGCAATAGACCTGGATGTAATTAGATTCCAATTATTTGTCTGTTTCTGATATTGTAAACTGGCACTTAGTACATCAGTTAAATTGACACACTGAGCTGCATAGTTTACCCGGTAATTAAAACATGTTCTGTTAATTAGATGATGACCACTTTATTCCAGGGCTCTTGTGTTTGGGTTTTGTAGTGTGCTATGTTTGTATCATGAGCCACCAGACGCTACTCTAATGAGGCCTTGTTTTCTTTCAATTACCACCTGCTGTTCAAAAGCAAAGCTTGTTTTAACTAAACAAAATTAATGCTTGTCTCTCTTTGTAAGAACTTAAACGCACAACAAATTAATACGCTTATTATTGAAGTGCTGAGCTCTGGTTTTAAAGACTGAAGCGGCAATTAAAAGAAAGTTATAAACTGTTTTACAGCACAGCATAAATATTGTTTATCATATCAGTTGGCATTGCAAACACCCCCCCCCCCCAAATAATTGCAGCAGTTGGGCAAAGGAGAAGCATGCTAACTTTGTTAAGACAAATCTTTAAATTAGCAAATGGTAATTGAAAGAGACAAAAGGTAAACTTGCATTTTCCCTCACTGACGAATTTGATTAAGCGGTGCATTAGCAGCAAACAAATAGAAGCTAATAAATTAATGGGGGAGACTTAATAAAGAGATAAATTTCATTATAGGCTTGTCACGGGAAGCCCTCGAAGGGAAACTCCCCCCCTGCCTTCTCTCCCCAAACAAATCAACTCTAAATATGGAATGTGGCTGTTTGGTTTAGCTTCTAGTTTGATGGGCTTTGCGGCTGGAATTTTGAAATTATGAGCTGAAGACAGTTTCGGTGGGCATCCTGTGGTGATGCAGCTGCTTCAGCGAGCTGGCTGGGTGGTTTTTGCACATCATGATCTGCCTCAATCTACCTCATGGGGCGATTGTTTAGGACAGAGGTCTCCAAACTTGGCAACTTTAAGACTTGTGGACTTCAACTCCCAGAATTCTGGCTGGAAAATTCTGGGAATTGAAGTCCACAAGTGTTAAAATTGCCAAGTTTGGGGACCTCTGGTTTAGGACAACAAAATGAAATCTTTTTGTTCAGAAATCCCACTTCAGCTGGTAAAAGAATTACATTTTTAAAGATATGTCAAAAAAGTAAAAAATAAACAAACATTGCATGTTTTTTTCATTTATCCGATTTCTCTTTCCTCCACCACGCCCCGAGACTATCTGGAGGTCATGTTTATGAAATGATGTTAATTGGAGGGTGAGGTTTCTCTGGGCTGCTCATTCTTGCTGAGCTTGTTTATTGCTCCTAAGTATTGATGTTTTGTTTGGATTGTTTTACTTGAGAAAGAAAAAAGAGATCATTGCAATCAATAAACAGCTTAGAAGGAAACAATGCAAGATAAAGAGATGTTTAAGGAAAGTAACTGGAGGAAAGCAGAGAGAAAGGGTTGCCTCTGGGGTAAAAGCCTCACCCATTTGCACCCATTCACCTTCACCCACTGCAATTCAAAACTTTAGGCTTGTGAGACAGTGGTGGGATTCATTTTTTTTTACTACTGGTTCTATGGATGTGGCTTGGTGGGCATGGTATGGCTTTCTGGGTGTGGCTTGGTGGGCATGGCAGGGGAAGGATATTGTAAAATCTCCATTCCCACCCCACTCCTGGGGGAAGGTTACTGCAAAATCCCCATTCCCTCCCCACCCCACTAACTTGCTTTCCAGCTCCGTTCTCCTGTGCAGGGCAACGAAAGAAGATCCAGCCAATCATCTTGGACTCGGGAGGCAGAGAACAGATGGGGGTGGGGCCAGTCAGAGGTGGTATTTGCCGGTTCTCCAAACTACTCAAAATTTTCAGTACCGGCTCTCCAGAACTGGTCAGAACCTGCTGAATTCCACCTCTGCCATGAGAGCAAACCTATGACACGTGTAACTACAATACACTACATGTTTGGGAGGGGTGGCACTGTTCACCAACATCTGGCAACAACTATTCTCAAAAGGATTCTTACCTGATTTTTGGAGGCCGCAGAGGCTGTGTGGGAATGGGGTGTGCTCTTGTGTGGCCTCTGAAGCACCAGAAAATAGTGTAAGAACAAGGTGTGCTTTGACGTTGTTTCCCAGAGGCTGCAGAAGAGCATTCTCCAAAGCTCATGGTCTCATACACCTTGGAGAAGCCTCAAATGGGTCAATAGAAAGAGAACCACTACCTCAAGGTAAGCTGTGCATGGCAAATCCTAGGGAATGTTGGGGCACGGGGTAATTCATGCTCATTGCCAAGACATGCGCTCCTTGGGGAATAGTGCATGCTAGGACTTTTTGAGAGATAGCAATGGTTCCTGGGGCTGAAGTCAAGGCCTGGGTCTCTATTTCATATCCAGCTTCAGAATGCTTCTATTCAGGGTAGACTAAATGTCAGGGGGAGGGGAAGAGAGAGATTGTTTCTCTTTTGTTCTGGAGCAGGGAGGTTTGATCCACCAGCAGAGTCAAGTTAGGCATTTTTTGAATTTTTAAAACACACAGCCTAAAAGGTTTGCCATCATTGTTTTAGATTCATCATTCTTAAGTCTTGGAATTGCAATGGGTGAGTAAAGATGGATGGGCGTGAATGGGTGGGCCAGCCCATCCACACTGCTATGCCCCACAGTCTCTATGGACAGGGCAGCTTCTACCCTGAAAGGATTATTCTCCCTGTTCTAAGACAAGTTCGAAAATAGATGAGGCTTCATGACAAGGCTACAGCAACTCCTTTCTCTGAAGTGCAGAAGCCAGGATTTGAGTGACGTCCATTAAGGTTCTGTTTGGTATGAGATCAGTTGGATCCATTCTTTCCAAGCCGATAATTGAATCAGTCAGGCATACATATACTATGTTCCTTTCCTGAGCATCACATCAAATTAAGATATTGATCTAAGTTTAGTGAAGCGTACTCACTAGTAACGGATGAAAAACAAAATGTCAGATAAAGATATGGCTCAACTGTTGCTAAAATATCCATGTTTTTAAATGATCAAACCTCAAAGAAAGATGTCAAACTTTAAAAAGTTGGCTTTATCTTTGGGGAGATAAATAACACTGGGAATTTAACCCCTAAGTTACAATAAAAAGCTATGAAATAGTTCATTGACACCGTGACTCATAGTTTCTATCCAGATTGTATACATTTTTAAACTATATCTTCCAACAGGATGAATGCACCTATGTTGTAAAAAAAATGATACAGATGAGAATAGTTACCGATCATCATGACTGGACAATGAAGAGCTCTGTGGCATCCAAGCAATTAACTGAATAAATGTCAGTAGAAAAGCAGCTTTTGCCTTATAGCCTCAGTTCATAATATAATAAGTTTTACCACTACAGCTTACAAGGAAGAAGTCCCATTGTGAAATATAAAGCAAACATACGAGTATCCATGTAGCTTGCAAACAGTACAGTATTGTAGATGGCTACCCACACAGGTACCCCCTATTCAACTATTACACTTACCTGAGAATAGGAATGGTCATGAAGCAGAGTGGCATATTTGGAGCAATCTCTAACGCCTGACCTAAGCTTCTTTCTGAAATTATTTTGGAAACACTGAAATGAATGCAGAAAGCAGGGGAGAGAGCTAGGCTAGGCAGCCATGCTGTCTTATGCATCAACTTTCTGTGGCAAATCACTGAAAATTGGCAGCACAGTTTCCCATTCTTTGACAGTAAACTAAACAATAGTGCCAGATAGGTTTACCTTGCTTAAAACAATCTCCTCTAGGTCCCAAATGGAAAAATAACACACTTTCCAAAATTTCCCCTTTTCTTTGCACCCTTAGTCACCAAATATATTCCACCCCTTTGAATACAGGTACATGTCGCAAAAAATCTTGCCACTCTAGGTTGCATATTGGTTATATAATTCTACAGAAAAGTTTCTAATTCTGAATTCTTAATATTTTTTAGAAGTATCAGTATGGACACCCTCTAGAATAATGTCTCTTTAAGACCTGATACAGAGCAATGATTAGCTGTACTTTCTGATTGTATGGTTATTTTAAAAAACTAACAAAATAAAATTTCCTAGGGAAAGATAGGTGTTAAAACTCATCATTCTTATTTCACTTGTTAAAGGGAACTATTAAAATCTATATTCATAACTGAAATGAAACTGGCTTCAAGTGCTTTAAAATATGGGGAAACAATGAAACCACTGTCCTCTTTTTTTTTTGGGGGGGGGGGGACAATTCAGAATATCAGTGGAAAAGGGACAGTCCTCCCCCCACTTTCCAGCAAACAATCCACATTATGGATCCCTTCAGAAACTGATTTGCCTGATCTATGATCTTCAAAGTTAATGCTGTGAAGCTAACTTATGAGTGTATACACACACACACACACGCACACAAACACACACAATGACACACAGAGTGCACCAAAAGTCAAAGCCCATAGGCAAATCCCAACATGTTTTATTAATTTTATAAAAAAAATATTCAGAGAAAATGTTACTATACATAGAAATGTTCAAAGGTCATGCGTCAAATGTGCAAGGAAGTGTTTAGAAGAAAATGGCAACCAATTTGAACATTTTGTGTAATTTAAATAATAAATTGTCAATGGGGCCTGACTTTTGGTATACCCTGTATATTGCAGAAACATCTTAAATCTTCAGTGACTCTTTCAAGGAAACTAAATCCTGGTTAAACACAGGAAACCAAAAATTTCTCATTGCAGAGAAGTGGAATGTACGGGTAGAGCAATCTGTTGAATAAATCTTCTTTATAACACTTTCTTTGTAAATGTTATTATTTCTTTTAAACTTGAAGGGCTGTTTTAGTAAACTTCTTTTTTTGCAAGCAAATGTTTTTTCACTTAGTTCCCTTTTTTCCACCCAATTCTCAGACTGTAGGGAACAAAGGTAACTTCACGAAGAAACAAAGACGATGTTGTAGGCCGCAAAGAAATAAGGAAGCAAAAACTTATTTTCTTCCATTACCAGATAAAAAATGTGGGGTTTGAGATAAAATAAAATGCTTGCTTGAGATAACATTAGGGTTTGACAGGTTGCAAACAATACACAAAGAGAATCAACTTTGAGCAATCTGCTTGTGTCTGTGTGCCAATGAGCTCATAAAAAAAAGTTGTACAGGCTAGGTCTTAACCACTGGGTGATCCAGGGGCCAGGAAGTTGGCTCAGGGATAGTGTGATGACCTGCGGTGTGGCATGAAAGCAACACAGCCAGAGAACAGGTCTAACTCCCTTTTATTGCTCCAACTTTGCTCCCAAATATCCCCACGTTTACTACAAGTCCTGGAGCAAAGCTCTCACATGCACCTTCAGCAGCCTCTGGCTGCGAGTAGCCCAGTAAGCAAAGTTAGTCAAACAGGGCCAGCAGTCCAGAAAGTCAGGTTTAGCCAAACAGTAATCAGGAACAAGAAGTCCAGCAAGCCAATCAAACCAGGCAAGCACCACAAGAGAGAGCACAGTAATCTCCAAGCGTCAGCAAGTGCACACAAGATTCCATAGATTCAACGCTTGTTCCCGACAAATGTCCCTCCCACTGGCACCTCTTTACATCTTAGTCCCCAGGTGTGCCTTGTGAAGAGGGGCGGAGCACTCTCCTCCCTCATAGCTGGCTCAGTTTGTGTTGGTCTTGCCTTCTCTTTTCTCTGTGTGCTCTAGATTCAGGAGGGGGTGGTCCTTGCTCTTCACTTGAGTGGTCTTTCTCTCCTGCTCCTGCCTGTCTGCAAGCCTTCTAATTCAGAAAAGCCCAGACTGACTCTATCCTTCCCCAGTTTCGTCTAAGGCCAACACTCCCCTCTTGATCTCTGCCGGCTCTTGTTCCAGCTCATCTTCCCCCACAGATTCAGACTCTGAGGGGGGCATGACAGATAGATCCCAATGCGTAACTGTAAATGGGACATTCTCTGAACAGAGAGCAGTAGGCTCAGTTCTAGGTCCCATTCTATTCAATGTGTTTGTAAGCAACGGGACAGAAGGCTTGCTAGGTAATGTTTGTCTTTTTGCTGATGACACAAAGGTATGCAATAGAGTTGATTTTCCTGGCAGTATTCATAACATCGAAAATGATTTAGCATTGCTAAAAAAATTAGTCAAAATTGTGGTTCAATGTTTCTACGTGTAAAATCATGCACTTGGGGAAAAAGAATCTTCTGGCAGGGTATGGTGTTAGAACAACAGAAGAAAGGGATGTAGGAGTGCTCATAACACATGATTGCAAAATGAGTAAAGAGTGTGGCCAGGCATTTGTGAAGGCAAACAAACTTTTGGGATGCATCACTAGAGGAAATCACCAGCAGGTAAAAGGAGGTTCTCATCCTGCCCTATAGGAGTTTAGTCATACCTCATTTGGAACACTGTGCCCAGTTCTGGAGACTTCACTTCAATAAAGATATAAATAAGATTGAGCGAATCCTGAATGGAGCAACAAAAATGATGCAGGGTCTGAGAGACAAAATGTATCAGGAAATATTTGATGAACTGAATGTGTACAATCTGAATGACAGAAGGGAAAGGGGCAGAGGTCATAATCAGCAGGTTCTGTCCAGTTCAGGAGAACCAGTAACAGAAATTTTGAGTAGTTCGGAGAACTGGCAAATACCACTTCTGACTGGCCCTGCCTCTATCTATTCTCGGCCTACCAAGTCGCAGCTGATCAGCTGGGTCTTCTTTTGTTTCTCTGCACAGGAGAATGGAGAAGGAAAGCAGGTTAGTGGGGTGGGAGGGAATGGGGATTTTGCAGTAACTTTCCTCCAGGAATGGGGTGGGAGTGGAGATTTTACGGTATCTTTTGCCTGCTACACCCACCAAGCCACGCCCACCAAGCCATACCAAGCCACGCCCACAGAACCGGTAGTAAAAAAATTTGAATCCCACCACTGGAAAGGGGAGGACATGATAGAAACCTTTACATATATTAAGGGTATGAATAAGGTTCTAGAAAGCAATATTTTCATTACTAAGCAAAAATCAAAAACAAAAAGGCATAACCTCAAACTGACAGGAGGGAAATTCAACAATAATGTTAGAAAGTACTACTTCATAGAAAGAGTAGCGGAAGCTTGGAACAGATTTCCAGAAGAAGTAGTGGGTCAGTTGTCAGTAACTGATTTTAAACATGCTTGGGATAAACACGTTTATCATCCAACAATAAATAAATAAATATTTTTTTTAAAAAAAAGATTAAAATATAATAAATAAATTAAAAGAAAAAATCCCTCAAAGGACAGACTCGATGAACTACTAGGTCTTTTTCTGCAGTCAGTTTTCTATATTTCTGTATAATTTTGTAAATGCCTAATAGGAACTTAACTTTTTCAGAAATTTTACTGTACTGAGCATGTTCAACGGTGTATAAAATTTAAGTTTCTGCAGATGCCTAAACCAATGTAATAAAGGAAGTGACTTTAAGTATAAATACAAATTGTATTTTGTACACTCTATCTCAATACTCTTATGTGCTTAGTAGGATTTTGATCTGAACCTTAGCATTCTAAATAAAAGCTTTCACTGACCAAAAACTATCTTTCCAGCTGTTTTATTAATTCTACAATGAAACAACGCTATGTATGAAGCCTAATTTACTTTAACATCAGTTTTAGTAACTTGTTATTTCACGGAGTCCTGCTTTTTTCTGAAACTCAGCAAAACTCTTATTTGAGAAGGACAAATTAGGAATAAGTGTCAAAGGTGTTAAAATGCAACCTAAGTAAAAAGTTGTTTGGAGGACATCCTCTTATAGTTAAAAGGTATTTGTGTCTTCTTAGTTCCATTCTGTTATTTTCTTTTTGAAAAAATGTGTTCTTTAAATAAAAAGTTATACCCGAAAACTCTCCTGGTGCCTTAATCGAGGGGAAAAACAGAGAAGTTGAATCTTACATACAGCATCTGATCTGTATACCTTGGGGGTACATTTCTAAAGCAGTGGGGGGTGATTTAGCTGTGTAATTCCCACTTTTATTAACAGGAGGCATGTGGTTAAATCACGGAGAGCCATTTATTGAAAACGTGAACCCCTTAATGCTTCAACTAGATTTAATTTTTATTTGCAAATTGGCAAAATTAATTAAAATCTGTACAACCAACAGGAAATTATGGCTAAGTGCTACTTAGCAAGCTAATTCAAGTACGATTCTAGAATCTGTGATAACACAACAATCAGATCTTTAATAATGAACAGTTTACTCCTTTCTCAATTGATACCAGGCAAAGCTAACTACAAAAGCTTTATGCCACAGAACTATGGTAACTTAGATTGACCCCAAGGGAGTGGAAAATTTTTATGCACAGGTGTTTTTCACATGTGTTGAAAGAGATCCAATCTGGCAGATGTATATTACAATATTTGGTATTGGCATTTTTCATTTTTCATTAAAGGTATGATATTATTAATGATATTCCTCAAACATAGGATTAAAAAAAGACTCTTGTAAAAACAGAGTTGCTTAAATATTGTTGCTATCAAACATGTCAATAGTCCTACAAATATAATGTATATAGAAATCAGCAGCTCAAAACAAAACAAAGCAGGAAATGCAACTTATGTCACCAGCATTCATTCAAGATCCATCATGTTCAAAGTCAAGAAGCCTGATGAGCCAGAAATTCCCATAATTCCTGGTAAAAATAAAATAGCAACATGTTACTAATAATTTGCTGTTGTTTCATAACACCTACAGAGTCTAGTGATACCAATCTCTCCTAAAATAGATATTTTTAAACAATTCACTAGAATGGGAACCTCTTCAGAATTTTGACATTCTCAATATTTTTCTGAAGATTATTTTTAGTAATTTTTATCTCTATTAATAAAACTTCCTTCAATAAAATATAATTTATATATTAGGATAGTTTGCCTAAGACTTGCTCTGTTTATGCAACTACAAATAAAAGGCTTTCAAACAAGTTCCAAGGATAGCAAAAAAAAAAAAGGAGATTATTGACAGGAATTTATGGTTTTTAAGAAGACTATTTTTGATCCTAATAATGTTCAATACAATCTGTCATTTATATCCAGTTCTAACATAGGTCTCTGATATTATATGACAAAATCTAATTGAGGGCATAGATGATATTTAGGTTGTAACTTTAACACAATGGAAGAAATCCAGATTCTTTTTCTAGCGAGCATTTCCTTGATCTTCACATTTATGTTCTGGCATCATGTCAGTGGAATGAAATGGAGAACGGTATTTTCTATCCATTTCTGAGAATTGATGGAATGAGGTTAATATGGAAATAGAGTGAATGGAGGCAATTTTGTCCAAGAGAACTATTGCATGCCCAGGCACTATCGGCATGGACATGTAGAACATCACACCTGTACACTGTATTTTACTTGTCATGATTTCTGCTTACATGTGGAAATAATGTAATATTCCATCCATATGTAATAGATGAATTGGCAGTTTTAATTAATTTTTGTCAGACATAATTACAGAAGTAGGGCAAGTCAGTTAAGAATCAGCTTGGTTTCAAGATGCTATCTTTTCTTCTTTTGTTTGAATTATTTTTGACAAGGACACCAATACAGAGTATTTTGGAGAACTAGATATAATTCAAATTCTGTTGACAATATTAGAAATTTCCAAAATTACCCAATTCTAACCTCACCCATCCAGTGTTCAATAGACAATTCAAGAAATCAGAGAAATCAGAAAGCAAGTCATTTTATCATCACTTCTGAAAAAGCAGTTGCAATCTCCTTTCTCAGAAACTTGTCCGTTCCTGCCAGCAATTATGAGAATTTTTAGCCCATCATCATTCCACATATCTTTCTGCTTTTTTGCATATTTTTTAGACAGCAAGCCTGCAAACATGGGTTGGCTTATTTTATTAGCTGCCTTCAAGCTGCTCTTTAAATAAATAAAGTACTTTGAATAAATGTCTGTGGAGATTCTTAGTCATCCAGAGCAGAACTGAAGAAGCGTCTTGGATGAGAAGCAAAACATCTTCAAGGAAAAGCAAAGAAAACCCAGTTGTCTTGAAAAAGTACCTTTGGGGTGACTTTAAAGAAACAAATAATAGATGCAGCTGAGAGGTTGCTGAAAGGCCACTGTTTTCAAAACTGGCTAATTTAATTTAATTCAGAAGAGAACTAGAAGGGACCTTGGAGATCTTCTAGACCAACCCCCCACCCAAGCAGGAGACCCTATACCATTTCAGACAAGTGACCATCTAGTAATTTCTTCTTAAAAACCTCCAGTGATGAAGCACCCACAATATCTGAAGGCAAGCTTTTTGAATAGTTAATTGTTCTCATTGTTAGGAAGTTTCTCCTTAATTTATTTATTTTATTTTATTTATTTTGTCAAACAATTATTAGATAACAGGTATAAGTATAAACATGGTTATAAATACATGAAATGGATACAAATAAGAAAAAAAAGAAACAATAGGACAGGGACGGTAGGCACGTTTTGGTGCGCTTATGCACGCCCCCTGATTCCAGGTTGCTTCTCTCTAATCTACACTAGACATACCCAAATCCTGCAACCATTCTTCATACTGTCCCAAAGGTGCTTTTTCAAGAGGCAACTGGACTTTCTGGTTTTTCTTTGAAGGCGTTTCACTTCTCACCCAAGAAGCTTCTTCAGCATTCATTCTTCATACTGTATGTTTTAGGCTAGAAGGGCCATCCAACACAGAAGATACAAATACACAAAATAAGATTTAATTAAATTGGGTGGTTTTCAGAAAGTTTGGGGAATGGCATGAACAATAAGGCTCAACAATGCTGTTGTTATTGTGGCCAAAATTCTACCGTAAAAAGAAAATGATTGTTGGTTGGTCATCATTCAAAAGTTGTTGAACTCCATGTCTAGATGGCAGTTGTGAAAGATGACCCATTGCCCATCTGTTTTTAGTCACCTACTTTGAAGTAAGTCTTTTCTGAATAGCTGACTCTGCTGCTCAGTCTATGCAAACTAGTAAAAACAAATAAAATGAGAAAGGGAAGAAATGTTTGATTGCTTTGATGACTTGCTGTGCCATTGCTAAGGAAACAGCTCCCATAGTAACCATGGTCACTACATCTGTCTCATTTTATCTCCAACTCTCACATACATTCTACCATGGAAAGAATATTAAAAGTAATAATACATAAGTAATTTAAATAGAAGAGATTAATAAGTGAGCAAATATTGTGTCCTTTTGTTAAGTTATTATTTTTATATGCCTTTGCTATGATTATAGATAATTATTAAAAAGGCTGAACTTTGCTTTCTTTTATATGTCTACAGAATTATTAACTTTTAAACTGGAAATGCTGTGGGCTCTTAAAATTACTGCTCCGCAGTATTGAAATGTTGACTACTTATTTTTCATAACTGTATTTAAGTTTGTTGCAGCTGGACAACTTAAAGGCATACCTGAATAATATTAGCAGTTTCTTAACAACTCAGTAAGAAGATGCCGTTGATGGAAATATTATGTGGATGACTCATTCAGAAGATAGATTTGTCTCTCAAATTTATGCTTAGAATTTGAGTGGTTTTTGGGATGTTTGCTACTTTATCAGATTTTGTTTTACTTTCCTAGCATTTTCCCACAATTGCAGGATCTGCTTTTTTTTTGATCAACATAGTGGCAATCCATTTGTTGTGACAGAGATTGTCTGACAGGCTTACCACTCAAGACTGACATTGTGGGCTGAGAGAGATTGACTGGATCAAGATCACCCAGCCACTTTTTGAGGCTAAAGTAGGACTAGCATCACAGTATTCTAGTTTCCAGCCTGGTGCCTTAACTACTACTTAACTACTACTTAACTACTACTTAACTACTACTGGCTCTAATTACTCATTATTTGCACATATATTTAACTTGCATATATTTTGATTTTTATACCATTAAATCAAAGCAATAAAGCTTTACTCAAGCAGTAGACTAAAACTAGAACTAAGGATTAGATTCCAAAGGTACAACAAAGTTCATAGCTAGTACAAAAAGGATAACAATGATAAGACCAAGCAACCTCCTTTTAGTAAAATTCAGTATCCCTTTCAATAGCTCTGGCAGGCAATTTCAGGTAATGGAACACGGTTTGAATCACCAACACCAATGAAAAGTCTATCACCTACTGTACATTAATCTTCAAAGATTCCCCATTAAGTAATTTTACAATAATATAAATGTGGTTTAATGTACCAGCATCTTAATATATCAGGAGAAGATAAGAAATTTATTGAGAAGAAATTAGAATGGATCAGAATTGATTTTAATTTCAAATACTGAATCTGACCGGATCTATTTTGCTTTGTTTTACAATTAGAATTTAGTACAAAAGATACAAACATACCCAAAAGAATTCTGAACCAAGAAACAACTTTTTTCAGAATTCAACAAAAGTGCTTTTAAAATACAGTATCTATTCTGGATTACCCTAGTATTTTATCATTTTAGCAATGTTACTTTAGGGCAGATGGAATAATTTATCTCATCATTATGATTAAATAATCAGGAATCAGAAATACTTGCTAAACTGATGAAAAATACTTGTAGATATAGTTGTGGTTCTAGGTCTTGCTCATCCTTGAAACAGTGACATACAATCTGTCTGGGATGTTATAAAACAGCTTCTAATGTTCCTGAAATACCTGAATATGTCCCCAATATTTTACTTTTCCAATATTTTTCAAGTAAATAGTTGGAATCCAAGCTCAGCATGGATTCTACTGAATTCTCTCAGTGTGTATTATAGTAAATTAAAACGTGATTCCGTCAATATGATTAAAATTTAACTGCTAAGAGAAGTGAAACCATATATCAGCTTCTCTATCTATGGTTATTATTTGATACAAACATATCTAGCAACAGAAATAACATCTCTGCATTATAAGGCCTGTGTTTATACCACCATTTTGATTTAACACACACAGCAGCATATTCCGCTCTCCCACCCCTTTGATTCTGAGTGAATTTGGTGAAAACAGACAAACTGTTTATTATTACGTCAGTTAGCAGCAAAAAGAGAATGGCAATATCATGGGACCTCAATTAAAAAGGAATCATTTTACTGAGGTGGAAATATGTGAAAGATAATCAAAGAGAAGAGGACATGTTGACAAGCTCTAAATGAAGATAAAATACCTTGAACAAAGTGGATTTAAACAGTGATCCAGGGCCAGGTTTCAAGGCAGTAGTCAATAGTGGAACTCTTTAAGATAGATGGGGCTGCCCAACTTCATGCATGGACTAAAAGTCTGACAAAACAACTTTTGGAATACGTATTTCAGAATCATGATCAGCTTTTATACATATGACATTCTTAAGGCTTGTTTAGGAACGATTCTTTGTTAAAATCATCCTATAAGTCTGTCAATAGCTAATCATCTTGAACCAGGGTTCAACCTTCAAGCTGAAATACCTGTTCCAATATTTGAGAGGCAATATTTGAGGGGCTGTCACAGACAGGAAGGGGTCAAACTATTTTCCAAGGCACCTGAAGGCCACACAAGAAATAATGGATGGAAACTGATCAAGGAGACCTAAAAATAAGGAGAAAATTTCTGACAGTGAGAACAATCAACCAGTGGAACAGCTTGCCTTCAGAAGTTGTGGGAGCTTCATCATTGGAGGCTTTCAAGAAGAGATTGGCTTGCCATTTGTCAGAAATGGTGTAGGGTCTCCTGCATGGCTGGAGGGTTGGACTAAATGACCTACAAGGTCCCTTCCAACTCCATTAATTCATAGTCTGTAAAAACCTCTATAACTGTTTTTTATCTCTTAATCAAATGATAAACCATTTGTAGATAAACAGAATGCAAGTGTGCCCAGATATCCACTAGAGCAGGGCTGTCAAACTCATGGCCCACGGGCCAGATGCTTCACGTGCTAGCCACAGCCATGCCCAGTTTAGCGAAGGGGGAAAAAGTCCTGGTACATCACATGACGCCACTGTGACGATGTGAGTTTGACATCCCTGCACTATGAACATGGAAGATGTAGAAGATGGAATCTAATAATGCTGTTGCCAGGATTTATAAAAGATGGAACTATCAATATATTAGTTCTTTTCTCAGCTTTCTTTTAAAGACACTAAAAGTAAATAAGCAAAATACGATGATTTAGGAGTTAAGTAACCTGAATAGTACAATCTTATGCTTTGTGTCTCAGTTACTTAAAAATTCCAGCAAAAACTCTCTCTTTTCTCACTAGACAATAGTGTTGGATAAAGAAAAAGCATGAGCAATCCTATATAAGAGTGTGTATTATGCTAAACTCAATAAGGTTTGATTTTAATTAAATCTGTCCAGAATTACATGCAAAATAAATGTATGTACTATGTATCCAGTTCTAACTAATGGTTTTTGAGTTCCAAAAAATAAAAAAATAACAGTGAATCTTCGAAATGTGAAGTTAGGTCAGTGGTGTCCCCAAAACATCCCCCCCCAAAAAAAAATTGTGTGTGTTTTATTTATTTTATTTGTATAACATATAAAAATTCCATTTCAATCAAACAGTGTGTTGCCTGGGTACAATAGTTTTTAGGCAATCGTAATCAAACTGTTTACAATACCATTCATGAAAATAACCTTAATATTATAATAACAATAATATTTAACTTATCTACTTTGACAAATCTATGTTTTAACAGTTATCCTTTTTATGTCCCCATATTTCTAACTTCTGATTTTATTATCTAACCATTGGTAAAATAGGTCCCATATCAAAAAATATTCAGTTTCTTCTTTGTCCTTAATAGTAAATGTTAGTCTATCCATTAAAAACATACAATTATTACCGTATTAATTTTTTCCTCTTTTTTATGACTTTACCAATAAATTGTATTATTTGGGTCTGTTGAACTCACCCAGAATGCCTAAACTAGAAAAACGCTCACTGACTCATACCTCCTTTCAGCCAAGGCCTTGTCTCCAGCACCCTTGTCTCTCCTTATGCTAAATGTCAGAAGAAAATATGATGTCTTGAATCTGAGATTGGTGCAGTAAACTTAACCACTTCTCCTAAAATCTGAGCAAGGATGGCAACAGCATGATAGAGAACAAAAAAGTAGTCCAATATAAAACCAGTGAAAGGAGAGCGGGCTGATACACACCTCCCTTGAACCCTGAACTGGGAACTAATATAAGAAGAGGTAAAAAGCCTAAATGGAAACAGCTGCAAGTCTGTTTGCATTGCATGATGCAATGTGCAACCAATTCTGCCCTCCCGTGCAGAATTCGTAGAAGGATTATGAATATTGGTGAGCTCGATTCAAGCAGGTCCGTTTCTAATACATAGTCAGTGAGATTATATTGTGAGAAATGGAAAGGAAAAAAAAACAATAAATGTCCATTTCATGGGAATAGGGTGTTATTAAATTAGTAACTTTTGTAGTACTTTTTTTTAAAATCTAGAATCTGGCTTTTCAATAGCATAGACACAACCCATACCAGAAAAACAGAGGATGTTTTCTGAGCCATGAGCCAAATTCTGCACTTAGATATAGGCCTGAATGTTGACAAGGGGAAGAAAAGGCCATTAGCATAATGGAAAGCAGATACCTTTCTGCTGCTAAGAGTTCTCAGTTTTCAGAACAAAATACATTTTAAAGTTAACTCTGAGTTCATGTTTAATTTGAACATGTTTTGTCCTCAGCACCCAATGGTGAGCACATCAATTGGCTGTAACTAGTCCTATCACTTGCTTCGGGGGAAAGGAGGCACAGTATGTTCTTGTCTAATGGAAGATTTAGGTTGGCTACTGACATGATATAATGTTTATAAAGCAAACAGAATGTGGATGCTGGCCATGTTGATTAATATTTGAAAGATATGTTCACCAAAAATCACATGTTCTCCAGACTCATCTCCTTTAGAAGGGCATGCCCAGAAGAAATACGAAACATGGGTGCTTGAGTGGACTCAGATACTGAAACGTCAATTTTCAGTTGTTGATACCGTTTAGTAACAAACACAAGCTAGCACTCACAACTGTGATCTCATGACGTTAAACTTTGAATGACCTAAAAGAATTAAATAGCCACAATAAACAGAGATAGCATTTTAGAATTATTTGTAGATTCTGAATTCATTTCTAAAATAAATAGAAATAGGGCAGAAATCATTAAACAAGCCCTTAATGGTGGAGATAAAATGTTATCTTATGAACAAAGCAACAGTTTGAATTTGAATCTTTATTATCAATGTGAGCAGATGCGTTCATGGGAACAAAATAACACATTCACCAGTAATGCGATTCAGCCAGTTTGCACCACTTTGAGAGAACCAATTAAGTTTCTGAGCAGTTTGGTAAACTGGTTGTTGGAAGAAATCATTAGGGCAGAAAACCGGCTGTTAAATTATTTGAATCCCACTACTGACATTCATATACACAATATGGGAAGGTAGATTCTGCTTCTGTTTCTCTTTACAAAACTTTCTGAAGCACCTCAATGGCTGGAGGAAGGTAACATGAGATAGGTTTGTGCAACTAATATTTTTCAATGGTCAACATAGCAGCTTGAGTAAAATATAGCTAAGAGAACTTATTCTTCCGATGAGCTTTGAATAAGGATGTCTTCTTATGTTTCTTGCAATATTCACAACATGTGGTGACCTATCCACAATATAGATATTCCTAGACTTGTGATTTTAGAAGACAGGGGTTAAGTCAGCCGAATGTTGAGCCTTCAGCATCTGTTTTGCTTTAATTTTGAAAATCATGTTTTAATTGGACAGCATTTCTATTCTGGTAGAGATCTCAAATTTTCTTCACAATTCAAGAATGGCCCCTTCCACTCAATCTCCATTTCTATTCAGCATAATACTTTCTGGCATCTCAGAATCAACATTTAATTTGAACTTTTACATGAATTGAAACACCTGCTGTGATACCAAATGAATTCTTGATTTCAAATGCCAAGAGAGAAGTCAACAGTGATGGACTGTTGGCGACTAGCTAAGAAATACAATAGAATGGTGTGTATTAAACGTGTTTAACTGTTGATTTAATGAGGTGAATCCTGCAACCACATGTATATTGACAATGGCTTGAACATTGCATAGATGTTAAAAAACATGTTGGCTCATTTTCTTCTGAAACTGAAGACTTTGTTTACAATACTACTGATATTTATGGTGGCTAGAGTGAGAGAGAAAGGTAACACAAAGTTCTAAAATAATATCCTAATAGAAAACACATGTTTTCAATATGTAGCTGTAAATTAGGACTTTATGGAAGATCAGCTACTTTGATGTGAATTTATGAAAATCAATACAATACTGCTTAGAACTCAGATGATCAATTCTAATCATTTGGGCTGTAAGGAATCAAGGAGTTTTTTTTCTTCTCATGGCTTTTTCTTGACCTATATTTGTCTACTCTTGAGCTGGAAGAATGGTATGCTGGGAAACCTTGCTAGCTTAGCTTTCTTCTACTTTAGTTATACGGTTGAGGATGAATGTTTTCTTTACAGTTTTAATGGGGGGCATCTTAAGGGCAGCAATTGGGATCCTTCTGGCTATGTTTTTCTTCTGACCCAGTGTCATTGAGCAATTAGTAAATAAACCATCAAACTGCTCTCTTTAATATATGATGCGATGGACTTGGGTGACCATACATGGATGTTGTTTATTCATCTTTCACGTTTTCCAAGTAACATATTGTTGGTGCAGAAATTATCTACCATAAGTGATCTCCCAATTTCAGAAGCCCCTTTTCTGCTCTACCAGCTTATCAGTTTGGTTTATTTCAGGCATAAATTTGGAGTCTTTCAGGACATTGCTACATCTACATTCAGAAACAGAGTGGAGGACAGGTCATCAGTTCTCCGATGGGATCACAAAAGGCTTCCACCTATCTTCGTCCTACTTCAACCTGGACAATCCAGTATATATAGTATGTGCCATTTCACTTCGTTTTAAAGGGGGAAACAGAAAGACTGCTTGTTAATTTTCCCCTCAACACTCATGTGTTCCAAGTCAATGTGTACTAGAGAAAATGTTAGTGCTGGCAGTGAGCAGTCATGGCTGGCAGTACCCAGGATTAGCCCTGGAGTACGTAGAATGGCATTGAAGTAAAGAAATTATATACTGCCATGACCTCTTAGAAAATATAGCAATATTGAAACAAACAAACAAACAAATAAAAAAATAATCTGTCACCCTCTATAACACAAACAATAAAACCCTGGGCCCCTGGAAACCCCTTTTCAACATTAGCAGTGGAAAAACTCTAGCATGCTCCTTGATGATAGAACTAGTCATATAGTGCTATTAAATCTTTTCTCTTTTTCCTTGTTTAAATTGGCTGAAATGTGAGTTTTCTTTTTCTTATTCTAAAGAAGACAGGTCTAACTCCCTTTCAGGAGATAACTAAACAAATGTTGTCCCCAAGGTGTTTTTCAAAAGGCAACTGGACTTTCTTTGTCCAGTTGCAAAATAAGTCCAATTGCCTTTTGAAAAAGCGCCTTTGGGACAACAATGACTTGAATGGCTGAGAATCTCCACAGACTTTCCAAATAGTTTTACATGTAAGAAGAATGTATAATACTTATCGGACATTACATAGGCAGTTGCCCAAGCCAAAAGGCATAGAAGACTGTGCCCAACATAGCCTCAGCAACCTAAAATGGCCAACAGCTGTTAGGCACTGTTTCAGCAAGGCCTGGTAACTATAGAGTCATCTTTGTTGCTCTAACTTCTGTATGAGCAGCAGAGGGCCAGTAAGTAGAGAAATCAGGGTCTTTCATTGTAAAAAGTCTGTGAACTACAGAAAATCAGTAGAAAACAACAAAATTAATAACAAAAGGAAGAGCAGTGAGAAGGAAGAGATGATTTAATTGTTCTTTGCTATCTACAGCTACGGAGAACAACAAAACAAGAAAGACTGCAGCATTGTAATCAAAGACCAAGGCTCCTTTCATATGTGCTTCAGTGTGGCACACACATATGAAAAAGCAAGGCTTTGATCAAATGGCCTAGCTGCCATCTTGCCTATTTTAAACACATCTCCCTTCTGACAATGCTGGCTCGGATTCTTCTCTTACTGATTCAGATGTTCCCAGGAGGGGATGCTGGGCTAGAGGAGGCTTGAAACTCTAAAAAAAATAAAAATAAAAAGTAGATTGGTTCTGCCTTCTTTTTATTAAAACAAGTGCAGTGGTAGAACTGCATTGGAAGCTTTACTTCACTGGCTGCCTAGGAATTCCACTTCTAGCTTTTGGGGGGATGTACTAGGAACTGTACGACGATTTCTTATCCTTACTGTTGGCTTAAGAGGGATGTAAGGATATTTCTGTCATGGTTCTTTTCATTCCTTATTCTCACCAGTATTGGCGGCTCCTTTCTGCAGATGGAGAGTAGGAAAATGCAGCCAGAGAATTCCCAGATATTGTTCTTGCTGTGCCAGATAGAAATATGTTGCAAGTATATTAATGCTGCTATTTCTAATGATATTTTTATTATTATTATTATGCAGCAGGGAAGAGAGATTTTAAAGTGATACTCTTCCTTTCCTTTCCTTTCCTTTCCTTTCCTTTCCTTTCCTTTCCTTTCCTTTCCTTTCCTTTCCTTTCCTTTCCTTCCCTTCCCTTCCCTTTCCCCTTTTCCTTCCCCTTTCCCCTTTTCCCCTGATCAACATGGCTTAATATTATTTATACACACACCACTAGGTCAAAATTCTCATTTGCACCAGGGAATGCATGCATAGCAATGGCCCATTCCACTTCCCATTAGATTTCCAGGGCTTCCAGCTGAAACAGACCATAATATGAAGCCAGATAGTGAATATCATCAGTGGATGCCCCTCCTTATAGAATGCCCTGTATTAAGGAGGTTTCCTTGTTTGGCATTCCACAATTAAGTGAAGACATTAAACTAGATATGATGCTCCTTGGAATAAATCATTTCAAAACCAGCTCCTCTATCACTTTAAAAAAAAAAAAAACCACAGAAACAAAGTTCTGCCAAAATCATAAGATGGAGAAAGGTGGTTTAGGTATCACTTTCAAGATCTTATTTTTTATATAATTGGGGGAAAATAATAACTACTATCATAGATAGCCAAAAATGAGGGTGATATTTTAGTCAGAACTGTGGTGTATTAACATAAGGGGTCCTTAGTGCTCTCTGAGCTTGCTTGTTTTCTTGCAGATGTTTTATTACCCAAACTAGGTAACATCATCAGTGTACTTACTGATCACCTTTTCCTGGTTTGGGTAATGAAACATCTGCAAGAAAATAAGCAAGCTCAGATAGCACCAAGAACTCTTCATTTGAACTCTCAGTTACAAATATTCTCATTTATTGTATTAAAAATAACTGTATGAGGGTAAGGGATGTGAAAAAAAAAAACTTCTTTAATTTAGTCTCATACTGTTGACTTTTTCACTAGAATGTACTTTTGAAATGTAGCCTGCTACATTTTTATACAAACGAGTACCATGAAAGTTTTATACAAACGGGTACCATGAAAAATCTAAAATAGTTAAATATCTTGGCTACAGAATTATATATCTTTAAATTAGGCAATCCAACCATTCAAAATTTCAATAAACTATTGGGGCTTTTCAGACTTTTAGTTGGAATGTTTGTATATATTGGGGAAAACCTCAACAAATGTTTTTAATTAACATAACATTTAAAAACCCTTCTTAATCTGGACCATGAAGACATTATGTTGCAGTACAATTGTTCATTTGCCTTCT